>CM038678.1:176332004-176720733 GCA_021605205.1 Aegilops longissima | reverse complement strand
TACAATGTTTTCTTTGATAATATGCATAAGGTCCTGGAGTCCCTCAAAGGAAGGAAGCTCATGATGTTCCATTGTCTCATGGATATGGTGGGTAAGAACACCAAAACCATTGAAAACACGAAACCTTGTTGCCAAGGAAAAGGAGAAGGTGATCTTCTCGAGCGGAAACTTCAATATGAGAAAGCACAGTGATGAATTGTGTCTGAATATTCAAAGAACAAATGAAACAAATGCTAAGAACTTGCCTCCTTGAAAAAGGCAACTAAATCTTGTCAAGGGTTAACCACTTCCAAGAGCAAAGTCGAATAATTTGGTGGATGATTTGATTTGGACAAAATTTGATATATTGGCAAGTGGCAAATAATACAACTATTGTATTAATATCATAATAGAACTTAGGGGACGATCCCACTAATAAGTCAATAATCTGTAACGCAAGGCAAAACATAAATGAATAATCTTCTGTAGGAAATCATCTGCGTCAACGCTTTTTTTATACACATTCAAATTTTTTAAAATGCGTGATCAACATTTTTTAAAATTCTATATGTGAAGTGATTTCTATAATAGATATATTTAGAATATTTTTAAATATATGCAAAAGTAAAAACTAAAGCAAAAGACAAAAAGCAACAAAGTTAAAAAAAAGAAAGAGAAAAGCGTTGAGGGCCTCTGTTCCCTGCTGGCCCGCCCATTATTGCAACTCTTGACGCGAGGCTGCTCTCTGTCTTGCGTGAAGCAAGACATAATCAGCCCCCTTATATTTAGTGTAGGAGCTATATCTCGCTTATAGCAAGATGGTAGCTCCCCTCGCTTGAATTTGGCGCGACCAGGCCGACCCATCACTATGGCAGTGCTTTTGTCTGGGTTTTTCATTGTTCGGGCTGGATTTTTCTGTGTTGTTTTTTTTGTCCATTTTATCTGTTTGGTGTTAGTTTCTTTTGCATGATTTCTTTTCCTTATGTTTTTATTTCTTCATCAGTTTTCCTTTTCTTCTTCATTGTACCTTTTTTCCTGTTTGTTTTGGTTTTCTCCTTCTTCTTTATATGTTGATTTTCTTTGTTTCTTTCCCGGTTTGTTCATTTTCTTCGCTTTTATTTTTGTTTCTTTGTCAGCTTTTATTGTTTATGTTTCTTTTCTTGCTTTCTCTTTGGTTTTCTTTGTTTCTTCCCCAGTTTTCACTATTTTCTGAATATAAGGTGTACAATTTTTTTCTTAAATACATGTTTTGAACAATTTTTAAATACATGGTCAACATTCTTCAAATACACGGTGAACATCTTTTAATGGAAATAATCATTCTTTCACACACAATGTACATTTTCCGTATACATCGGGAACATTCTTAAATACATGTTTAACATTTTGTAAATACAAAATTGTATTCTTTAGACTTTTTGATATCTACTTTAATTCAATATATGTTGTCCATTCTTCTTATAAATCAGGAATATTTATTTATACATGTTTAAGATTTTTTAATACATGATCAACATTTGTTCATACACATTGTATTTTTTGTATAGAGGAACATTTTTTGTAAAGATCTCAATGTTTTCAAATGCTTGATTAACAAAATTTATATACATGATCACATTTTTTCATACACATTCTAAATGTATTTTATTCAATTTTCATATAGATGAGGAATGCTTTTTCTCAGCAAAATTAACATTTTTCAAATGGTTGATTTTTTGAAATACTTGATTAAGATTTTCCAAATGCTTAATTAGCATTTAAATAGATGATCAACTTTTTTATAAACATTGTATACATTTTTCATATACATTGAAACATTTTCTCTATACACATTTAAGATTTTTAAATGTTTGAATAAATTTTTTTAAATGTTTATGTAAATTATTTTTGCTAATATAGTATATGTTTAGTTCATACACAATGTATACATTTTCATATACACTGGAAACATTTTATCCATACACATTTAAGATTTTTTAAATGCTTGAATAATATTTTTGAAATGTTTATTTCAAGTATCTTTGTTAATATAGTACTCTCTCCGTCGCATAATGTAAGACGTTTCATGGCACATGTCAAGAAACGTCTTACATTATGGGACGGTGAGAGTATATATTTAAAATATTTTGAACTATAAACAAAAATAAAAAAATTAAAGTGTAAAACAAAAACGAAAAGTGAACAAAGCCAGGAAAAATGAGGTTGTGGCCAGCCTCGCGCATGGGCTGGAATATCTCACGCCCCCCTTAGGGGGGCTGGCCTACGTCACTGGCGGATCCTATTTGGTGCTTAAGCGCCCGTTCGCAAACAGGTGCCTGATGGGAGCGACTACTTGGGCTCGGCCCATTTTGATTTCCTCCTATTTCTGCTAAAAAGGTAAAAAAGAGCTTGATATGAAGGATTCAAACAACCTGTGGTTGGATGGTTAGAGGGACAGTGGTATCCCTAGCCCACCAGGATTCAAGTCCTGGTGCTCGCATTATCCCTAAATTTATTTCAGAATTTTCGGCGATGCGCTTTCAGTGGGAGGGGACGTTCCCGTCGATGACGAGGTGCCTACGGTGACTTCGTATATTTCAAGATGACATGCCTGCTCAGTCTCTTGGAGGTGCCCATAAGGGTAGGGTGTGCGTGCGTGCATTCATAGAGGTGAGTGTATACGCGTATGTATGAACGCTTGCGTCTGTACTGATGTTCAAAAAAAAAAGATCCTGTGACCTCCCCATCGAAGGTTGGCTGCTGTAACGACCCCACCAACCAGCGCAGATGTGTTAACCTTTTAACCTATTTGTCTTTTATTCGTTCTATTTCCTTTTTTTCTATTTTTCTTCTTTTCCTTGCCTGATGAATTGTTTGCAAATATATGAACTTTTATTTTCAGATTAATTAACTTTTTTCAAAATTCATGAACTTTTTTGAATTTCGTTGAACTTTTTTTTAAAATCAATGAACCTTTTTCAATTTCAATGGAATTTTTTTTAAATTGGATGAACATTTTTTTCCTATTTCGATGATTTTTTTTTCAAAATTGATAAACTTTGTTTCAAAAGCTTGAACTTTTTCCAAAATTAATGAAACTTTTCCAAAAGCGTTGAACTTTTTTCTAAGTTGATGAAGTTTTTTGTCAAATTCTAGTGAACTTTTTTTTTCAAATTCATGAACTTTTTCTAAGTTTGTTAACTTTTTTCCAAAATCCTGGAACAATTTTGAATACATGAATTTTGATTGTTTTCCTTCTTCCAATTTTTTTAGTTTTTTGTATTTTTTTAATGATCGACCGTACTCTACCGAGACCGGCCCATGAGGAGGGGCGCTTCAGCCACCGGTTTCCAAGTGGCACTGAAAGCGAGACATAGGCGCGCCTCTATTTAGCGTTGTTAGCAACATAATGGTCCGAAAACGCGCACTGGGCCTCAGCCCTCTCAAACGTCCGCCATATTTTTGTGGCTTCCAAACTGCTCGTGAATTAAAAAAATCTGGGATTTTAAGAAATGTCTTCATGAATGTAAAAAATGTTCATGATTTTGGCTAAAATGTTTACAACACGACATTTAGAAAATATTTATGAATAAAAAAGTTCTTGAAGTTAAAAAGTTCACCGATTTAAGTTTTTTGCATTAAGTTTTATTAAAATGAATTTTAAAAATACTATCTAAGTTTATATTTTTGCATGTTTAAATTAAAATATAAATCTTTTCAGAAATTCATGAATCAAAAGTATTTATATTATACATTTTGAAAATTAATAAAATAGAAAAAATGAAACAACTACCAGAAACACAGAGAAACAAAAGAAAGAGACCTCTGATAAGACACATTATGTATCGAAACAGTGGCACGACACATAGATACCCATCTGGGTCGACCACTGCGACACACCCAAGAAAATGGCATTGTAGTCCGAACAGTGCAACATAAAAATCCTTAAAAAGCAGCACCTGCGTGGGTTCGACTCGCGATCTCTCGACGTAGACTGTCTACTGCTAGCGACTAGACCTCATGAGTGTTAGGCAGCGCGAACTCTTTATGAACAAATAGTAGAGGCAGATAGACTATTTTTGAACATTTCCTAAAAATTGTGATTTTTTAAAAGTGGAAAATTTCTGAAATTCTAAACGTAATTTGGAAATTTAACATTTTTAAATTTCAAACATTTCTTGAAAATGTGAGCAGTTTTTAAAATTCTGTATTTTTTGTAAAATGTGACCAAATTTTGAAATTTCAAACTTTTTTTGACAGAGTGAGCACTTTTTGTAAAACATGAAAAAAAATTGAGATTCCAATCTTTTTTGAAAAAAGTCCAACACCTTTCTTGAAATTCCGAATGTTCCTCGACAAACGCAAGATTGTTTTTAAAAAATGTAAAAAAACTGTTTTTTAAACAATTTATGAACTCATGATAGAAAATTGGAAATTCCATTTCATTTATCTGACTTTTTGAATATTTGCTGAAAATTGAGAACATATTTCCAAATTCTGCACAATTTTTAAAAACATTAACGAAATATTGAAATCTCGAGTGTTTGAAAAATATGAGCAACATTTTCGAATTTGAAACATTTTGGAAAATGCAAACAATTTTCAGAATTTTTGAAAATATGAAAATTCAAAGTTATTTTGAAAATTTGAATGAAAGAAAAGAAACAGAAAAAAGTGATATCTAAAAACACAAAAAAGAGAAAAAACATGATAAAAACCCGGGAAATATAAGTAGGAGAAACCAAAATAAAAACATGTTCAGGAAACCATTAGAAGATTCCCAAAACCGGTAGAAAAATTTGTAAATAAAAATATGGTACGTTAGGTAATGACTGGCACACTCTGTCGCTTGCTGGCACATCCTGTGCAAAGCGTCTGACTTTAGAATGTAGTCGCGAGTGCTATATCTCGCATTACGCGAGACAATAGGAAGTTTTGCTACAAACATCTACAGTTTTGGGCCGGCCCAATATCGACTTTAAAAGCAATGAGATGAAAAGGAAGGTATCAGGTTTCTATGGTCTCCGAAGGCATTTCCTATTTGGCGCTGCAGGCGCCGGTTATAGCTGTTTCTGCAAACCGGCGCCTGCAGCGGCGCTACCTGGGCTCGGCCAAATTTCTATTTTTCCTGTTTCTTAAACTCTAGATAAAGCGTCTGAAAACACAAAAAAGAGAAAAAAACATGATAAAAACCCGGGAAATATAAGTAGGTGAAACCAAAATAAAAACATGTTCAGGAAACCATTAGAAGATTCCCAAAACCGGTAGAAAAAATTGTAAATAAAAATATGGTACGTTAGGTAATGGACTGGCACACTCTGTCGCTTGCTGGCACATCCTGTGCAAAGCGTCTGACTTTAGAATGTAGTCGCGAGTGCTATATCTCGCAGTACGCGAGACAATAGGAAGTTTTGCTACAAACATCTACAGTTTTGGGCCGGCCCAATATCGACTTTAAAAGCAATGAGATGAATAGGGAGGTATCAAGTTTCTATGGTCTCCGAAGGCATTTCCTATTTGGCGCTGCAGGCGCCGGTTATAGCTGTTTCTGCAAACCGGCGCCTGCAGCGGCGCTTCCTGGGCTCGGCCAAATTTCTATTTTTCCTGTTTCTTAAACTCTAGATAAAACTGCAAAAAGGGCGCGCAAGCTAGGACTCGAACCTCCGTCGCCGGTTACCAAGTATTAATGTATAACCAACTCGACCACTTAACCAGATCTGTTGAAATACATGTTTTCCTCAATTTATTTGCTCTTCCTTTTCCTTTTTTCTTTTTCTTTTGCTTTTTTCTCTATCCTTTTTATTTTCTTTTTCCGAAATTCGTAACTGTTTTCTTCAAACAGATGGACTTCTTCTCTAAATCCATAAACTAAATCTTTCAAAACTCGTGAACTTTTTTCAAATTGATGAACCATTTTCAGAATAGAGGAACTTATTTTTCAAATTTGGTGAACTATTTCTTAAAATCGATGAACTTTTTTCGCAAAATCGATGAAATTTTTCTTAAAATTAGTGAACTTTTTTCAATTGAGGTGAACTTTTTCATATTCGATGAACTTTTTTCTCAAAATCATGGATTTTTGTTTCAAATTTTATGAACCTTTTCAAAATCTATGAACTTTTTTGAAATTCGATGAACTTTTTACAAAGTCAATGAACTTTTTTCAAATTGGCGAACTTTTTTTCAAAGTTGATGAACTTTTTTGAATTTGGTCAACTTTTTTTTCAAAGTCGATGAACTTTTTTGAAGTTGGTGAACTTTTTTTTAAAGTCGATGAACTTTATTCAAATTCATGAACTTTTGTTTCTATTTTGATGAACTTTTTTTTTTAAATCTATGAACGCTTTTCAACTTTGCTGATTTTTTTTCAAATCTGATGAAGTTTTTTTCAAATTCAGAAACCTTTTCCTTTTTTGCGAACTTTTTTCAAATTTTTTTCAATTCATGGTTTTTGTGAATGCTTTTTCAAATTTATGTTTTGTTTATATTCAAATAATTTATAGCTGGTATATAATACTACTATATGTTTAATATTTGTACTTAAGGAAGGGCCAAATAAAGTTGTTTCCTCAAAAAGATAATAAAGGTTGCCTGTCTTAGTGGTTAACGCACCTGGCGTTCTAGTAAGCGGCCGAAGTTCAATTCCCAGACCGGCCAAATAAACATGGATTTTTTTTCCTTCGCATTTTGCCTCTCAACTGGTCACTGGGCCGGCCCGCTGCGCGTCTCACGCGGGCGCCAGTAGCGCGAACTGGCGCCTACAACGCTGATTAGGAGCTCCCGTCTCCGAGATGATAGCTAGCGGTGGTAAGCAGAGTTAGCGTCAGGTTCGTGGAATCTTGTAGGGCGCGACCTACTTAACTTAAGGAGACCTAAAAAAACTTAACTTAAGGAACAAAGCCGGTTTTCATAGGGTTTTCCAGTTTTTTTGGTTTTTTTGTCCTTTCATAGTGTTTCTTTGTTTTAATCTCCAGTTTCACTGGTTTTTCTTTCTTTTTCTTTGGTTTTATTTATGTTTTCAACGGCTCTCATTGGATTTTTTCTTTTCTTTTCTTTTCTCTTCGTTTTGCTCTGGGTTTCTTTGTTTCTTTCTCGATTTTCACTGCCATTTTTCTGTTCTTTCATTTTTCTTTGTTTCTCTTGGTTTTCCCCTAGGGATTTCATTGTTTTTATACACATTTTTTGCTATATATCTAATGCAATTTTCAAACACAAGTTTAACATTTTTCGAATACATGGTCAATATTTTGACTATACACATTTTAACATTTTTTGAACTCCTGATTAGAATTTTTTTAAATAAAATGTTAACATGTCTTTAATAATTGGTTAACATTTTTTTATAGACAGTTCTTTTGCTGGCTTATTAAAAAAAGCTGAAATAAGCTGTCCCTACCCAATTTATTATAGAAGGCCAACAAAATTTATATTTTTAGAAGCCTACTAGTCAAGACTTCACTAATAGCCTTCTAAAAGGAAATTTTTCGTTGGGCTTCTTGGATAAGCTGGGTAGGGAGCAGCTTATTCTGGAAGCCCAAAAAAGCTAGATAAAGAACTGGCCCTTAACATTTTCCAAATCCTTGATTAATATTTTTCAAATACTTGTTCTAATTTTTTTCAAATGTTTGATTAATATTTTTTTATACATGATCAAATTGTTTTATCATTTTTTAATACATGGTCAATATTTTTCTATACGCAGTAATCTTTTTCCAAATGCTTCATTAACATTGCTCAAAACTTGTTCAACATTTTTTCAAATGCTTTATTAACATTTTATATACATAGTTAACAAATTGCATCATTTTTAATAATTAGTCAACATTTTTATACACATTTAACATTTTCCAAATGCTTGATTGACATTTTTCAAATACTTGTTCAATGCTTTTGAAATGCTTCATTAACATTTTTATATACATGATCAGAAAGTTTCATCATATTTTAATACATGGTCAACATTTTTGTATACTCATTTAAATTTTTGAAATGCTTGATTTACAATTTTCAAACTTGTTCAAATGTTTTTTAAATGCTTGATTAACATTTTTTGAAAACATGATCAATTTGTTATACATTTTTCGTATACGTGATACTTTTTCTCTATACACATTTAACATTTTTAAATGCTTGGTCAACAATTTTCAAATGTTTCTTATGGAGTGTTTTTGTAGTATATATTTAGAATATTTTAAAGTATAAACAAAAATAAAATAATAAAGCAAAAAACAAAGCAAAAACCGTAAAAAAAACCTAAGAAAAAGCAGGTTGTAGCCTCCCGCGCAGCTGGGCCGGCCCATTTGGAGCTCCCCTGACGAGAGGCTTCCCACTGTCTCGAGACACAGGGGCCCGCCAAGGAGGTTATCACGGGAAATCAGGGATGATAATCAAGGAGATCAAGAGGAAGAAGCAAGGTTTTGACACAGTTCAACTTATTCATGAGAATAGGGATCTCAATACACAAGCACATACGTTCGCTAAAGCTGCTATTTCCTCAGATTTTGGGAGGCACGTCTGGCTTATTGATAGGCCGGATATTATTTGTATGCCACTTAACATTGTGTTTGAATAAAGTGCTTCCAGCCCTAAAAAAAATGTAGTGAGCAGCGTATAGGGTTTTCCTTCGTAAAACCAGGTGGAAACCACAACAAACAATGTCCAATGGGCTGGCCCATTACCATGGCGAGATGATTTAAACTTTAATTTACGGTACGAGCGCCAAATAGCCTGTGCCCCTAACTAGGTGCTCCCCAGAAAAGAGAAAAAGAGGGTAGGCATAAGGCATGTATATCTATTTTTTCTTGCGGGTGTACTATGGTCTATAGAGGCCTTCTCAACCGGGCACCTTGTTTAAGACATGGGCTGATAGTGAGTTTTCTTGGCCACACCCAGAGAAGGTTGGCCTCCTCTAAGTACAAAAGGTTATCGTTTGATAGTCCAGTGTCCAGTGGTACCATGCATTATTCAGGATCTACTGGCAAACTCCGCCAGGGCCATCACCACTACCAATGGTGATCCGACGATGTGATGCATCTCCCGACGCTTGCTGATGCAATGATGAGGCCGCACCCAGACGGTCACAGCTCACAGGGGGGTGCCTCAGGGAACCGGCCGCCGGAACGCGACAATTGACATATTTTGACGTGGCCTTTCAGGTGCCCCTTGCAACCCTAAAATGGCATTATCACACGGATGCCACGATCCGCAAAGGGCTATTGCGTATTGACATAGCCTCCGGGGGGCCTTTGCGCTCCTAAAAATGGCATTATGACAAGATGTCACGATCCGCAAATGGCTTTCTTTCAGGTAACGCTCGTGGGTGGTGCGGCCTCCCTTTTTCATCATTCCAGGTGCTGCGATCGCACACCCCGACCAGCTCGGCCCCCGGCCGAGACGAACGCACTCTCGCGCGCGCCGTCTCCACAAGAGACACCATGCATGTCAACCGGCTGGATTTCCATGTACGACGTTGCTGCACCATGCGTTTTGCCGGAGGCACGAGCACCCGGCCGGCCAGTAGGGCGGCCTCCTTGTTCCTGCCGCGCTGGCTGCTGGCCACTGCCGTGCTCGTATCTTCAAGTTGGGGTGCCCGTTGTGGGAATCTTTCCGGAATCTAGCCCAGGATGGTTGCTGTCCAGTGGCCAGCCCCCTGCTCTCTCGATTGTATCTTCTCTTATCTAAGAGATGCTGGAGCATGCATTACAGCAACCAAGGCCAGTGGATACTGGCTGGGCTACTACACCGGCCAGTCAAACACACGCGCACGAGTCTTTTCAGAATCACGGCGTGGGTAAATTATACTATCCCCTAGCAGGTTACTGGAATGATTGGTGCGTGAGGTTGAGCGACTTTCTCAACCGCGGGCAATTGAATTGAATACATGTAAAGCTGCGAGGTAACCTGCAGCTAAACATGCACGCGCGCACGTTTGTGCTTTTTTGCCCTGCACGCAGCTGGAGCAGCCACGCTATCCGGCATCCAGCATGCATGTGTGGCATCAGGATGCGCGCATGGCCATATGGAAGCAGCTACCTCGGCCTGCGCCAGTAATGGAAATCGTTTTCCGGGACCAGACAGGCATCTCCGTGACCCGAGTCCCTCATCATTATCTCATATGCCAAAACGCAGGGGAAAAGGCGGTAGAGATGACAAAGCTCCCTCTCTCGTCCCCATCGGCACTTCCGTCCATCGCAGACGCGACATGAAACGAAGAACCTCGCTATGTGTTCCTCTGTCCGGCCACGGATGCCTGACGCGTGCACATCAATGGACCGTCGGATCGGACGAGGTGGACGCCGGAGAGCACAAGTGTCGTCCGCGCGCGCCACCGGCGGTGCATGCCCGTGTCAGGTCGGCGCATTCCCGCCTCGGGTTGCTACGCGCTGCTGCCGCTGCTGAATCTCGAACGCCGCTCCCTCTCTCTTTCCTTCTTCTCGCGGCCGCGGGCTAGCTGGAGCGAAAATATAAAATAGCACAGCTGCACCCGGGCCCTCTCTATCTAGCCATCCATTCTATGCATCGCGATTCGTGCAAACACATTTCTCTTTTTTGTTTCTCTCACATAAAACATATTTTGAAGTTCAAACCTTTGCAGCGTAGCAAAGTTTTCTATCTAGAATCTAGATAAATCTCTCAGATTTTTTTGTCAAATATAAATATACAAAAAATGATTTTTTAATCTCTAAAAAATCATTTTTTGTATATTTATATTTGACAAAAAAATCTGAGAGATTTATCCTAGATTCTAGACGGAAAGCTTTGCCACGCTGCAAAGGTTTGAACTTCAAGACATCTTTTAGGTGAGAGAAACAAAAAAGAGAAATTTTCATATGAAAAGTTAGTTGTGTTGCACAGATCTTAAAGCAATATTGGACAACCAGGATACCAGGGCCGGGGTGCAGCTGTTCTAAAAATCCACGTCCCTAGCTGGAGATGCATGTCACGGTGTGCGGGACCGCCACTAGCCATGAACTCATGATCGGCAACTTGCCCCATGCACGATGGATAGATGCTTCTTTGCTCAATCATTCGGGCCCCGATTCCCGCATAGATGGACACAGATTCAGTGCCAGCCTGCCAGGTGGATAGAGAAGCTTGTACTCTCCCTGCTCCGGTTGCTCACCTCCTCCACCCAGAAAACGATGGCCAGGTCAACTTGTAACTTGCACTTGGTCGATCCATTCCATTCTGATCCCTCCACGGGAATGTAGTCACTTCAGAATCTAGTGTTCAGGTTAGCTCATCCGTTCTCTAGCTTAGTGCCAATCTATATCTTGGATGTGAAAGGGTGCTTTCTTGAAAGATACTAGCTAGCAAGCATGTAGCTAGTGGGCTTTCTCTACATCGGTTGTACAGTTAATTTCTGTTGTTTTATATCTATGTGCAGTTTGGATGGTGATACATGGGAATATTGTTTAATTGAAGAGGAGTTGACAATTTGGAGAGGAAACTTGGGAAATCTGACATCATATATAGAAATCTGCTACATCTCATTGAGGCAGAGGGATATGGGATCAATGATTCCATGTATTAGCAGGGATAGATCTTATTTTGTGAGATGATAATGTTCTTAAAATGTCAGAGTTCTATGAAGAGGAAAAACATGTTACCATCACTATTATGAAAGGAAATAAACATAATTTTTCATTCAGAGATCTTAACATAGGAGATGGCTGTGATGCCCATGTCCCAAGTTCAGAAATTGGAGTCCCAATTGTTTATCAGATAGATGATGATGGTGTCATATTTCCTTCAGAATCTGGTTCTCGAGCTGAGTGTTCTGCTACAACTGTTTCCGACTCTCAAGAAGATTATTTGTTGACTCAACAAAGCTCTAATTTGGATAAGTGACGTTGCAAAATACCATCAGATCCCACGGTAGTGGTCCAAGCGCAGCTGTAAGTCCTGGATTGGAGGTCGCACAAGGGGTTTATCCAGGTTCGGGCCTCCAGAGAGTAATACCCTACGTCCTGCTGGTTTTGTTGATTCATGGTGGAGGGATACCTCGTGCGAGGGGTTACAATGATGTATGGGATTGCTACCGAGAGTTTGCTTATCTGATGATAGATAGGAGAGATGATCCTAGACCTCCCTTTACATAGGCAGTAGAGATCTGGGGTTTACACGTCAGTAGATGCAATCTAGGGCTTCGACGCCTACTAGTCTTGGGGGGCACGAAGGCCGCCTCTGCCCCCTAGGGTTTGTTTCTTGTCTCGGGCCTGACGGACCCCTTGTAGCCAAAGAGGCTGGGCTCCCTTACGTTAGCCACCCCTGGTCCAGGTCCTCGTCAGTAGCCCCCAAGCATGGTGGAGGTCGCAGGGGACGATCACGAGACCTCCGACGGGCTCCTACACTCTTCTGGATTTCTTCGTGAGCTCCCTCCTGCCGAGAGGCCAGAAGACAGATTGCTGGAGCCCCTGGTCCACCAGGGGGAACCCTGGCTTGGAGCGCTCCCAAACGCCACTAGGATGGTTCTTGTTGAGCACCCCGTAGATATCGGGGCGTAGCGGTGATGTCGCTGCAACCGTCGACCAACTCTCTGTAAAAAAGGAACTTGCCAAACCGGAAGGATCACCTGTTCTGTCCGACGCTTCAGTTTTAGGGCGCCTATAAGAGAGACGGAAATAGAGGGTTTTCGGTCCCACCCTGCCTCTACTCATTTCAGCCTTCTTGTCCACCTCCAGACTTCTAGACGGGCCGCCGCCGTGCTGGATTTGCCTCCTCATCGTGCCCCCGCCGCCGATGTCTAGGACGAGGAGCGAGAAAGAGGGGTGGTGACGGTGCAAAATACCGTCAAATCCCTCGGTAGGGTTCCAAGTGCAGCTAGAAGTCCTGGATTAGAGATCACACGAGTGGTTTATCCAAGTCTGGTCCTTTGGAGAGTAATACCCTATGTCCTGCTGGTTTTTTTTATTCATTGTGGAGGGATACCTCGTGCAAGGGGTTACAATGGTGTATGCGATTTCTACCGAGAGTTTTCTATCTGTGGATAGATGATGATAAGGACCCTAGACCTCCCTTTATATAGGCAGTGGAGGTCTAGGGTTTACAAGGCGGTAGATGCAATCTGGGACGCTGCAACCCTCCTGCCTTGGAGGCCACGAAGGTCGTCTTCGCTTTCTAGGGTTTGCTTCTTGTCTTGGGCTTAGCGAGCCCCTCATAGTTGGCGAGGCCGGGATCCCTGGCATTAGCCACCCATGGTATAGGACCCCATCAGTAGCCCCTAAGCGTGGCGAAGGTCACAGGAGACGACCACGAGACCTCCGGCGGGCTCCCATATTTTTTCTGAAATCTCTTCATAAGCCCCCTCCACTAGGGAGGCGAGGTGTCAGGTTGCTTGAGCCTCTGGTCCACCTAGAGTGCTCCTCAGTGTCCTCAGGAAGGTTCCATGTAAGCTCTCCACGAATCTTGGGGTGGAGCGGTGAGGCTGCCGCAACTATCGCACCAACCTTTCTGCAAAAAGGAACTTTTCCAAACCGGAGATATCACTCGTTTCGTCTCCGTGGGGTGAAGCTTCGGGTTTCGGTTGTCTATAAGAGGGGGAAACGGAGGGTTTCATGTCCTACCCCGCCTCTGCTCATTTCAACCTCTTCGTCTGTAACGCCCTCGATGCGGCTATATCTCCCACGTGTCGAAGCACGACTTAGAGGCATAACCGCATTGAAAGCAATGTCGCAAGTGAGGTAATCTTCACACAACCCATGTAATACATAAGGAAAGAGATACATAGTTGGCTTACAATGCCACTTCACACAATACATAAATAAACATCCATCATCCAGATTACACTCAAGGTCCGACTACGGAACCAAAATAAAAGAAGACTACCCCAAATGCTACACAGATCCCCGATCGTCCCAACTGGCTCCACTCATCGATCATCGGAAAATACACATAGTAACGACCACGTTCCTCATCGAACTCCCACTTGAGCTCGGTTGCGTCATCTGCACTGGCATCGTCGGCACCTGCAACTGTTTTGGTAGAATCTGTGAGTCACGGGGACTCAGCAATCTCACACCCGCGAGATCAAGACTATTTAAGCTCATAGGAAGGACAGAGTTGTGAGGTGGAGCTGCAGCAAGCGACTAGCATATATGGTGGCTACATTCGTAAAAGAGAGCGAGAAGAGAAACAAGGCACGGTCGTGAAGCTAGTAGCGATCAAGAAGTGATCCTGAACTACTTACGTCAAACATAACTCCAACACCGTGTTCACTTCCCGGACTCCGCCGAGAAGAGACCATCACGGTTACACATGCGGTTGATGTGTTTTAATCAAGGTCAACTTTGGGTTTTCTACAACCGGACATTAACAAATTCCCATCTGCCTCATAACCGCGGGCACGGCTTTCGAAAGATAATACCTGCAGGGTGTCCCAATCGTGGACGCCTCGATTTAATCAGACACTAATCATGCACGCAAACGCAGTACGATCAAGGTCGAGGACTCACGGAAGATATCACAACACAACTCTAAAACATAAAATAAGTCATACAAGCATCATAATACAAGCCGGGGGCCTCGAGGGCTCGAATACAAGTGCTCGATCATAGACGCAGTCGTGGAAGCAACAATATCTGAGTACAGACATAAGTTAAACAAGTTTGCCTTAAGAAGGCTAGCACAAACTGGGATACAGATCGAAAGAGGCGCAGGCCTCCCGCCTGGGATCCTCCTAAGCTACTCCTGGTCGTCGTCAGCGGGCTGCACGTAGTAGTAGGCGCCTCCAGTGTAGTAGTCGTCATCGACGGTGGCGTCTGGCTCCTAGGCTCCATCGTCTGGTTGCAGCAATCGAGTAGAGATAGGGGGAAAAGGGGGAAACAATGCAACCGTGAGTACTCATCCAAAGTACTCGCAAGCAAGGAGCTACACTACATATGCATGGATATATGTGTAAAGGGGCATATCAGTGGACTGAACTGCAGAATGCCAGAATAAGAGGGGGATAGCTAGTCTTATCGAAGACTATGCTCGTCACCGTCTTGCAATGTAGAGGAGGGTAGGTTGAAGTCCTCCAAGTAACATCACATAGCAATAATCCTACCCGCGATCCCTCCTCGTATCCCCGAGAGAGAGCGACCACCGGTTGTATCCGCACTTGGAAGGGTGTGTTTTATCAAGTATCCGGTTCTAGTTGTCATAAGGTCAAGGTACAACTCCAAGTCGTCTCATTATCAAGATCACGGCTATTGAATAGATTAACTTCCTGCAGGGTGCACCAACTTACCCAACACGTTTGATCCCATTTGGCGGACACACTTTCTGGGTCATGCCCGCCGCGGAAGATCAACACATCGCAGCCCCACCTAGGCACAACAGAGAGGCCAAGACGCGGTCTAAACCTAAGCGACAGGGTCTGGGCCCATCGCCCATAGCACACCAAGACGTTGCGTGGGCGGAAGTAGACCTAGCCTAGTGGCGTTCGGTCCAATCCGGTGGCGCGCTCTCCGTCACGACGTCTCAAGTGCTTGGTGATACCACGACGCCGAGTGCCCATATCTTTCCCACGAGTTGGTTAGTGCGTATAAGCTCAGTAGCCAACTCAGATCAAATACCAAGATCTCGTTAAGCGTGTTAAGTATCCATGAGCGCCCGAGCAGGCCAGGCCCACCTCTCTCCTAGGCGGTCTCAACCTGCCCTGTCGCTCCGCCTCAAGGTCCACTCATGGTGCTCCACCACCGACCCGACTTTAGTCTCCACATGTTTCATGTATAAAGTATATAGTATATACCCGTGATCACCTCCCGAGTGATCACGGCCCGATAGTATAGCACGGCAGACGGACAAGGATGTAGGGCCATAGATGAAAGTACTAGCATCCTATACTAAGCATATAGGATTGCAGGTAAGGTAATAACAATAGTAACAAGGACAGGCTATGCATCAGGATAGGTATAACTGAAAGCAGTAACATGCTACACTACTCTAATGCAAGCTGTATAGAGAAGAGTAGGCGATATCTGGTGATCAAAGGGGGCTTGCTGGTTGCTCGGCAGAGAGAGGGGTCGTCAACTCGTAGTCGAACCGGGCAGCAGCAGCGTCGGTCTCGTAGTCTACCGGAGAGAAGAGGGGGAAGAAACAATGAATAACATGTAAACAGATGCATATCGATGCATGACATGACAAGTAACGATGCTAGGCATGCCCTAACGTGGTATGAGGTGGTACGGTTATGGGGAAACATCCGGAAAATATCCCGGTGTTTCGTGTTTTCGAGCAGGGAAGGCGGAGGAAAAGTTGCGGTTCGATAGGTTAGGGGGTGTGGCGGACGAGCGGATGCGCGATCCGGATTCGTCTCGTCGTTACGAGCAACTTTCATGTTGAAAATATTTTAATCCGAGTTACGGATTAAAATATATGATTTTCTAAAGATTTTATTAATTTCTGGAATTTAATTAATTCGAAAAATGGATTTATGACGTCAGCATGATGTCATGCTGACGTCAGCAGTCAGCATTGAGTTGGCTAATTAGCATTGAGTCAGCATTGACCGTTGACCTGGTCAACCTGACATGTGGGTCCCGTGGGACCCACCTGTCATACACTGTTAGGTTTAATTAGGGTTTAGATTAATCCTAATTACAGTTTAATTAAAATTAACTAGTTAATTAAATTAATTAAACCGGATTAATCAACTTAATTAATTACTTAATTAACTAATTGGTTGAGACCGCCTAGGAGAGAGGTGGGCCTGGCCCTGTTCGGCGTTCGCGGATACTTAACACGCTTAACGAGATCTTGGTATTTGATTTGAGTTGGCTACGAGCTTATACGTGTCGGTCAAGCACTTGAAGTCGACGAGCGGGGCGCGCACCGGATTGGATCGAACGCCACTAGGCTAGAGTCGCTTCCGCCGCCCACGCAACGTCTTGCAGTGTGCTATGGGCGATGGGCCCGCACCCTTGTGCGCTTAGGTTTAGACCGTCTTTGGCTCTCTGTTGTGCCTAGGTGGGGCTGCGACGTGTTGATCTTCAGCGGCGGGCATGACCCAGAAAGTGTGTCCGCCAAATGGGATCAAACGTGTTGGTAAGTTGGTGCACCCTGCAGGAAGTTAATCTATTGAATAGCCGTGATCTTGATAGAACAGACGACTTGGAGTTGTACCTTGACCTTATGACAACTAGAACCGGATACTTGATAAAACACACCCTTCCAAGTGCGGATACAACGGTGGTCGCTCTCTCTCGTGGATACGAGGAGGATCGCCGGGTAGGATTATTGCTATGTGATGTTACTTGGAGGACTTCAACCTACCCTCCTCTACCTGCTGCAAGACGGTGACCGAGCGTAGTCTTCGATAAGACTAGCTATCCCCTCTTATTACGGCATTCTGCAGATTCGGTCCACCGATATGCCCTTTACACATATATCCATGCATATGTAGTGTAGCTCCTTGCTTGCAGTACTTTGGATGAGTACTCACGGTTGCATTGTTTCCCCTTTTCCCTATCTCTACTCGATTGCGCAACTGCACGATGGAGCCCAGAGCGACGCCACCGTCGATGACGACTACTACACTGAGGCGCCTACTACTACGTGCAGCCGGCCGGCGGCGACCAGAGTAGCTTAGGAGGATCCAGTGCGGAGGCCTGCGCCTCTTCGATCAGTATCCTAGTTTGTGCTAGCCTTCTTAAGGCAAACTTGTTTAACTTATGTCCGTATCAGATATTGTTGCTTCCACGACTCGTCTATGATCGAGCACTTGTATTCGAGCCCTCGAGGCCCCTGGCTTGTATTATGATGCTTGTATGACTTATTTTATGTTTTAGAGTTGTGTTGTGATATCTTCCCGTGAGTCCCTGATCTTGATCGTACACGTTTGCGTGCATGATTAGTGTACGATTAAATCGGGGGCGTCACAAGTTGGTATCAGAGCCGACTGCCTGTAGGAATCCCCCTTCCACACTCCTTGGCCGAAGTCGAGTCTAGACATTGCAAAAACTTTTACTAACTTTGCTGTGTGCCTTACGGGCCCACATCGCCATCGGGTGGTACTAGGATCTTTTACTCCTCGACCTTTACTCTGGGACTCTGAAGTCTCTTCTACTCGGGTTAAACGAATTTACTAACTAACACTATGATCCCGTGACCACATTCACCCCAAAGTTGGATAAAGCCATAGTTGTTTGTTGAATTGTATTTTGGTCAATTTCACACCGTCATTTGACTCCTTTTGAAACGTCTTTGTTTTCGGATGGAACCCACGAGGCAGGTCGTATGCGCCACACGACGGCCATTGGTGCCTCGGGATCACCGTGGTGCTAGCAGAGATGATGACCTATCTGGGTTATCGCTGGCACCCCGAGTACACCGTCTTTGAGGAGTACCGGGACTTTAACCAGAGCGATGTCGAGCCATCGTCCACCTCTACTCTCGGGAGTATGACTCCACTACTGTGCTGCACACCGCACATGGTGTTGGGGTGACTATCGATATGGCAGTCCACGATGCTGCTTATGCTGCTCTGACACGCCTTCGTGGAGAGTATCGGGAGTTGGACACCTCCCCTTCAGGCACATTGCTATTGCGTCGATGTTGGTGAGGAGGGTTACTACACCGCTGCCTACTCCATCGTCACCGAGAGCCCTTCTACCATCGTAACTTTGTTACGCATGTCGATGGGCTGGATCGAGCTAACCGAGCTCTTCGCCACGAGTTGTACATCACCCGTCGGCACCTTTACCGTGCTCGACGCTATCTGCACCCTTTGTCCGATCCAGAGAGCTGCCGCGTTCGCGATCTACCCAGCCAGACCGTGATGCCTCGTGGTGTCGGTTGGCGAGGTGGAGGCTACTCTCCGCACTTGGTCCTCTTCGCCACTTGGACGCCGGGTTACGCACTGAGTATCCATGCCCCTGTGTCACCGACGTGGAGGACTATCCGCTGCCGCACTACCAGCTTTCAAGCTACAGCTACCTCCGCATGAGACCGTGGGACTGATGTAGGCTTGCTTGTTAGTGTTAGATGCATTCGTCGCGAACTCGTGCCGCCTATGATGTCTTAGTCTATGTCTTGAACTCGTACCGAACTCTATGCATGATCCCTTTTGTAAGTTATGCCGACTACTATGTAGTTTCTATCGTCTTTGCTTTCATTATGCATGTTTCATCATGAATAATTCTTGTCCTTTGCATAATTTCTCAAATGCTGAACTACCCTGTTATATATTAGCAGGATGGTTAGACCAGCTGGTCGTGGTCGTGGTGGCAACTTCCCACCACCGCTTTGAGTACATGGCTGGTATGATCCAACAGCTTGAGATGAATCGCCAGATTCATGGAGAACATGATGGCTCGTTTCCTCGCCCCAATATGAACCAGCAGCCAAACACAACAACTCGCAGGATTTCATACGCCTCAACCCAAGCGTGTACCGCAGCTCAACCCAGCATTTGGATGGATGATGATGATCGCTCCGTGACATCACCTATGAGATGGAGTCTGCTGATGTAGCCCCGCCAGCTATGTCACTTTTGCTTCCTTCTTCTGAAGGGACCCGCAGCTCAATGGTGGGACAGCCACAGCGCACTCGCCAGATTGGAACAATCATCACCGCCGACTTCCAAGCTGCTTTCCGTGCCCGCTTCATCCTCAAGGAGTCATGGACCGAAGAAGCGTGAGTTCCGCAACCTCACCCAAGGCAACAAGATCTGTTGAAGCTTATCACGAGAGTTCTCGGACTTGTCTCGCTATGTCAAGAGGATATTGCAACCGATGCACGCAGACAAGAGAAGTTCCGTGACGGCCTTCAAGCCGACATCAAGCTCGCACTTCTAGTGCACGACTTTGCTGATTTCGCCACCTTGGTGAACAAAGCTATCAATGTCGAAACTGGTTTGCAGGAATACCGAGCTCTAACAAAGAATCGTGACACGGGCTCATCTTGGGCCCGCCCTCATGAAGCGTAAAATATGGATTCCCAACAGCATGTACCGGCCGAATGCACTGCTCCAAGGCAGAGCTATGCTGCACCTCGTCGCTTACTCCAGCTAGGCAGCCAAAGCTACCAGCTCCACCACCCCAAGCTCTGTTCCCACTCCCAATAATGGCTTGTGCTTGGTGCGGACAACCAGGCACCGTGCTAGAGAATGCAACCAGAACCAGAATCAATCGGCCTTCCGGTGACCGCCGTGGAAGCAACCAGCCCCGCAACAACAATGCCAAGCCTTATGGTCGAGTTCAGGCCAACCACGTTGATCTGAACGAAGCTCAAGACCAGCCTGCTCATCGTGATGGGTACCTCCTCGTAAATTCAGTACCAAAGATGCGCTTTATTTGATACAGTGCATCGCATTCATTCATGTCAAGATTTTGCATGCTTGCACGACATTAAATGTGAAGACATGAATGCTTCACTATTAGTACACACCCCGCGGGCCAATGTCGAACCTCCATGATTTGCAACGACGCCCCAGCTTGAAATCAAGGATGGAATTCCTTGTCTCACCCATCGTGTGAAGTCTTGTAGCATTGACCTCATTCGGGAATGAATTGGTTAAAGGCGATATCGCTTCCATAGTTTGCGCCACTAAGACCGTCCATCTGCTACACCCTTCGATGAAATAGTCACTTACCAAGCTCATCGGTGCAAAATGCCGAGGCAAGGCTCTATGCATTGAATGCATTGAACGCGCACCCTCGAGGGCATTGAAAACATTCTGCTGCTCGCGACTTCCGGACGTTTTTCTGAAGAACTTCCAGGATTCCCGTGCTAGGGCTGTCAATTCATCATCGACTTGAAACCAGGCACCACTCCTATAGCCAAGCGACCCTACAAGATGTCGCCGCATGAACTCCTTGAGCTCAAGGAGGAAATCGACAAATCTCTTCAAAGTGGTTTCATTCGCCCAAGTTGCTCTCCTTGGGGAGCACCTCTCTCTTTGTCAAGAAGAAAGATGGGACAAACCGATTGGTCCAAGACTACCGTCCTATAAATCAAGCTACCATTCAGAATAAGTATCCTCTTCCTCGGATCAATGATCTTTATGATCAACTGGCTGGTTCGTCAGTGTTCTCGAAACTCGACTTGAGGTTGGGTTACCACCAGATCCGTGTTCTCGAAGAGGATATCCCCAAGACCGCATTTGTGACTCGTTACGGTTCATACGAGTACACCGTCATGTCTTTCGGCTTAACCAATGCTCCAGCCACCTTCTCTCGACTGATGAACTATATATTCATGGATTACCTCGACAAGTTCGTCGTGGTTTATCTGGATGATATCCCGATATTTTCCAAGAATGAAGAAGAACATGTGAACATCTTCGCCTTGTGCCGAAAAGCTACGAGAGCATCAACTATATGCCAAGTTCTCCAAGTGTGAATTCGGCTTCCAAGTGACCTATCTCGGGCATGTCATCTCTAAGGATGGTATTGCCGTCAACCCTAAACGAGTTCAGGCTATTCTTGATTGGACTCCTCCGAAGAATGTCAAGCAAGTCAGAAGTTTTCTCGGTCTCGCCAGCTATTGCCCTCGATTCGTCGAGAACTTCTCCAAGATTGCCAGGCCTCTGACTAACCTGCTGCATAAGGGCGTCAAGTTCCAATGGATAGATAAATGTCAGGAAAGTTTCCAGGCACTCAAAGACAAGTTGACTTCTGCCCCAGTGCTAGCTCCTCCTGATACTAAGAAGGACTTCGTCATTTACTGCGATGCTTCCCGTCAAGGATTAGGCGGTGTCCTAATGCAAGAGCGCAAAGTGGTTGCTTATGCCTCTCGACAATTGCGCCCTCACGAAGAGAACTACCCAGTTCACGACCTCGAGCTTGCTGCTGTCATTCATGCACTGAAGTAGTGGCGACATTACCTTCTCGGTAATCGTTGCGAGATCTTCACTGACCACCAAAGTCTGAAGTATCTATTTACTCAGCCAGACCTGAACCTCCTTCAGCAGAGATGGATGGAGACTGTTGCAGACTTTGATTTGGGTATTTCCTATACACCAGGCAAGGCTAATGTAATGGATGATGCCTTGAGCCGCAAGTCTTACTGCAACCACCTCCAGGTTCACAAAGTTCAGCCCTCACTGCTGAAGAGTTCGTAAAGCTGAACCTCCATATTGTTCCTCCGGTGCACTCGCTCCCCTCCTCCGAGTTACGCAAGATGAACCTCCATGTTGTTTCCAGGGTTCTCTCAATACCGTTGCAAAACCAGATCTTGTGGACACCATCAAATGGATACGTAAATGTGACGATGAAGTCGAGAGGATTAAACTTTATCTCGCAGAAGGAAAACCTCATTCTTCATGTGGATGACGACGGCACCTTATTCTTCAAAGGTCGCCTAGTGGTACCGAGTAAGAGGGCAAACCTGAATCGACTCAAAGGTTATGAAAGAAGCTCATGATACGCCTTTGTCTATTCATCCCGTAGCACCAAGATGTACCAAGACATTCGCCGAGATTCTCGTGGTCTAATATGAAGCGAGACATTGCTCGTTATGTTGTTGAATGTGACGCTTGTTGTCGTATCAAAGCAGAACATCAACGGCCTCTTGGAACTCTCGCAACCTATCTCTATTCCTGAATGGAAATGGGACCATGTTGAAATGGACTTCGTCACTGGATTTCCCAAATAGCGAAAGGTAATGATGCTATTCTCGTCGCCATTGACCGCTTTCTAAAGTTGCACATTTTCGGCGGTCAAAGAAACGATCATCGCTAGTCAGCTTGCAACGCTCTATATGTCCGAATTGTTTCACTTCACGTATTCCATGGTTATCAGCTCGGACCGTGGCAGCTTATTCACTTCAAGATTCGGGCAAGTTTTCAAGAAGCGATGGGGACTCATTTATCTTTCAAGATCGCATTTCATCCGCAATCACAAGGGCAAGTTGAACGTGTCAACCAAGTTCTCAAGACATGCTTCGAGCTTGTGTTATTTCCTTCGCAAGAAATGGAGGAATCTCTCCCGTATGCTGAGTTCTCTTATAATAATAGCTATCAAGCTAGTCCAAGATGGCCCCTTGAAGTGTTATATGGACGAAAGTGCGAAACCCTCCGAACTGGTCGAATCGGGAACGCCCACTCTTCGTC
Organism: Aegilops longissima; assembly: GCA_021605205.1. Classification (NCBI taxonomy): domain Eukaryota; kingdom Viridiplantae; phylum Streptophyta; class Magnoliopsida; order Poales; family Poaceae; genus Aegilops; species Aegilops longissima. The sequence goes on along the minus strand of CM038678.1, from coordinate 176,697,740 downwards.
CGGATATTATCCAACATGCCGAAGAACAAGTCCGCATTATTCGCGAGAATCTCAAGACCGCTCACCACGCTAAAAGAGTAATTATGACCGTCATCATAAAGACATGGTCTATCAACTGGCGAAAAGGCCTATCTTCGCTACACCAATGAAGGGTGCTCACCGCCGGGATAAAGGGCAAGCTAGCTCCTCGCTATATTGGCCCATTCACTATTCTCGAAAGCGCGGAAAAGTGGCATATCAAGCTCGAGCTTCCGTCGAACCTTTCTCAGTTCACGATGTGTTCCACGTGTCACAACTCCGACGCTGCTTCAAGGACCCAATCCGAGCAAGTGGACCATGAAGTGCTCGAATTGCAACAGACCTCTCCTATAAAGAGCATCCGTCCGCATTCTCGACAAGCTGAACGCCGCACACGCCGAAGGCGATCAAGTTCCTCAAAGTCCAAAGGGTCGAATCACTCAAGACGGCCACATGGGAACGCGAGGATCGTCTTGAGATGAATACCCCGCACTCTTTCCTTCTACCTCCTAAATCTCGGGACGAGATTTCTTGTAGTGGAGGAGATTTGTAACGCCCGGATAATCATGCTACAGTAATCTCACGTTGATGGTGCCACGTCGCCTTTGTCACTGTAGTTAACCACGGGTTAAATCAAAACGGTTTCGAAATTCAATTCAAAATTATGATGGCAATAAAAGTTTTCAAAAAAATCAAAACTAAAATGTTCGGGGGTTGCCAAATATTACAAAGTTAATTATGGTGGAGTAAACACAGTTTATAAAATGTCTAAGATATTAAAATGAATTAAAACAGAAAAGGAAAAATAAGAAAAGAAAAACAAACAATAAATAAGGGAGGAAAACCCTCCCGCCAATCGGGCAAACGCCCACCGACCGCCCATGGCCCATCCCCCCCTCACTCCCATAACCCCCGGCGACGTAAACCCTAGCCGACGCCCCACTCCCCTCGATCCCTTCTCCTCCCCACCGATCCGATCGATCGGCTCCGATCCCGTCGACCCCGACGCCGGGCGCCCCACCCCACCCGACGCCGCTGGCCCTCACCTCCTCCCCGACCAGCCACCCAGACGCTGGCCCCCAGACGCCTCGACGCCCTACGCCGCCGGATCCGTCCCCGACCACTCGCCGCCGCCGCTGACCGCCGCCGAAGCGCCACCTCCTCGCCTCCTCCCGCATGGTCTTCTCCGCCGCCCCGAGCCCGCTGCCCGCACTCTACGCCCCGTGAGCTTCCCCTTCTCCCCTCTCCCCTAGGACGCCACTGCCGCCTCCCGGCCGGCGGTCGACGCGCTTCGGCGCCACCGCCGTCGCGCCCGACCCCTCCCTCCCTCTCTCTCTCGCTCATGATCACATGAGCCCCGCCGTGGGTGGCAGACGCTGCCCCCGCCGTGAGCCTCGCTCCCTCCCTCTCCTCCTCGCCGGACCTCCTCCACGGAGACCCTCCTCGCAGCCAGCAGGCCTCCCGCCGGCCATTGCTGCACTCGCCTCTGCTGGCGCCGGTGCACGCCGAGGCCGCCTGCCTCTCTCGCCGACCGGGCGGGTGCCCAGAATCGCGCCCGGCGCCCGCACCTCGCGCCTCCTCGCCGCCTCCGCCTGGCTGCCGCCGCCCTACGGCCACGCTGGCGCCGTCGCCGCCGAGCGCCTGCCGCTTCCCCGGCATCTCCTCCGGTGGCGCTGGCGCCACGCGCCCGCCCGCCATGTCCCGCCTCCTCCTCGCTCACGATGGCGAAGGCCGATCGGGCGCCGCAACGCCCGACCATAAGCCCCTCCGCCATCACTTGACAGGCCCCGCCTGTAACGTTTTGGAAAAGAAAAAGGAATTAAATAAATAAGGAGGAAAACCCTCCCGCCAATCGGGCCAAACGGCTCACCGACCGCCCATGGCTCCATCCGCCCCCTCACTCCCATAACCCCGGGCGACGAAACCCTAGCCGACGCCCCCACCCCTCGATCCCTCTCTCCCCACCGATCTGGATCGATCGGCCCGATCCTGCCGACCTCGACGCCGGGCGCCTCACCCCACCCGACGCCGCCCGTCCTCACCTCCTCCCCGACCGCCACCCAGACGCCGGGCGCCGACCACCACCACCGGAGGGGAGATGTCGGGGGAGAAGCAGCAGGGCGCCGGCGACAATGGATGGCGCCAAGGCGTGGCCAAGTAGGGCGACGGCCAGGGCGGAGGGCGACGAGGGAGGCGCGGGGGTGCGGGCGCCGGAGCGCAGCTTGTTGGGCACCCGCCCCAGTCGACGGGAGAGGAACGGGCGGCCTCGGGCACCGGCGCCCAGAGAGGCGAGGTGCAGAACGGCCGACTGGGAGCAAGGGCTGCGAGGAGGGGCTCCGTGGAGGAGGTCCGCGAGGGAGGAGAAACTCACGGCGGGGCCGGCGGCGCGCCACGGCTGGGCTGCGCGGGTCGCGGGCGCAGGGAGGGAGAGAGGGAGGCCGGGTCGAGGGCGCGGACGGCGGTGGCGCCTGGGGCGCCGATCGCCGGCCGGGAGGTGACGCGGTGGCGCCCTAGGGGAGAGGGGAGCGAAGGGGAAGCTCACTGGGGGCGAGGGTGTGGCAGCGGGTTTTGGGGCGGCCGGAGAAGACCGGCGAGGAGGAGGGCGAGGCGGTGGCGCCGGGCGGCGACGAGTTCCGGGCGGGCGGCGAGGCGAGGTGGTCGGGACGGATCCGAGGCGACGTGGGGGCCGGGCGCTGGCGAGGGGGGGGCGCCGGCCTGGGTGGCCGGCCGGGAGGAGGTGAGGACGGGCGGCGGGTGGGGTGGGTGCCGGCCGGGGTCGACGGGATTGGAGCCGATCCCGATTCAGATCGATGGGGAGGAGAAGGATCGAGGGGAGTGGGGGCGCGGCTAGGGTTTCGCCGCCGGGGTTATGGGAGTGAGGGGGGCGGATGGGCCATGGGTTGGCCGGGCTGGGCTGCTTGTCCAGCTTGGCCGTGGGGTTTTCCTCCCTTATTTATTTGTTTGTTTTCCTTTTCTTATTTTTCCTTTTCTGCTTTTAATTCATTTTAATATCTTAGACATTTTATAAAATGTGTTTACTCCACCATAATTAACTTTGTAATATTTGACAACCCCTAACATTTTAGTTTTGATTTTTTGAAAACTTTATTGCCATCATAATTTTGAATTGAATTTCTAAACCGTTTTGATTTAACCCGTGGTTAACTACATTGACAAAGGCGACGTGGCACCATCAACGTGAGATTACTTCTAGCATGATTATCCGGCGCTACACCAACTTAGCCCATTATAAGCTCTCACGGTCAACGAAGGATATTCCTTCTACCGAAGACCCGATCAGTCTCGAATCCCGGACTACAAGACATTTCGTGACAATAAAACAAGACCCAAAAGCCGCCCGAATGTGCCGACAAACCCGATAGGAGCTGCACATATCTCGTTCTCGTGGCACACCGGATGGGCAAGACGTCGGGTTGGCATAGACCTGGATTGCCCAGGGCGCCGGACATCGCCAGTTGGGCCAGACTCAAGGAGCACCTTTGGTCCGGGGTTAAATAAAGATGACCCTCGGGCTCGCGAAAACCCGGGGAAAAAGGCTTAGGTGGCAAATGGTAAAACCAAAGTTGGGCCTTCTTTGGAGGAGTCTTATTCAAAGCGAACTGTCAAGGGGTCCCATAAATCAGCCAACCGTAAGGAACGCAAAATCAAGGAACATAACACGGTATGACGGAAACTAGGCGGCAAGAGTGGAACAAAACACCTGCATAAGGCCGAGTCTTCCACCCTTTACCAAGTATATAGATGCAATAATTAAACAATAGATATTGTGATATCCCAACAAGTAAACATGTTCCAACAAGGAACAACATCTCCATGTTCCAACAAGGAACAAACTTCATCTTCACCTGCAACTAGCAACGCTATAAGAGGGGCTGAGCAAAGCGGTAACATAGCCAATCAACGGTTTGCTAGGAAAGGATGGTTAGAGGTTTGACATGGCAATATGGGTGGCATGATATAGCAAGTGATAGGCATCGTAGCATAGGCATAGCAAAAGAGCGAGCATCTAGCAAGCAAAGATAGAAGTGATTTCGAGGGTATGGTCATCTTGCCTGCAAAGTTCTCAGAGTTGTCGAAAGCTTGATCCTCGTAAGCGTTCTCAACAGGTTCCTCGCTCACGCACTCGCCTCCGGCTCTACCCAAAGCAAGAACACAAACAAAGGAACCACAATAAATCACGGTGCAATGCACAAGCAACATGATGCAAAACATGGCATGATATGCGAGATGTGATATGCAATGCGTATCACGTGTTCGAAGGAAAATGATGAACCATGCATCAGCTTGGCAAACCAAATATGCCGCTGGAAAGATGAGATGATTTCGTTGAAATCGATATAAAGATCACCGGAATCGGATGCACGGTTTGCAAATGACAAGCAAAACAAGAATGACACAAATCTGCCATTAACAGCATGATGCCACATAGCAAGCAACAAGAAATTAAGCTACTGCACCCAAACGTACCAACAAAGCATATGGCAGTGATCTAATCAAGATGCTTGACAAACGATGAACACTGAGCTACGGCTAAATCACATCATAACAGGTCCAAACAAGCAAGGCAAAAGTGCAAAATATATCAGCTTCATAGACTTAGTGAAAATACTGAACATGGCAGAATCAGCATTAGGAAGCAATGTTCAGAGCAAGCAAACTACATGCTACAGGAACTTATAATAGCAAAGCAAGGCATGGCATGAATCTACTCAAAGCATAGAACAAAAGTCCCTTACTGACCATGAGCCAAAAGGGATCAGAAAATGTAATAGCACCCATGTCAATATGGCAAGTTTAGTTAATGATTCAAAGAATGTGGCATGACAAAAACGGATAACAAGTAGGCATGTTCGCGAGCTCGATGCACTCACTACAGAGCATTTCATGATAAACTAAGCATACATCCATAAAGAAGACATGGCATAGAAGCTATACATGGCAAGAACAACATCATAGCATACACGGATCAACTACAACAACCTTGGCAAAATTGGATAACATGTAAACAATCTGCCAGGAAACATTTTATAGCAAAAGTAGAGCTCGATTGACTCAAGCTATGGCACTCCATAATTGCAAACAAGGGCATGGATGGATATAGAATAACCATATGTTCAAAACATCCTTACTGAAGTATCTCAAAATATGCACGGATCTCTCGGTAGCATCAAGTTAACATGGCATAAAAATATAAGCAAAACAGGGGCTGAAATCAGCAACATCATGAAGCCTAGTTTGCATGCTTGTGCTAGTCACCACAGAGATCACAAAAATACATGGCATACACCCCTGTAAAGATGGCATGGCATATTACAAAACACATGTAGGACTCAAGTTCATAGGATGCACACATCAATCATGGCAAAAATGACAAAAGTACATGTTCTGATAAGAATCTGAAACTAACATCACATAGCCCTCTTCTACCAGCATTTCGGGCATCAAGATGAGCTCAAATGAAAATGATGTACGGAGATGAAATGATGTACTCATCGAGGCGAACAATTCGGTATGCTACACGCCCAAAATGGAGCCACGGGTGCAAAGTTATGATGCGATGAACATGCAACAATTTACTGACAAAAAAATGACTTAGTGGATTTCGGGGAGAGAAGATAGTCAACCGCAGGGTGGATCTGGATCCGGCTCGGATCGAGGATCGAGGACGGCGCCGGAGTCTCGCCGGAGTAGGAGCCGGAGAGGACGGTCGGGGCCGGAGGAGGAGGGGCCGGCCGGAGGCGGGCCGGGCGGCGACGGCGCATGGACGACGGGCAGCGACGGCATGGGACGGCGGGCGACGGCGGGCGGGCGGGCGCGTCGCACGGACGGGCGGCGGGAGGCGGTGAGCGGCGGCGGGCGCTGGCCGCGGGGGGCTCCGCTGGCTGGCGGGCCGGGCGGCGCTGTGATGTGGGCGGCATACGTGGGCGCGCCGCGTTGGTCCGGGCGGCGTGGAGTTTGTCTCGCGCGGGACGGACGTGTCCCGGTGTGGAGGAGCGGGCTAGGGTCTTGGGATCCGGAAAATTTTGAGGGGAGGCTATATTTATAGGTAGAAGGAGCTAGGAAGCTCCAAATGGAGTGTATTTTTCGCCCACACGATCGTGATCCGGAGAGCATGGAAGTGACTTAGATGGGTTATTGGGCTGTTTTGAAGGGGTGTAGGACTGCAACCCAAAAGAGGCCTTTGCGGTTATGCGGTTAACCGTTGGGGTATCAAACGACCTCCAAATGGCACGAAACTTGACAGGTGGTCTACCGGTGGTGTACCAAGGCCACTTGACAAACCTCGGTCCATTACGAGAAAGTTTAGTACCCGCTCACGGAAAAAATGTAAACGGGGACGCCGGGGAACATAGGAGTGCCGGATTGCAAAACGGACAACGGGGAAAATGCTCGGATGCATGAGACGAACACGTATGCAAATGAGATGCACATGATGACATGATATGAAATGCATGAAATGGACAAAATGCAAAACCAAAGACAAAACCCAACCACGGAGGGAATATCATATCACAATGCCGAAAATGGCAAGAGTTGGAGTTGCAAATATGGAAAGTTACATCCGGGGTGTTACAACACTCCACCACTACAAGAGGATCTCGTCCCGAGATCTAGGACTGAAAGAACTCCGGATATTCGAACGGAGGTGATCCTCGCGCCCTGTGTGGCTTCTCGATCGGAATGGTGTGACCACTTCACTTTCAGGAATTTGATTGACTTGTTGCGAGTCTTGCGCCGGTTTCTTCAAGAATAGCAACGGGTGCTCATGATAAGAGAGATCTTCTTGGAGGTCAATCTCTTCAAAGTTGATAGTGCGCCAGAGTCTTGAAGCACTTGCGAAGCTGTGACACGTGAAACACATCGCACGCTCGCGGGTTGGACGGAAGCTCGTTGATAGGCGAGATCGCCTCTTTTGCCAATGATCTTGAAAGGACCCACGTATCTAGGGGCAAGCTTCCTTTGATACCGGGCGACGAGTGCCTTTCATTGGAGAGACGCGGAGGTAGACATGGTCTCCGATTTCAAAAGCCACATCACGGTGCTTGTCATCATAATAGCTCTTCCGCGCGATTATGCGGCTTTGAGATTTTCACGAATGACTTTGCACATTTCTTAGGCTTCGTGATCAAGTCGTTGCCAAGAAGTTGGCGCTCACCTGTCTCGGACCAATTGAGAGGAGTACGACACTTTACGCCATAGAGAATTTCGAATGGGGCCTTGCCGAACTCGCTGGAAGCTGTTGTTGTAGGAGAACTCGGCATATGGAAGACAATCTTCCCATTTCATACCGAAGGAAATGACACAAGCCCCGAGCATGTCTTCGAGGATTTGATTGACTCGCTCGACTTGGCCACTTGTTTGAGGATGGAAAGCTGTCTGAAACGAATGTTGGTGCCCATGGCCTTCGAAAAGAATCCCAAAACTTGGAGGTGAAGATGCTGCCACGGTCTCAAGAGATCACTTGTGGAATGCCATGCAAGGAGACAATCCTGGATTTGTATAGCTCTGCCAACTGAGCTGCTTTGATGGATTCTTTGATTGGAAGAAAATGAGCCACTTTAGTAAGCTTGTCAATGACAACGAAGATAGCATCATTTCCACGCTTGACTTAGGAAATCCATCACGAAGTCCATATCGATATGATCAAACTTCCATTCGGAATAGCAAGAGGTTGGAGGAGACCAGCTGGTCGTTGGTGTTCGCTTTCACTCTTCTCGCAGACATCACACTCATTCACGAATTGAGCAATTTTCGCTTCATTCGAGTCCACCAAGATGACCGCTTGAGGTCATGGTACATCTTCGTACTTCCGGGATGAATGGATAGAAGGGAATTGTGTGCCTCATTCATAATGACTTTACGTAGATCACCCTTAGGAACCACAATCCGTCCTCAAGAAAAGAGTATCTTTGTCATCAATGTGGAAGCACTTGTATTTGGAAATGCCCTTGTCGATACCACGTTTCACCTTTTTCACCATGGTATCCAGGAGTTGAGCCTCATGAATTTGGTCTTCCAAAGTAGGAGAGACTATGAGGTTGGCAAGAAAACCTTGAGGAACAACTTGAAGATTCAGCTTGCGGAAAGCTTCACAGAGATCCGGTTGGAAGGGCTTGAGGATTAAACTGTTGCAATAAGCCTTCCTGCTCAAAGCATCTGCAATCACATTGGCCTCGCCCGGAGTATATTCAATACTTGGGTTGTACTCTTGAATCATTTCGACCCATCGAGTTTGCCTGAGGTTGAGGTTGGGTTGAGTGAAGATATACTTGAGGCTCTTGTGATCGGTGAATATGTCCACTTTCCTTCCCAACAAGAGATGTCTCCATGTTATTAATGCATGGGCAACTGCCGGCAACTCAAGATCGTGAGTGGGGTAGTTCTTTTCGTTGGGCTTCAACTGACGAGAGGTATAGGCCACAACTTTCTTCTCTTGCATGAACACAGCACCGAGACCTTGAAGAGAAGCATCACAGAAAACTTCGAATGGTTTGGATTCATCAGGAGGAGTCAAGACAGGAGCTGTGACTAGCTTCTCTTTGAGGGTGTTGAAAGCAACATCACACTCAGGAGACCAGACATACTTCACATGCTTCTGGAGGAGGTTGGAAAGAGGCTTTGCAATCTTGGAGAAGTTCTCAACGAATCTTCGGGAATAGCTTGCAAGACCAAGAAAATTGTGAAGCTACTTGACATTCTGAGGAGGTTCCCAATTCACAACTGCAGACACCTTCTCGGGGTTAACAGCGATGCCCTTGGCGGAGATGATGTGGCCAAGATAAAGAACTTCATCAAGCCAAAATTCACATTTAGAAAACTTCGCATAGAATTGACGCTCTCTGAGCTTGTCGAGCACCAATCACAAATGTTTGGCATGATCCTTCTTATTCTTGGAGAAGACCAAAATATCATCGAGATAGACCAAGACGAATTCATTGGTGTAGGGGTTGAAGATGAAGTTCATCATTCGAGAGAATGTTGGAGGAGCATTAACAAGGCCGAAATACATGACAGTATATTCATAAGAACCAAAGCTTGTTCTGAAAGCTGTCTTAGGAATATCTTGTTCACGAATGCGAATTTGATGATAACCCATACGAAGGTCAAGCTTGGAGAACACTTTAGCACCTTTGAGTTGCTCGAAAAGCTCATTGATGTTGGGAAGTGGATACTTGTTCTTGATTGTCTTCTTATTCAATGGACGGTAATCAACGCAAAGTCGGTCCGTGCCATCCTTGTTCTGGACAAAAAGAACACCACAACCCCAAGGAGATGAACTCGGTCTGATCAAACCCAGACGCTCTTGTTCATCGAGCTGTTTCTTCAATTCCTTCAGCTCATTAGGTCCAAGCTTGTATGGACGCTTCGGGTTCAGTGCCAGGCTCAAGATCGATAACGAATTCAACTGGCCGGTGAGGAGGCATTCCTAGAAGCTCTTCTGGAAAGACATCTTGGTACTCACAAACGACTGGAATCTGAGAGATAGCATTCAACTCGCCCTTCTCATTGAGAGAAAACAACCGAATGGTTTCATCACGAACGGCATAAATGATCACATCGTCAGAAGAGTGAGTCAATTGAATTTCCCTGGCAGCACAATCAAGTTGAGCTTTGTGCTGAGAAAGCCAGTCCATCCCGAGAATAAGATCAATATCCGAGTCACCAAGAACCATTGGTTTAGCCAGAAATCTATAATCGCCCATCTTGATAGAAACATCCGGAGCCATCATTTTTGTATTCATGAACAAACCCGGAGAGGAAACCGCTATCGGCTTAGGCAGGTCGACAGTATGCAAATTGTTCATGGATGCAAAAGGTCTTGATATGAAAGAAATAGATGCACCAGTATCAAATAAGACTTTTGCAGGAATATCATTAACTGAGAGATTACCCATTATCACGTCAGTAGATTCCTCCGCTTGAGCTGCATTCATCATGTTTACCTTTGCAGACTTGGGATTATGCTTGACCACTGCATTGCTGGAAGATCTCACAGGGGGAGGAGGCGGAAGGCGCCTTTGGTTGAAGCACTTGTTCGCGTAGTGACCTTCTGCGACATTTGTTGCAAGTCACCTCTGAGAGCGGACGGTGATAAGGAGCATTTGACCTTGGAGCTTGAGAATTAGACTTGTTACGATAGCCTGGGTTGGGTGGGTGGGAAGATCCACGACCACCTGAGTTCTTCTTTGGTAAGGCCGACGGAACGGAGGAGGAGGAAGGTAGAACTTCTGCTTAGCTGCCACTTGAGAGGAAGAAGAAGACTGAACTGCATCCCCGATTCTCTTCTTAGAAGCCTCACATTTGAGCTGGGCAGCTTCTTGCTTGATGCCATGTTGTAGAATTCATCATACTTTTCTCGCTCAAAAGCACGAGAGCTAATTGCAGATCTTCTCTGAGACCACCTCTGAATTGATAGATCATACTCTTTTCATCGGGACGCCTTGCTTAGCGAAGCGAGCGAGTTTCTGGAACTGGATATTGTATTGATACACAGACATGCCGCCTTGCTTGAGATTGCGGAACTCCTCATGCTACACTTTTCGGAATGTGGTGAGCTTTGAAGTCTCGGCGGAACTCATCCCAGGTAATGACACGACCTCCTCTGGAATCTTTGTATCTTTGGTACCACTCGGCAGCTTGGTCCTTGAGTTGAAACGAAGCAAACTTGACAAAGTCCTCGTGTCGACATTGCTACATTCAAAATGTTTGCAGATGTCCACAAGCCAATCGTCGGCGTCTGTGGCCTCGACACAGAAGCTGAAAGACTTCGACTGATTAGCAAGGAACTGATTGAGGGTAGCAAAGTGCGGCTGGTTGTTGCCTTGACCTTGATTTCCTTGGTTGCCTTGCCCTTGGGTACGCTCTTGCAAGAGTTGCAAAATCATCTGAGCATTTGCGTTGGTGGCTGCCATGATAGCTTGCCATGCCTCCGGAGGAGGAGGTGGAGGTGGAGGGTTCGACTGACTCCCATCATTGCGTTCCGGATTCAGACGCGTTGGCGGAGCCATCCTGAATAGGGTGACATCCGTTAGCACTTTGATAGACAGATAGACAAGTTGAATCAACGGATAGAAATTGCAACATATAGTCTTCACAATAAACATTCGAACAAGGATGAACGAATGAATTCCAAAAGCTAACATCACACATCCATTAAGGTGAGAAGCCACTTGATTAAGGGTTGATGAAAAAAATAACAAGGTACGACTGGAACAAATAAGTGGTAAGGATTACCCAATCACAAACCAAATATCTGCGGGAAGAAATGCTAGGAGCTACTTGAATCCCACCTATAAACTCGAAACTTTCGGTTATGCAATCAGGTGTTGGGGATCAGGGACACAAAATATATCACCCAAACTAACAATACCTAGATCCACCTGTATCCATCCGTCAACACATAACCAAGAAACCTCCGAAATCGTGTACCTCGACCTTGAAAAGCATCCGTTATCTGAGTCATGGCAATACTCCCGAGCTCGCCCGAAGATCGGGTTATCGGGTTATCTCACCAACAACTGTATAAAAGAGATTTTCAATGTCGGCAAAACTCGTATTCCAGAATCTGCAACGATAAAATTGTGACGACAACACCTCGGAGCTCAACTCCCGGGACACCGCCACAACCCCTAAATGTCGAGGCACCAAGAACAATGTTCTCGTCACAAAACCATCGGAACGATTCCAAGATACCCGCGTGATCCTAATTTTTTTGTGAAATTTGAGGAGAGGAGAGTCAAAACTTCTACGTCAGGAGACCTCACCAGAGCGACGAAGGGACTGGGGAGTAAAAAGAATCCTACTCTCCGATATATATAATCCTAAGACTCAAAACACTTTTGTTCTAGACTCAACAACGCCAGCAAACAATCAAGCTGGGGGCTCCTAAGTCGGGGATGGCTCGATTACCAACTTGTAACGCCTCGATGCGGCTATATCTCCCACGTGTCGAAGCACGACTTAGAGGCATAACCGCATTGAAAGCAATGTCACAAGTGAGGTAATCTTCACACAACCCATGTAATACATAAGGAAAGAGATACATAGTTGGCTTACACGCCACTTCACACAATACATAAATAAACATCCATCATCCAGATTACACTCAAGGTCCAACTACGGAACCAAAATAAAAGAAGACTACCCCAAATGCTACACAGATCCCCGATCGTCCCAACTGGCTCCACTATCGATCATCAGGAAAAGACACATAGTAACGACCACGTTCCTCATCGAACTCCCACTTGAGCTCGGTTGAGTCATCTGTGACCGCATCGTCGGCACTGCAACTGTTTTGGTAGAATCTGTGATTCACGGGACTCAGCAATCTCACACCCATGAGATCAAGACTATTTAAGCTCATAGGAAGGACAGAGTTGTGAGGTGGAGCTGCAGCAGCGACTAGCATATATGGTGGCTACATTCGTAAAAGAGAGCGAGAAGAGAAACAAGGCACGGTCGTGAAGCTAGTAGCGATCAAGAAGTGATCTGAACTACTTACGTCAAACATAACTCCAACACCGTGTTCACTTCCCGGACTCCGCCGAGAAGAGACCATCATGGTTACACACGCGTTGATGTGTTTTAATCAAGGTCAACTTCGGTTTTCTACAACCGACATTAACAAATTCCCATCTGCCTCATAACCGCGGGCACGGCTTTGAAAGATAATACCTGCAGGGTGTCCCAACTTAGCCCATTATAAGCTCTCACGGTCAACGAAGGATATTCCTTCTACCGAAGACCCGATCGATCTCGGAATCCCGGACTACAAGACATTTCGACAGCAATAAAACAAGACCAGCAAAGCCACCGAATGTGCCGACAAACCCGATAGGAGCTGCACATATCTCGTTCTCGTGGCACTTTGGATGGGCAAGACGTCGGGTTGGCATAGACCTGGATTGCAGGGGCGCCGGACATCGCCAGTTGGGCCAAGACTCGAAGGAGCACCGTCCGGGGTTAAAATAAAGATGACCCTCGGGCTCGCGAAACCCGGGAAAAAGGCTTAGGTGGCAAATGGTAAAATCAAAGTTGGGCCTTGCTGGAGTAGTCTTATTCAAAGCGAACTATCAAGGGGGTCCCATAAATCACCCAACCGTGTAAGGAACGCAAAATCAAGGAACATAACACCGGTATGACGGAAACTAGGGCGGCAAGAGTGGAACAAAACACCAGGCATAAGGCCGAGTCTTCCACCCTTTACCAAGTATATAGATGCATTAATTAAACAATAGATATTGTGATATACCAACAAGTAAACATGTTCCAACAAGGAACAACATCTCCATGTTCCAACAAGGAACAAACTTCATCTTCACCTGCAACTAGCAACGCTATAAGAGGGGCTGAGCAAAGCGGTAACATAGCCAATCAACGGTTTGCTAGGAAAGGATGGTTAGAGGTTTGACATGGCAATATGGGTGGCATGATATAGCAAGTGATAGGCATCGTAGCATAGGCATAGCAAAAGAGCGAGCATCTAGCAAGCAAAGATAGAAGTGATTTCGAGGGTATGGTCATCTTGCCTGCAAAGTTCTTAGAGTTGTCGAAAGCTTGATCCTCGTAAGCGTTCTCAATAGGTTCCTCGTTCACGTACTCGTCTCCCGGCTCTACCCAAAGCAAGAACACAAACAAAGGAACCACAATAAATCACGGTGCAATGCACAAGCAACATGATGCAAAACATGGCATGATATGCGAGATGTGATATGCAATGCGTATGCGTGCTCCGGAAGGAAAATAATGAACTAGGCATCAACTTGGCAAACCAAGTATGCCGCTGGAAAGGTGAGATGATTTCGGTTGAAATCGATATAAAGAGCACCGGAATCGGATGCACGGTTTGCAAATGTCAAGCAAAACAAGAATGACACAAATCTGCCATTAACAGCATGATGCCACATAGCAAGCAGCAAGAAATTAAGCTACTGCACCCAAACGTACCAAAAAAGCATATGGCAGTGATCTAATCAAGATGCTTGACAAAAGATGAACACTGAGCTACGGCTAACTCACACCATAACAGGTCCAAACAAGCATGGCAAAAGTGCAAAATATATCAGCTTCATAGACTTAGTGAAAATCTGAACATGGCGAATCAGATCGAGGAAGCAATGTTCAGAGCAAGCAAACTACATGCTACAGGAACTTATAATAGCAAAACAAGGCATGGCATGAATCTACTCAAAGCATAGAATAAAAGTCCCTTACTGACCATGAGCCAAAAGGGATCATAAAATGTAATAGCACCCATGTCAATATAGCAAGTTTCGTTAACAGATTCAGCAACAGGGCATGACAAAAACATATAACAAGTAGGCATGTTCGCGAGCTCGATGCACTCACTACAGAGCATTTCATGATAAACTAAGCATACATCCATCAAGAAGACATGGCGTAGAAGCTATAGATGGCAAGAACAACATCATAGCATACACGGATCAACTACAACAACCTTGGCGAAATTGAATAACATGTAAACAATCTGCCAGGAAACATTTTATAGCAAAAGTAGAGCTCAATTGACTCAAGCTATGGCACTTCATAATTGCAAACAAGGGCATGGATGGATAGAGCATAACCATATGTTCAAAACATCCTCACTGAAGTATCTCAAAATATGCATGGATCTCTCGGTAGTATCAAGTTAACATGGCATAAAAATATCAGCAAAACAGGGGCTGAAATCAGCAACATCATGAAGCCTAGTTTGCATGCTTGTGCTAGTCACCACAGAGATCACAAAAATACATGGCATACACCCCTGTAAATATGGCATGGCATATTACAAAACACATGCAGGACTCAAGTTCATAGGATGCACACATCAATCATGGCAAAAATGACAAAAGTGCATGTTCTGATAAGAATCTGAAACTAACATCACATAGCCCTCTTCTACCAGCATTTCGGGCATCAATATGAGCTCAAATGAAAATGATGCAATGAGATGAAATGATGTACTCATCGATACGAACAATTCGGTATGCTACACGCCCAAAATGGAGCCACGGGTGCAAAGTTATGATGCGATGAACATGCAACAATTTACTGACAGAAAAATGACTTAGTGGATTTCGGGGAGAGAAGAAAGTCAACCGCAGGGTGGATCTGGATCCGGCTCGGATCAAGGATCGAGGACGGCGCCGGAGTCTCGCCGGAGTAGGAGCCGGAGAGGACGGTCGGGGCCGGAGGAGGAGGAGCCGAAAGGCGGCGGCAGCTGGACGGGCGGGCGGCGGCGGCCGGTGGGGCGGGCCGCATCGGACGGCGGCGGGGAGGCGGCGAAGCGGCGGCGGGCGGGGCTCCACGCTGGTTCGGGCGGCCGGGCGGCGTTTGATGTGGGCGCGCTTACGTGGCGCGGCCATGTTGGTCCGGGCGGCGGCGGGTTTCGTCCGCTGGACGGACGTGTCCGGCGCGCGGAGGGAGCGGGGCTAGGGTTTCGGATCCGGAAAATTTCGGAGGGGAGGCTATATTTATAGGTAGAAGGAGCTAGGAAGCTCCAAATGGAGTGTAGTTTTCGCCCACACGATCGTGATCCGGAGAGCATGGAAGTGACTTAGATGGGTTATTGGGCTGTTTTGAAGGGGTGTAGGACTGCAACCCAAAAGAGGCCTTTGCTGTTATGCGGTTAACCGTTGGGGTATCAAACGACCTCCAAATGGCACGAAACTTGACAGGTGGTCTACCGGTGGTGTACCAAGGCCACCTGACAAACCTCGGTCCATTCCGAGAAAGTTTAGTACCCGCTCACGGAAAAAATGTAAAAGGGGACGCCGGGGAACATCGGAGTGCCGGATTGCAAAACGGATAACGGGGAAAAGGCTCGGATGCATGAGACGAACACATATGCAAATGAGATGCACATGATGACATGATATGAAATGCATGACATGGACAAAATGCAAAACGAAAGACAAAACCCAACCACGGAGGGAATATCATATCACAATGCCGAAAATGGCAAGAGTTGGAGTTACAAATATGGAAAGTTACATCTAGGGTGTTACATCGTCCATCTCCAAACCCCTTGACGCTCCGCCGCCATGCTAACTTCATCCTTTTGCCGCACCCCCACCTACATGCCACCGATGGCTAGGACAAAGAACAAGAAAGGGGAGCCGGCTCTTCGCCAGGAACCGTCGTTGAGTGGCGCCGACAAGAAGCGGAAGCGGGCTGCCCCCACATGGGGAGAGAAATCGGTGCACGCCGCCCCTAAGTCCACCGGGAAGTGGTTCCTTTCTGGGGCCACAGAAGGCGATATCCAAGGGTACAAGGACCAACTTCTTATGCCAGCGGACCTGACCGGCCGGCTTCCGACCGGAGCCCCATGATGGCGAGCATGTTCTATGCCTGGACTATTTCAGTCTAGGGTAGGTTCCCAATCCATAATTTTGTGTGGGGACTCTTGTGCTTCTTTGACTGTTAGTTGCATCACATCCTGCCCAATGGGGTGCTCCATATCGCCAATTTCATCACTTTCTGCGAGTGCTATCTCGGGATAGCTCCTCACTTTGAGTTGTTCCGTTACTTCTTCCAGGTTTGCGTCCAAACGAACGAGGGTACCGTCTGCACCCTCGGGGGTGTCATCCTGCAGCTTCGCCCCAACTCCACGTTCTTCTCCTTCGATCTTCCAAAGTCCATTCGGGAGTGGCATAAATCTTGGTTTTACATGGAGGGCCTCGGCGAGGGCCTGCCGGCCTTCATGAACGAAGCCCCGCAGAAGCTGCGGTTGTGGGCTCTACTGGCCAAGTTGACGCTGGAGGCCAAGGCTCTGGTGGAGGCCACTGCTCGCTTGAAGAAATGTGGGCTGCCGAGAGGTCACATCATGCGCACCTGGGTGGCATGTCGTGTCCTGACGTTGGAGTCCTGGGACCTCCTGATGTCCCAGTACGCTGGCTCGAAGGACCCCGCATAACTCTCTCAAGAGGAGTTGGACCCGAAGGTCAGACCTTTTTTGGCACATACCCGTTATCTCAAGTTTTTGATCAAACGAATCCATTGACACAAACTGTTCATGGGCGAAAAGTGAGTTGTTTAGGTCCTGGAGGGTTGACGGGGAGAACCGCAAGTTTTCGGAGCCAAGATATTCATCCGAGTCACTATGGGCGTATTTGTCCAATTGACACGTTTGAAGGAATCAATGTTGGACTTACTGGATCGTTAGCAATTCATGCGAGAATTGATCACTTGTGGGGATCCATAGAGAGTCCGTTTTATGAAATATCTGCTGAGAAAGCAAAAAAAAAGAGAGACAGGTGGTTTATCTATCGATGTTTGCCTTAGCTTCCTGGTGGGGCCATATTCCATTGCCAAGTCGCACAAGAAGGCCGTCATGCCCCTTTTGGCCGACCTCCTCCCGGGCAGCGTAAGCACTTCTTTGTGGATCTGTTGTTGTTGGAGGTCGAGATACCATGCAATGATTTCTCTCATTTTTTCTTGTGAGGAGTTTGCAGCCTTCGAGGCATTCCACCGAGAGCCCCCACTGCCGGGCCAACAGGTGAGCCCCTCTATGGCTGCTCTTATGACCATGGCCTCCTCCGAGCCCTTCTGTGCAAAGGTCCGAGATGACAAGAAATGGAAGGGAGCCCCAGAGAAATCTTATCATGTAGAGGACTCCATGGAGGAGGCCTCTTGTGACCTTGACTAGCCAGAGGGTGATGAAGGTGTGACCTCATCGTCGAGCGGTCGCGGCAGCGGTTACGGCGAAGGTGGCGATGATGGTGACGACGAGGATGACGTCGTTGACATCGATGATGATGAAGAGGAGGTGGAGGATGTTGAGGAGGGCGAGGAAAGTAGTGAGGGGATGAAGGGGCGGCCACCAAGGTGTCACGCCAGCTGTTGGGCTATGCTAGGTGCATCGAATGCAATATAAATTTTTTCCTTTGTGAAGAACTACCAGGAACATGCTACAGGAGATGGATCACAGATCTTTGCCACTAGACGCATAGTGCCATGCAACGAAAGTAGAGTTGGGGTAGCATGTCTCCGGAGTCGTATCCTCCTTGTCGATCTCCCAAGTAGCCGATCGGATCTTATGAATAGCTTCGCTAGAGCAGTGCAAGTGCACCGCCTCTAAAGGTATCCGTGCGTGTAGGAGGAACATCATGCGGTGAACTGCTAGGTCCAATCTCAGAACCGGCGGCGAGTGGAGGTGGTTAGTTGCAACACATGCAAAGCCCTAGTGACGGTGCCAAAGCGATAAACGGAAACTGTATGCCGCACCTCCACTATATATAGGCATTTGTCGTGGGCTCAACACTTGGGTCTCACATGGATCCTAAAGCCCAAATTCTGTTATGCCTGGATCCGAGTCAGATTAGGATCACATCTGACTCGTGGAGTCGGATCCGGCCTCAAAGGTTCCTTACCTTAAGCACGCGACCCCTTAGGTTCAAGTTGGCTTGGTCGCAGGTTGGAACACCTCCGACCTGCTCGGTTGGTAGCGGCCTCTAGCAAGGCGTGCCGACCACCAAGTAGACAATGAAGCCGGTTGGCGAACCTGTACAACAAGTCACACTTCTGTTCCCTTTGCCATAAGATATATGTTCTCAGGCTCAAGGCGAGTCTTTCATCCTTGTGCTAGCCCGACCTCTTTCTCGTTCAAGTGATGCCGACCACAAACCGTATTATTTCATAATCCTTGTCGCATGGACATGCTTATCTTGGTCGGATCACATGAGGGGCCCAGAGTATATCTCTCCTAACCGGAGGGGCAAATAACATCTTGCTTGACCATGTCTCGCAGCATGGGTCTGGACCTATCTGAAACCTACCTTTATAACTACTCAGTTATGGAGTAGCACCTGGTCGGCCCAAAGCAGGCCCGTCACCATCTCGAGTACATGCGCCAGCTCTGGTCTTAGGACATAGAATGTATGTTGTATGAGCGACTCACTGATGACCTATATATCACTGTGTCTCATAGAGGGTCTATCCGACTTGGACCTTATTTGGACTCCGATCCGACTATGTCAAATCCGACCAGATCTTTCCAGGTCCATATTATCCAGCTAGCATCCAGTGCTCAATGGCTAGTGCAACCGAGCCATCCACCGTGCCATATGCTAGTCTGGTCGGCCGTGCATCCACATAACCCTTTCGACAAGGGAACTTTTAGAACAGTCATCATACAATGTATAGTCCCACAAACAATTCATGTACTTGTTGATACACATCATTGATAATGTCCAAGGACTATCTTTATTCATAAACACATATGAAATATCATCATACATGATTGCTGATACGTCTCCGTCGTATCTAATTTTCCTAACGCTTTTTCCTCTTGTTTTGGACTCTAATTTGCATGATTTAAATGAAACTAACCCAGACTGACGCTGTTTTCAGCAGAACTACCATGGTGTTTTTTTTTGTGCAAAAATAAAAGTTCTCGGAATGGAATGAAAGTTTTTGGAGAATTTTATACAATAAAGAAGAATATGGAGCCAAGAACCACCGGAGGGGGGGGGAGGGTCCCTGGGGGAGCACAACCCACCAGGGCGCGCCCCCTCCTAGCACACCCAGGTGGGTTGTGCCCACCTGGTGGCCCCGCAGACCCCTATTCCAACTATAAAATCCTATTTTTGGAGAAAAAAATTGGGGAGAAAGAATTATCGCGTTGCACGAGATGGAGCTTCCGCCACCTCCTGTTCTTCATCGGGAGGCCAGATCTGGAGTCCGTTTGGGGGCTAAGGAGAGGGGGATCTTCGATCTTTGTCATCATCAATCCTTCTCCATCGCCAATTCCATGATGCTCCCCACCGGAAGTGAGTAATTCCTTCGCAGGCTCGCTGGTCGGTGAGGGAGTTGGATGAGATTCATCATGTAATCGAGTTAGTTTTGTTAGGGCTTGATCCCTAGTATCCATTATGTTCTGAGATTGATGTTGCTATGTCTTTGCCATGCTTAATGCTTGTCACTTTGGGTCCGGGTGCCATGATTTCAGATCTGAACCGTTTATTTTTTCATCATTATATCTAGGTTCTAGATCCGATCTTGCAAGTTGTATGCACCTGCTACGTGTTATGATCCGCAAACCCCAGAGTGACAGTATTCGAGATACTTTCCAGTGATGACCGTAGTTTGAGGAGTTCATGTATTCACTATGTGTTAATGCTTTGTTCCGGCTCTCTATTAAAAGTAGGCCTTAATATCCCTTAGTTTCCTTATGGACCCCGCTGCCACGGGAGGGTAGGACAAAAGATGTCATGCAAGTTCTTTCCATAATCACGTATGACTATTTATGGAATACATGCCTACATTATATTTATGAACTGGAGCTAGTTTTGTATCGCCCTAGGTTATGACTATTATATGATGAATATCATCCAACGAATTCACCGATCCAATGCCTACGAATTTTCCACATATTGTTTCTGCTAAGGTACTATTGTTATTGCTGCTGTCACAACTGCTACAAAACATTGCCATCACTGTTACCGTTACTATTACTGTTACCACTACTATCAAAATTATCATATTATTGTGCTACTGGTCATATTGCTGTAGATAATTAATCTCCAGGTGTGGTTGAATTGACAACTCAGCTGCTAATACTAGCAAATATTCTTTGGCTCCCCTTGTGTCGAATCAATAAATTTGGGTTGAATACTCTACCCTCAAAAACTGTTGCGATCCCCTATACTTGTAGGTTATCAAGACCTTTTTCTGGCGCCGTTGCCGGGGAACATAACTATATTTGTTGAGTCACTTGGGATTATTATCTATTTATGACTATGAAGAATCTAAAGGATACAAAAACCAAGATCGTTCCCTCTAGGATGAGGGGAGGTAAGGAACTACCATCACACTCTACACTTGATTCACCTTCTGTTTTGATTAGACTTGCAACACCACCACATGCTATTAATCTTGATATGTCGCAAGTTATTGATGATGCTACCTCTATTAATGCTACTCATGATAATGCTAGTACCTTGCTTGATGATGGTGTGCCAGTAGGTGATTTTCTTGATGAACAAATTGCTAGAGCTAAAGAGAATGAAATTACTGAAACTAATGAAATTATTGAAACTCATGAAGTGCTTGAAACTGAAAATCTTGAAACACCTATTAGACCTAGCTCTCCTAGATATGAATTTCCTAACATACCTGAAGGTTATGTTATGGACGAGGAGATGACGATACATCTCTGTCGTATCTATAATTTTTTATTGTTTCATGCCAATGTTTTAAAACTTTCATACAATTTTGGCAACATTTTATATCATTTTTTGGGACTAACATATTGATCCAGTGCCTAGTGCCAGTTCCTGTTTGTTGCATGTTTTTTGTTTCGCAGAATATCCATACCAAACAAAGTCCAAATGGGATACAAACTTACGGAGAATTTTTTGGAATATATGTGATTTTTGGGAATTGGAATCAACGCGAGACGATGCCCGAGGGGTCCACAAGCCCTGGAGGCGTGCCCCCTCCCTAGGGCTCTCTCTCTCTCTCTCTCTCTCTCTCTCTGTTTCCTGTTGTTCTGCATTCCCAAATTCTGGCATTTCACCGTTTCTTAAATCCCCGGAGATCCGTAACTCCGATTGGGCTGAAATTTTAACACAGTTTTTACCCGGATATTAGCTTTCTTGCGGCGAACAAGGGAACCAACCACCTTACGAGGTGGCCACAAGCCTCCTGGCCGTGCACTGGGGAGGGGGGCGCGCCTCCAGGGCTTGTGGGCCCCTCGGGCATCGTCTCGCGTTGATTCCGATTCCCCAAAATCACATATATTCCAAAAAAATCCCTGTAAGTTTTTATCGTGTTTGGACCTCATTTAGTATGGGTATTCTGTGAAACAAAAAACATGCAACAAACAAGAACTAACACTGGTCACTCGATCAATATGTTAGTCCCAAAAAATGATATAAAATGTTGCCAAAAGTATATGAAAGTTTTAAAACATTGGCATGAAACAATCAAAAATTATAGATACGACGGAGACGTATCAGCATCCCCAAGCTTAATTCATGCTCATCCTTGAGTAGGTAAATGATAAGAAAATATAATGTTTGATGTGGAATGCTACCTAGCATAATCTTGATCATATAATCTAATCATGGCATGAATATTAAGACATGAGTGATTCAAAGCAATAGTCTATCATCTAACATTAGAACAATAATACTTCAAGCATACTAATAAAGCAATCATGTCTTCTCAAAATAACATGGCCAAAGAAATTTGTCCCTACAAAATCATATAGTCTGGCTATGCTTCATCTTCATCACACAAAGTTTTTCATCATGCACAACCTCGATGACAAGCCAAGCAATTGTTTCATACTTTTAATGTTCTCAAGCCTTTTCAACTTTCACGCAATACATGTGCATGAGCCATGGATATAGCACTATAGGTGGAATAGAATATGATGGTGGAGTTTGTGTGGAGAAGACAAAAAGGAGAAAGTCTCACATCAACTAGGCAAATTAATGGGCTATGGAGATGCCCATCAATTGATATCGATGCAAGTGAGTAGGGATTGCCACGAAACGGATGCACAAGAGGTATAAGTGTATGAAAGCTCAAAAGAAAACTAAGTGGGTGTGCATCCAACTTGCTTGCTCATGAAGACCTCGAACATTTGAGGAAGCCCATCATCGGAATATACAAGCCAAGTTCTATAATAAAAAATTCCCACTAGTATATGAAAGTGACTACATAGGAGACTCTCTATATGAAAAACATGATGCTACACTGAAGTACAAGTGTGGTAAATGATAGTAGCATTGCCTCTTCTCTTTTTCTCTCAATTTTTATTTTTTTATTTTTTTTGTTTTGGGCTCTTTGGCCTCTTTTTTATTTTCGGCTCTTTACCTAATTTTTATTTTATACATTCTGGAGACTCATCCCAACTTGTGAGGGAATCATAGCTTCCATCATCCTTTCCTCACATGGGACAATGCTCTAATAACGATGATCATCACACTTTTATTTACTTACAACTCAAGAATTACAACTCGATACTAGAACAAAGATATGACTCTATATGAATGCCTCCGGCGGTGTACCGAGATGTGCAATGATCTAGCATAGCAATGACATCAAAAAAAGGACAAGCCATGAAAACATCATGCTAGCTATCTTACGATCATGCAAAGCAATATGACAATGATGGTGCGTGTCACAATAAATGGAACTGTGGAAGTTGCATGGCAATATATCTCAGAATGGCTATGGAAATGCCATAATAGGTAGGTACGGTGGCTGTTTTGAGGAAGGGAATATGGTTGGTTTAATGCACCGGCGAAAGTTGCGTGGTACTAGAGAGGCTAGCAATGGTGGAAGGGTGAGAGTGTGTATAATCCATGGAGTCAACATTAGTCATAAAGAACTCACATACTTATTGCAAAAGTTTATTAGCCATCGAAACAAAGTACTAATACGCATGCTCCTAGGGGGATAGATTGGTAGGAAAAGACCATCGCTCGTCCCCGACCGCCACTCATAAGGAAGACAATCAAAAAATAAATCATGCTCCGACTTCATCACATAATGGTTCACCATACGTGGATGCTTCGGGAATCACAAACCTTAACACAAGTATTTCTACCAATCCACAATTACTCACTAGCATGACTTTAATATCACCATCTTTATATCGCAAAACTATTGCAAGGAATCAAACATATCATATTCAGTGATCTACAAGTTTTATGTAGGATTTTATGACTAACCATGTGAATGACCAATTCATGTCAACTCTCTAAATAGATATAAGCGAAGCATGAGATTTCAATTCCTTCTAAAAAAGGTATGCCCATGCTCTAAATAATATAAGTGAAGCAAAAGAGCATTCTACAAATGGCGGTTTTCTATGTGTAGAGAAATAGGCAATCGAAACTTCAAATGATATAAGTGAAGAACATGAAGCATTCTATAAAGTCATACTCAAAAGATATAAGTGAAGTGCATGAAGCATTCTATAAATCAACCAAGGACTATCTCATACCAGCATGGTGCATTACTAAAAGAAAAACAGAAGTCACACGACACTCCAAGAATTTACGCATATCATGTGATGAATAAAAATATAGCTCCAAATAAAATTACCGATGGTCGTTAGAAAAAAGAGGGGATGCCTTCAGGGGCATCAGCAAGCTTGGTTGCTTGGGAGTCGTTGAATATTACCTTGGGGTGCCTCAGTCATCCCCAAGTTTAGGCTCTTGCCACTCTTATTCCTTCATCCATCGTGATCTCACCCAAAACTTGAAAACTTCAATCACACAAAACTTAACAAACCCTCGTGAGATCCGTTAGTATAATAAAGCAAATCACCACTTCAAGTACCATCGCAAACCCATTCATATTTTATTTTTGCATTTTAGCTACTATATTATAACTTCTCTATGGCTTATACCACCGGTAAAATCGATAGTTTCATCAAAACTAGTAGAAAAATTGCATCAAAAACAGAATCTATCAGCAACAGAATAGTCTATAGCAATCTGAACATCTACCATACTTATGTAACTCCAAAAATCCTTAAACATTAGGAAACAATAAAAACAATTTATAGAAATATTGTGCAAAAAATTTCAGAAGCTTTTGACGTTCCAATAAAAAATGTAAAATCACGCACTACATCCAAAGTTTCTGTTTTTGCACTGCACATACCAAACAAGCAATCTAATTGCTACCTCTTGAGCACTGCGTTGGATTTCCTTGAAGAGGAAAGGGTGATGTAGCAGAGTAGAGTAAGTATTTCCCTCAGTTTTTGAGAACCAAGGTATCAATCCAGTAGGAGGCTACACGCGAGTCCCTCGTACCTACGCAAAACAAATAGCTCCACGCAACCAACGCGATTAGGGGTTGTCAATCCCTTCACGGTCACTTACGAGAGTGAGATCTGATAGAGATGATAGATAGTATTTTTTGGTATTTTTGGTATAAAGATGCAAAGTAAAAAAGCAAAGCAATAATAAAGTGACGGAAGATTGATATGATGAGAATAGACCCGGGGGCCATACATTTCACTAGTGGCTTCTCTCAAGAGCATAAGTATTCTACGGTGGGTGAACAAATTACTGTTGAGCAATTGACAGAATTGAGCATAGTTATGAGAATATCTAGGTATGATCATGTATATAGGCATCACGTCCGAGACAAGTAGATCGACTCCTGCCTGCATCTACTACTATTACTCCACTCATCGACCGCTATCCAAAGATGCATCTAGAGTATTAAGTTCAAGAAAAGCAGAGTAACGCCTTAAGCAAGATGACACGATGAAGAGGATAAATTCATGCAATATGATAAAACCCCATCTTGTTATCCTCGATGGCAATAATACAATCGTGCCTTGCTGCCCCTCATCCACCGGGAAAGGACACCGCAAGATTGAACACAAAGCTAAGCACTTCTCCCATTGCAAGAAAAACCAATCTAGTAGGCCAAACCAAACTGATAATTCGAAGAGACTTGCAAAGATAACCAATCATACATAAAAGAATTAAGAGAAGATTCAAATATTGTTCATAGATAAACTTGATCATAAACCCACAATTCACCGGTCTCAACAAACACACCGCAAAAACAAGATTACATCGAATAGATCTCCACGAGAGAGGGGGAGAACATTGTATTGAGATCCAAAAAGAGAGAAGAAGCCATCTAGCTACTAACTATGGGCCCGAAGGTCTGAGGTAAACTACTCACACTTCATTGGAGGGGCTATGGTGATGATGTAGAAGCCCTCCGTGATGGATTCCCCTTCCGGCGGAGCTCCGGAACAGGCCCCAAGATGGGATCTCGTGGATACAGAAGGTTGCGGCGGTGGAATTAGGTATTTGGCTCCGTATCTGATCGTTTGGGGGTACGTAGGTATATATAGGAGGAAGGAGTACGTCAGTGGAGCAAAGGGGGGCCCACGAGGCAGGGGGCGCGCCCTAGGGGGGCGCCCTCCACCCTTGTGGCCACCTCCTTTCTTTCTTGACGGGGGGTCCAAGTCTCCTAGATCATATTCGGTGAGAAAATCACGTTCCCGAAGGTTTCATTCCGTTTCGACTCCGTTTGATATTCCGTTTCTTCGAAACACTGAAATAGGCAAAAAACAACAATTCTGGGCTGGGCCTCGATTAATATGTTAGTCCCAAAAGTAATATAAAAGTGGAAAATAAAGCCCAATATGGTCCAAAACTGTAGTTAATATAGCATGGAGCAATCAAAAATTATAGATACGTTGGAGACGTATCAGGCATCCCCAAGCTTAATTCCTGCTCGTCGTCGAGTAGGTAAATGATAAAAAAGAATTTTTGATGCGGAGTGCTACTTGGCATAATTTCAATGTAATTCTTCTTAATTGTGGCATGAATATTCAGATCCGAAAGATTCAAGACAAAAGTTCATATTGACATCAAAATAATAATACTTCAAGCATACTAACTAAGCAATTATGTCTTCTCAAAATAACATGGCCAAAGAAAGTTCATCCCTACAAAATCATATAGTTTAGTCATGCTCCATTTTTGTCACACAAGAATGCTCTCATCATGCACAACCCCGATGACAAGCCAAGCAATTGTTTCATACTTTAATAGTCTCAAACTTTATAAACCTTCACGCAATACATGAGCGTGAGCCATGGATATAGCATTATGGGTGGAATAGAATATGATGATGGGGGTTATGTGGAGAAGACAAAAAAAGGAGAAGATCTCACATCAACGAGGCTAATCAATGGGCTATGGAGATGCCCATCGATTGATGTTAATGCAAGGAGTAGGGATTGCCATGCAACGGATGCACTAGAGCTATAAATGTATTGAAGCTCAACAAAAGAAACTAAGTGGGTGTGCATCCAACTTGCTTGCTCACGAAGACCTAGGGCACTTGAGGAGGCCCATTGTTGGAATATACAAGCCAAGTTCTATAATGAAAAATTCCCACTAGTATATGAAAGTGACAAAACAAGAGACTTTCTCTATCATGAAGATTATGGTGCTACTTTGAAGCACAAGTGTGGAAAAAAAGGATAGTAGCATTGCCCCCTTTTTTTTGGGCCTTCTTTTTTTTCTTTGGCCTTTCTTTTTTTTTCTTTTTTTTATTGGGACAATGCTCTATTAAATGATGATCATCACACTTCTATTTATTTACAACTCAATGATTACAACTCGATACTAGAACAAAGTATGACTCTATATAGATGCCTCCGGTGGTGTACCGGTATATGCAATGAATCAAGAGTGACATGTATGAAAGAATTATGAACGGCGGCTTTGCCACGGATACTATGTCAACTACATGATCATGCTAGCAAAATGACAATGACGAAAGTGTCATGATGAACGGAATGGTGGAAAGTTGCATGGCAATATATCTCGAAATGGCTATGGAAATGCCATAATAGGTAGGTATGGTGGCTGTTTTGAGGAAGATATAAGGAGGTTTATGTGTGAAAGAGCGTATCGTATCACGGGGTTTGGATGCACCGGCGAAGTTTGCACCAACTCTCAATGTGAGAAAGGGCAATGCATGGTACTGAAGAGGCTAGCAATGATGGAAGGGTGAGAGTGCGTATAATCCATGGACTCAACATTAGTCATAAAGAACTCATATACTTATTGCAAAAATATACAAGCCATCAAAAACCAAAGTACTACGCGCATGCTCCTAGGGGGATAGATTGGTAGGAAAAGACCATCGCTCGTCCTCGACCGCCACTCATAAGGAGGACACTCAAATAACACCTCATATTTCAAATTTGTTACATAACGTTTACCATACGTGCATGCTACGGGACTTGCAAACTTCAACAAAAGAATTTCTTAAATTCACAACTACTCAACTAGCACGAATTTGATATTATCACCTCCATATCTCAAAACAATTATCAAGCATCAAACTTTTCTTAGTATTCAACGCACTCAAAAGAAAGTTTTACCAATCTTGAATACCAAGCATATTAAGATTTTTAAGCAAATTACCATGCTATTTAAGACTCTCAAAATAATCTAAGTGAAGCATGAGAGATCAATAGTTTCTCTAAAACAAATCCACCACCGTGCTCTAAAAGATATAAGTGAAGCACTAGAGCAAAACTATAAAGCTCAAAAGATATAAGTGAAGCACAAAGAGTATTCTAATATATTCCAATTCATGTATGGCTCTCTCAAAAGGTGTGTAAAGCAAGGATTATTGTGGTAAAATAAAAAGCAAAGACTCAAATCATACAAGACGCTCCAAGCAAAACACATATCATGTGGTGAATAAATATATAGCTCCAAGTAAAGTTACCAATGGAAGTAGACGAAAGAGGGGATGCCTTACGGGGGCATCCCCAAGCTTTGACTTTTTGGTGTCCTTAGATTATCTTGGGGGTGCCATGGGAATCCCCAAGCTTAGGCTCTTGCCACTCCTTGTTCCATAATCCATCAAAAAATTTCACCCAAAACTTGAGAACTTCACAACACAAAACTCAACAGAAATCTCGTGAGCTCCTTTAGCGAAAGAAAATAAAAGACCACTTTAAGGTACTGTAATTAACTCATTCTTTATTTATATTGGTGTTAAACCTACTGTATTCCAACTTCTCTATGGGTTATAAACTATTTTACTAGCCATAGACTCATCAAAATAAGCAAACAACACACGAAAAACAGAATCTGTCAAAAACAGAACAGTCTGTAGTAATATGTAACTAACACAAACTTCTGGAACTCCAAAAATTCAGAAAAAATAGAAAGACCTAGGCAATTTGTTTATTGATCAGCATAAATTGGAATCACTATTTTATCACGTTCTGGTGTTTTTTAACAATTGTTTCCGTGAACCGAAAGTTTCTGGAAATTACAGCAAGATCAAATAACTATCATCCAAGAAGATCCTATAGGTTTAACTTGGCACAAACACTAATTAAAACATAATACCACATCTAAACATAAGGTAGATGGATTATTTATTCCTAAACAGAAACAAAAAGCAAAAAAATGAAATAAAATTGGGTTGCCTCCCAACAAGCACTATCGTTTAACGCCCCTACTAGGCATAAGATTTCAACGATGCTCACATGAAAGACAAGAATTGAAGCACAAAGAGAGCATCATGAAACACGTGACAAACACATCTAAGTCTAACATACTTCCTATGCATAGGCATCTTATAGGCAAACAAATTATCGTAGCAAGCAAAAACTAGCATATGCAAGGAAGCGGAAAGAAACAATAGCAACCTCAACATAACGAGAGGTAATTTATTATCATGAAAATTTCTACGACCATATTTTCCTCTCTCATAATAATTACATGTGGGATAATAAGCAAATTCAACAAAATAGCTATCACATAAAATATTTTCAACACTATCCACATGCATGCAAAGTTGGCACTCTTCCGAAATAGTGGGATTAACATTAACTAAAGTCGTGACCTCTCCAAACCCACTTTTATCAAAAATTTCATAAGATTGAATATTATCCAAATGTGTGGGATCTAAAGTTGACACTCTTCCAAACCCACTTTCAATATTATTGCAAACAATATTATCAATCTCATATTCATCATGGGGATTAAATAAATTTTCAAGATCATAAGAAGAATCACCCCAATCATGATCATTGCAACAAGTAGTAGACATGGCAAAACTAGCATCCCCAAGCTTAGGGTTTTGCATATTATTAGCACAATTGACATCAAGATAATTTATAGTAAAATCATTGAAGTCATGCTTTTTATCGAGGGAACTATCAAGCATGGGTGCAATAGCAACAATCTCATTTTTAACATAAGGAACTGTAGCAAATTCATCTTCATAAATATTGGCATCATGGCCACAAGAATAGCAAGCATCATGTTCATCAAGGGATATTTCAACCAAATCATCGGAATCATCATTATCTATAGATTCATGCATATCATTATTTTCTTCCAAAGCAACGGTCATTCTTTCAATAAATTCTTGGACATAGATATTATGAGCAAAGTTTTCATTGCAATATTTAAGTATGACGGAATTTTCAGATTTGTTGAGAGTAAAGTCATACTTTTCAATCAAAGAAGCAACTTCATAAGCACCCTTAAAAGAAACAAATTCTTCAATTTGTTCGATATCATAGTAACTATAAACACCCTTTGCATACGAAGATAGATTTCATTATCATTAAACTCACATTGGTAGTGAAGGTGTTTTTTAGGGTTCTTAGAGCAACAAGTAAAATCACAAATTTCACAAAGATTCCAAGCATAACTGTGACGCCCTCGATTCAATCATACACTAATCATGCATGCAAATGTGTACGATCAAGATCAAGGACTCACGGAAGATATCACAACACAACTCTACAAATAAAATAAGTCATACAAGCATCATAATACAAGCCAGGGCCTCGAGGGCTCGAATACAAGTGCTCGATCATAGACGAAGTCAGCGGAAGCAACAATATCTGAGTACGACATAAGTTAAACAAGGTGCCATAAGATGGCTAGCACAAACTGGGATCTGATCGAAGAGGACAGGCCTCCCGCTGGGATCCTCCTAGGTCACTCCTGGTCGTAAATCGCCGGGCTGCACGTAGTAGTAGGCGCCTCGAGTAGTAGTAGTCGTGGAGGCGGTGGCGACTCGACTCGGCTCCATCGCTCGATTGCAGCAATCGAGTAGAGATAGGGAAAAAAGGGGGAACAAGGCAACCGTGAGTACTCATCCAAAGTACTCGCAAGCAAGGAGCTACACTACATATGCATGGATATATGTGTAAAGGCCATATCAGTGGACTAAACTACAGAATGCCAGAATAAGAGGGGGAAAGCTAGTCTTAACGAAGACTACGCTTCTGGACACCGGTCTGGCAAAAGACAGAAGAGGACAACGAAAGTCCTCCAAGTAACATTATATAGCAATAATCCTACCCGGCAATCCCCTGCTCATAACCCTGAGCGAGAGCGACCACCGGTTGTATCTGGCACTTGGAAGGGTGTGTTTTATCAAGTATCCGGTTCTAGTTGTCATAAGCTCAAGGTACAACTCCAAGTCGTCCTGTTACCGAAGATCACGGCTATCCGAATAGATTAACTTCCCTGCAGGGGTGCACCATCTTACCCAGCACGCTTGATCCCATTTGGCCGGACACACTTTCCGGGGTCATGCCCGGCCGCGTAAGATCAACACGTCGCAGCCCCACCTAGGCACAACAGAGAGGCCAGCACGCCGGTCTAAACCTAAGCGCGCAGGGTGCAGGCCCATCATCGCCGAGCACACACCTGACGTTATGAGGGCGGCCGAAGCGCCTAGCCTATCGCGCGTTCAGTCCAATCCGGCGCGCCGCCCGTCGCCGACGTCTGAAGTGCTTGGTGATACCACGACGCGGGATACCCATAACTACTCCCCGTAGATGGTTAGTGCGTATAAGCTCGTAGCCAACCCAGATCAAATACCAAGACCTCGTTAAGCGTGTTAAGTAACCGCGAACGCCGAACAGGGCCAGGCCCACCTCTCTCCTAGGCGGTCTCAACCTGCCCTGCCGCTCCGCCACAATGATCCACTCATGGGTGCTCCATCACCGACCGTCTTTAGTCTCACATGTATCATGTATAAGTAAATAGTATATACCGTGATCAACTCCGAGTGATCACGGCCCGATAGTATAGCACGCAGACATGACAAATATGAAGGGCCACAGATGAATGAACTAGCATCCTATACTAAGCATATAGGATTGCGGTAAGGTAACAATGAAGTTACAAGGACAAAGCTATGCAGCGGTATAGGAGTATCCAAAGCAGTAACATGCTATGCTACTCTAATGCAAGCAGTGTAGATAAGAGTAGGCGATATCTGGTGATCAAGGGGGGCTTGCTGGTTGCTCGGCAAGAAAGAGGGTCGCAACGCCGTAGTCGAATCGGCACCGCAGGCGTCGGTCTCGTAGTCTACCAAGAGAAGAGGGGAAGAAACAATGAATACACGGTAACAGATGCATAACGATGCATGACATGCCAAGAAGCGATGCTAGGCGTGCCCTAACGTGGTAAGAGGGTCTTGGTTTAGGGGAAGGCATCAGGAAGTTATCCCGTCTCCGGACGTCTGTCAGACAGATGAACCGGAGGAGAAAGTTTGCAGGTTCGATAGGTTAGAGGCGTGTGGTGGACGAGCGGATTGCGTATCAATTCGTCTCGGCGTTCGAGCAACTTTCATGTTGAAATTATTTTAATCCGGATTACGGATTAAAAGATATGATTTATAAAAGGTTTTATTAATTTCTGGAATTTTAATTAATTATTTAATTAATTTCGAAATTGCATTTATGACATCAGCATGATGTCATCGACGATCATCGATCAACAGGGTTGACTAGGTCAACCCTGCCAGGTGGGTCCCACATGTCATTCACTAATGGCTTAATTAACCTAATCAGATTAATTAACCTTAGTTAATTAAGTTAATTAATGATTAGTGCTAATTAATTCAGAATTAATTAGTTTAATTAATTACCCAATTAATTTAGCTAATGATTAGGTTTAACTAATCCGAATTAATTAGATTAATTAATTACTCAATTAATTAATTAATTAATTATTTAGTTAATTAGTTTAATTCCTTTTTATTTCTTTTTTTTTAGTTTCTGTTTTATTAAAACGTTCTTTTTTTCGTTTTTGGGGGGGTGGGGCCCCCACGCCGAGGCCCATGGCCAAGCGGCGCATGGCGGCAGGCGTCTGGCGCGCTGCGTTCGATTCGGGCACGAACCCGGCCGGTCGGGAGGCGACCAGGCGGATCGGGCGCGAGGCGGATCGGGAGGCTGGGCGGCAGAGCGGCCGGCCAATGCGCGCCCGCCGGCGGTGAGCGACGCCAGCCGCTGTCGGGGTGGGCGAGCAGGGTGTGCTCGGGTTCGGCCGGGCCGAGCGAGGGGATCGGTCATGAGGCGGCGAGGCGCCGAACGGGGGAGAGGGGCGGGGGCGCTTAGGGCGCCGGCGAGGTGGAACGCTTGTGGGCGCCGGTGAGTGGGCCGAGGCCACGGGCCGGATCCGGCAGGGGGGGGGAAGAAAGGGGGATCGGGGAGGCGGCGCGCGCTGCGGCATGGGACCAAGCAGCGACGGGCAGTCGGAGGCCACAGCGACGAGCGGAGGGAGCCGGGAGCCGGAGGGGACCGGAGGGGGCAGTCGGGTGGCGGAACGGCCGGAGCCAGTCGCCGACGAGGGAGAGGGAGGAGAGGGGGGGCTCACTGGGGGGGGGGTCTCGGCAGTGTGCTCGGTGGGGGCGGGCAGGCCGTGGGAGGAGGCCGGGAGGCGTCCCATGAGGGGCGGCGAGGCCGAGCCGGACCGCGTGGCGGATCGCCGGGGGGCTCGCCGAGGGAGGGAGGGAGCTCCCGGGCGGCGAGGAGGAGGAGGGGAGGACTGGGCGGCGGGGGCGGGCGGGGATCGTGGCGAGGTGGAGGACGGCGGGGTCGGTCGGTGTTCTGCCCGATCCAGATCGGGGTCGGGGCGAGGGGGCGAGTGGGGTGGGGAGTGGGGTGGTGGCTAGGGTTAGCCACGGTGGGGGAGGTAGTGGGGGCGGCTGGGCGGTGGGCCGCCTGTGGGGAAAGAGGGATGGGCCAAGGAGAGAGAGAGGGGGGTGGTGGGCTGGGGGGTTATCCCCCCTGCTTTTTTTTTTTTCTTTTTATTATTTCCCCTTTTCTGTTTTGGTTTATTTAAAATGCCCTCGCATTTTGTAAAAGTTATTGCACCCCACCAATATTAGGTTAGGTATTTTAGAAAACCCCGGAACGTTTTAGAATTAGTTTTCGAAACCCTTTTATCGTTTGTTTCAATTTTGATTTTGTTTTAGGACGGTTCCGAATTATCGAGAGGTTAATTAACATAACCGGGTGATTACTGTTTCATAACCATCCGGGCGTTACAAATCTCCTCCACTACAAGAAATCTCGTCCCGAGATTTAGGACGTAGAAGGAAAGAGTGCGGGATATTCATCTCGTAGACGATCCTCGCGTTCCCAGGTGGCTTCGTCTTCAGAGTGATTCGACCACTGGACTTTGAGGAATTTGATCGCCTTCTGACGTGTGCGGCGTTCAGCTTGGTCGAGAATGCGGACCGGATGTTCTTTATAGGAGAGGTCTGTTGCAATTCGAGCACTTCATGGTCCTTTGCTCGGATTGGGTCCTTGAAGCAGCGTCGGAGTTGGGACACGTGGAACACATCGTGAACCCGAGAAAGGTTCGACGGAAGCTCCAGCTTGATAGGCCACTTTTCCACGCCTTTCCGAGAATAGTGAAAGGGCCAATATAGCGAGGCGCTAACTTGCCCTTGATCCCAAGCGGTGAGCACCCTCATTGGTGTAACGCGAAGATAGGCCTTTTCGCAAAGTTGATAGACCATGTCTTTGTGATGACGGTCATAATTACTCTTTTTGACGCGATCGAGCAGTCTTGAGATTCTCGCGAATAATGCGGACTTGTTCTTGGCATGTTGGATAATATCCGGACCAAGAGTGGACGTTCCCCAGTTTCTGACCAGTTCAGAGGGGTTCGGCACTTTCGTCCATATAACACTTCGAAGGGGGCCATCTTCAGACTAGCTTGATAGCTATTATTATAAGAGAACTCAGCATACGGGAGAGATTCCTCCCATTTCTTGCCGAATGAGACGACACAAGCTCGAAGCATGTCTTCGAGAAGTTGGTTGACACGTTCAACTTGCCCTTGAGACTGCGGATGAAAAGCAGTACTGAAAGATAAATGAGTCCCCATAGCTTCTTGAAAACTTGCCCAGAATCTTGAAGTGAATAAGCTGCCACGGTCCGAACTGATAACCAGTGGAATACCGTGAAGTGAAACAATTCTGGACATATAGAGAGTTGCAAGCTGGCTAGCAGTGATCGTTTCTTTGACCGCCAGAAAATGTGCAACTTTAGAGAGCCGGTCAATGACGACAAGAATAGCATCATTACCTTTCTGCGATTTGGGAAATCCGGTGACGAAGTCCATTTCAACATGGTCCCATTTCCATTCGGGAATAGAGATAGGCTGCAGAGTTCCAGCAGGCCTTTGATGTTCTGCTTTGATACGACGGCAAACGTCACACTCAGAAACATAGCGAGCAATGTCCTGCTTCATATTAGACCACCGAATCTCGATTTAATGTCTTGATACATCTTTGTACTGCCCGGGTGGATACATAGAGGCGTATCATGAGCTTCTTGCATAACCTTCTGAGTCATATCCAGGTTGTCCTTCTTACACGGCACCACTAGGCGGCCTTTGAAGTACAAGGCGCCATCATCGGCAATAGTGAAGGAGGAGGGATTTCCTTTCCTGACGTCTTGTTTAAGCTTGTAGACCTCAGAGTCAAATCCCTGCATTGTCTTTATGGTGCCCAAGAGATCGGGTTCAACAGCCAGGGTAAAGAGGGAACCCTGGGGAATAACACGGAGATTCATCTTGCGGAACTCCGGAGGAGGGGGAGCGAGTGCACCCGGAGGAACAATATGGAGGTTCAGCCTGCTGAATTCTTCAACAAGTGAGGGCTGAACTTTGTGAACCTGAAGGTGGTTGCAGTAAGACTTGCGGCTCAAGGCATCAGCCATTACATTAGCCTTGCCTGGCGTATAGGAAATTCCCAAATCAAAGTCTGCAACAGTCTCCATCCATCTCTGCTGACGGAGGTTCAGGTCTGGCTGAGTAAATAGATACTTCAGACTTTGGTGGTCAGTGTAGATCTCGCAACGATTACCGAGAAGGTAATGTCGCCACTGCTTTAACGCATGAATGACAGCAGCAAGTTCGAGGTCATGAACTGGGTAGTTCTCCTCGTGAGGGCGAATGTCGAGAGGCATAAGCAACTACTTTGCGCTCTTGCATTAGGACACCGCCTAAACCTTGACGAGATGCGTCGCGATAAATGACGAAGTCCTTCTTAGTATCGGAGGAGCTAGCATCGGGCAGTTGTCGACTTGTCTTTGAGTGCCCGGAAACTTTCCCGACACTTATCATCCATTGAACTTGACGCCTTTATGCAATAGATTAGTCGAGGTCTGGCAATCTTGGAGAAGTTCTCGACTTAATCGACGGCAATAGTTGGCGAGACCGAGAAAACTTCGACTTGCTTAACGTTCTTGGAGGAGTCCAATCGAGAATAGCCTGAACTCTTTCGGGGTTGACGGCAATACCATCCTTAGAGATGACATGTCCAAGGTAGGTTACTTCGGAAGCCGAATTCACACTTGGAGAACTTGGCATAGAGTTGATGCTCTCGTAGCTTTTCCAAAGACAAGACGAAGATGTTCAGATGTTCTTCTTCATTCTTGGAATAGATCAGATATCATCCGGATAAACCACGATTTAACTTGTCGAGGTAATCCATGAATATATAGTTCATCAAAGGGAGAAGGTGGCTGGAGCATTGGTTAAGCCGAAGACATGACGGTGTACTCGTAAGAACCATAACGAGTCACAAATGCGGTCTTGGGTATATCCTCCTCGCGAACACGGATCTGGTGGTAACCCAACCTCAAGTCGAGTTTCGAGAACACTGACGAACCAGCCAATTGATCATAAAGATCATTGATCCGAGGAAGAGGATACTTGTTCTGAATGGTAGCTTGATTTATAGGACGGTAGTCTTGGACCAATCGGTTTGTCCCATCCTTCTTCTTGACAAAGAGAGAAGGTGCTCCCCAAGGAGAGCAACTTGGGCGAATGAAACCGCTTTGAAGAGATTTGTCGATTTCCTCCTTTAGTTCAAGGAGTTCATGCGGCGGCATCTTGTAGGGACGCTTGGCTATAGGAGTGGTGCACGGTTTCAAGTCGATGACGAATTCGACAGCCCTAGCAGGGGAATCCTGGAAGTTCTTCAGAAAGACGTCTTGGAAATCGCAAGCAGCGTGAATGTTTTCAATTCCCTCGAGTGGTGCGGCGTTCAATGCATTCAATGCATAGAGCCTTGCCTCGGCATTTTGAACCAGACGAGCATTGTAGCTTACTATTTCATCAGAAGGGTGAAGCAGATGGACGGTCTTAGTGGCGCAAACGATTGACGCCGTATGCGCTTTCAACCAATCCATCCCCAAAATGAGGTCAATGCTACAAGACTTTAGCACGATAGGAGAGACAAGGAATTCCATTCCTTCGATTTCAACGGGGACGTCGTTGCAAATCATGGAAGTCCGACATTGGCCCGCGGGGGTGTGTACTAATAGTGAAGCATTCATGTCTTCACTTTTAATGCCATGCATGAATGCAAAATCTTCAGACATGAATGAATGCGATGCCCCTGAATCGAATAAAACAGATGCAGGTACTGAATTTACGAGGAGTGTACCCATCACAGTAGCAGGCTGGTCTTGAGCTTCGTTCAGATCAACGTGGTTGGCCTGAGCTTGCCCATAAGACTTGCCAGTGTTGTTGCGGTTCTGGGTGTTTCCACGGCCAGCTCTTTGGAAGGGCGATTGATTCAGTTACGGTTGCATTCTCTAGCACGGTGCCTCGGCTGTCCGCACTTTGAAGCATAAGCCATTATTGGGAGTAGGGCACAGAGCTTGGGGTGGTGGAGCTGGAAGCTTCGGCTGCTTAGT
Source organism: Aegilops longissima (assembly GCA_021605205.1). Classification (NCBI taxonomy): domain Eukaryota; kingdom Viridiplantae; phylum Streptophyta; class Magnoliopsida; order Poales; family Poaceae; genus Aegilops; species Aegilops longissima. The sequence continues at coordinate 176,660,200 of CM038678.1, read as the reverse complement.
TGTAGGCGGCGAGGTGTAGCATAGTTCGCTTTGAAGCGATGCATTCGCTGTACATGCTGTTGGGAATCCATATCTTGCGCTTTCTGCGAGGACGGGCCCGAAGATGAGCCGGTGTCACGGTTGCGCCTGTTAGAGCTCTGGTATTCCTGCAGACCAGTTTCGACATTGATAGCTTTGTTCACCAAGGTGGCGAAATCAGCAAAGTCGTGCACAAGAAGTGCGAGCTTGATGTCAGCTTGAAGTCCGTCACGGAACTTCTCCTGTCTGCGTGCATCAGTTGCAATATCCTCTTCAGCATAGCGAGACAAGTCCAAGAACTCTCGCTGATAGGCTTCAACAGTCTTGTTGCCTTGGGTGAGGTTGCGGAACTCACGCTTCTTCCGGTCCATGACCCCTTGAGGGATGAAGCGGGCACGGAAGGCAGCCTGGAAGTCTGGCCAGGTGATGAGTGTTCCAACTGGCAGAGTACGACGGTGGCTGTCCCACCATTGAGCTGCGGGTCCCTTCAGGAAGAAGGAAGCAAAGGTGACATAGCTGGCAGGGGCTACATCAGCAGACTCCATCTCATAGGTGATGTCACGGAGCCAGTCATCAGCATCCAGGGGCTGAGTTGAGCTGCGGTAAACGCTGGGGTTCAGGCGTATGAATTCCTGCAGAGTTGTTCCGTTTGGGTGCTGGTTCATATTGGGGCGAGGGAACTGAGCCATCATGTTTTCCATGAACTGGCGATTCATCTCAAGCTGTTGGACCATACCGGCCATGTACTCTGGCGGTGGTGGGAAGTTGGCACCACGGCCACGACCTGCTGGCCTAACCATCCTGCTATTATATAACAGGGGTAGTTCAGCATTTGAGAAATTAAGCAAGAGACAGGAATCATTCATGATGAAACATGCATAATGAAAGTAGCATGATGGGAACTACATAGTAGTTGGCATATCTTACAAAAGGAATCATGCATGGAGTTCGATACATAGAGTCCAGTACATAGACTACTACATCATAGGCGGCACACAGGCTCGCGGCGAATACATCAAATGCTAACAAGCAAGTCTACATCAGTCCCATGCGGATCTGCGGAGGTAGCAGAGCTGAAAGTCGATAGTGCGGCGGTGGATAGTCCTCCACGTCGGTGACACGAGGGGCGCGGATACTCGTGCTGAATCCGGCGTCGAGTGGCGAGAAAAGGGCCAAGTGCGGAGAGTAGCCTCCCACGTCGCCAACCGACACCCCTGGGCATCACGGTCTGGCGGGTAGATCGCAGAACGCGGCAGCTCTCCGGAACGGACAAAGGGGTGCATCAGCGTCAGAGCACGGTAGAGGTGCTGACGGGTGATGTACAACTCGTGGCGAAGAGCTCGGTTAGCTCGATCCAGCCCATCAGCATGCAGAACAAAGTTCTGATGGTGGAAAGGCTCTCTGGTAGCGAGTGGTGTAGGCAGCAGTAGTAACCTCCTCACCAACATCGACGCGATAGCAATGTGCCGAAGGGGAGGTGTCCAACTCTCGATACTCTGCACGAAGACGTGTTAGTGCAGCATAAGCAGCATCGTGGACTGCCATATCGATGGTCACTCCAACACCATGTGCGGTGTGCAGCACAGTAGTGGACTCATACTCCCGAGAGTAGAGGTGGGCGATGGCGCTGCATCGCTGCTCTGGTTGTAGTCCTGGTACTCCTCATAGACGGTGTACTCAGGGTGCCAGCGATAACCCGGATAGGTCATCATCTCGGCTAGCACCGCAGGTGATCCCGAGGCACCAATGGCCGTCGTGTGGCGCACGACCTGCCTCGTGGGTTCCATCCGAAAACAAAGACGCTTCAAAGGAGTCAAATGACAAGTGTGGAAATTGCTCAAATACAATTCCAAAAACAACTAAGGCTATATCCATCTTCGGGTGAATGCGGTCACGGGATCCTAGTGATAGTTAGTAAAATCGTTTAACCCGAGTAGAAGAGAGTCCGAGTCCCGAGTAAAGGTCGAGGAGTAAAAGATCCTAATACCACCCGATGGCGGCGTGGGCCCGTAAGGCACACAGCCAAGTTAGTAAAAGTTTTGCAATGTCTAGACTCGACTTCGCCAAGGAGTGTGGAAGGGGATTCCTACAGCAATGGCTCGATACCAACTTCAGACGCTCGATTCAATCGTACACTAATCATGCACGCAAATGTGTACGATCAAGATCAAGGACTCACGGAAGATATCACAACACAACTCTACAAATAAAATAAGTCATACAAGCATCATAATACAAGCCGGGGCCTCGAGGGCTCGAATACAAGTGCTCGATCATAGACGAGTCACGGAAGCAACAATATCTGAAGTACGAGACATAAGTTAAACAAGGTGCCATAAGATGGCTAGCACAAACGGGATACAGATCGAAGAGGACAGGCCTCCCGCCGGGATCCTCCTAGGTCACTCTCGGTCGCCGCCGGGCTGCACGTAGTAGTAGGCGCCTCCAGTAGTAGTCGTCAGAGGCGGTGGCGTCGACTCACAGGCTCCATCGCCCGATTGCAGCAATCGAGTAGAGATAGGGAAAAAGGGGAACAAGGCAACCGTGAGTACTCATCCAAAGTACTGCAAGCAAGGAGCTACACTACATATGCATGGATATATGTGTAAAGGCCATATCGATGGACTAAACTGCAGAATACCCGAATAAGAGGGGAAAGCTAGTCTTAACGAAGACTACGCTTCGACACCGATCCGCAATGCATGAAGAGGACAACGAAGTCCTCCAAGTAACATTATATAGCAATAATCCTACCCGCAATCCCTGCTCATAACCCCGAGCGAGAGCGACCACTGGTTGTATCCGCACTTGGAAGGGTGTGTTTTATCAAGTATCCGGTTCTAGTTGTCATAAGCTCAAGGTACAACTCCAAGTCGTCCTGTTATCAAGATCACGGCTATCCGAATAGATTAACTTCCTGCAGGGTGCACCATCTTACCCAAAGACGCTTGATCCCATTTGGCGGACACACTTTCCGGGGTCATGCCCGCCGCAGAAGATCAACACGCCGCAGCCCCACCTAGGCACAACAGAGGCCAGACGCGGTCTAAACCTAAGCGCGCAGGGTGCGGGCCCATCGCCTCGAGCACACCAAGACGTTGAGGGCGGCCGAAGCAGACCTAGCCTATCAGCGTTCCAGTCCAATCCGGTAGCGCGCCGTCGCCGACGTCTGAAGTGCTTGGTACCGATACCACGACGCCGGATACCCATAACTACTCCAGCCAGAGCGGTTAGTGCGTATAAGCTCGTAGCCAACCCAGATCAAATACCAAGACCTCGTTAGGCGTGTTAAGTAACCGCGAGCGCCGAACAGGCCAGGCCCACCTCTCTCCTAGGCGGTCTCAACCTGCCCGCCGCTCCGCCACAATGATCCACTCATGGGTGCTCCATCACCGACCGTCTTTAGTCTCACATGTATCATGTATAAGTAAATAGTATATACCGTGATCAACTCCCGAGTGATCACGGCCCGATAGTATAGCACGCAGATGAGACAAATATGAAGGGCCACAGATGAATGAACTAGCATCCTATACTAAGCATATAGGATTGCGGTAAGGTAACAATGGTTACAAGGACAAAGCTATGCAAAGAAGATAGGAGTATCCAAAAAAAGTAATATGCTATGCTACTCTAATGCAAGCGGTGTAGATAAGAGTAGGCGATATCTGGTGATCAAGGGGGGCTTGCCTGGTTGCTCTGGCAAGAAAGAGGGGTCGTCAACGCCGTAGTCGAACTGGCCAGCTGCAGCATCGGTCTCGTAGTCTACCGAAGAGAAGAGGGGGAAGAAACAATGAATACACGGTAACAGATGCATAACGATGCATGACATGCCAAGAAGCGATGCTAGGCGTGCCCTAACGTGGTAAGAGGGGTACTGGTTTAGGGGGGAAGGCATCCGGGAAGTTATCCCGTCTCCGGACGTCTGTCAGACAGATGAACCGGAGGAGAAAGTTTGCAGGTTCGATAGGTTAGAGACGTGTGGTGGACGAACGGATTGCGAATCAATTCGCCTCGACGCTCGAGCAACTTTCATGTTGAAATTATTTTAATCCGGATTACGGATTAAAAGATATGATTTATAAAAGGTTTTATTAATTTTGGAATTTTAATTAATTATTTAATTAATTTCGAAATTGCATTTATGACATCAGCATGATGTCATGCTGACGTCATCAGTCAACAGGGTTGACTAGGTCAACCCTGCCAGGTGGGTCCCACATGTCATTCACTAATGGCTTAATTAACCTAATCAGATTAATTAACCTTAGTTAATTAAGTTAATTAATGATTAGTGCTAATTAATTCAGAATTAATTAGTTTAATTAATTACCCAATTAATTTAGCTAATGATTAGGTTTAACTAATCCAGAATTAATTAGATTAATTAATTACTCAATTAATTAATTAATTAATTATTTAGTTAATTAGTTTAATTCCTTTTATTTCTTTTTTTTAGTTTCGCTTTTATTAAAAGCGTTCTTTTTTTCGCTTTTGGGGGTGGGGCCCCACGCCGAGGCCCATGGCCAAAGCAGCGCGAGCGAGCAGGCGTCTGGCGTTGCCCGGTCGGGCCTGAACCCGCCCCGTCGGGGGAGGCGACCAGGCGGATCGATCGGGCGCGAGGCGGATCGAGGCATGGGCGGGCGGCCGGTTACGGCTGGCGCCATGGCTGGGTGAGCGACGTGGCAGGCTTGGAGGGCGAGCGAGGGGTGTGCTCGGGTTGGCCGGGCCAGCGAGGGGATCGGTCATGGGCGGCGAGGCGCCGAACAGAGCGAGGGCCGGCGGCGCTTAGGGCGCCGGGCGAGGTTGAAACGCGCTGGGCGCCGGCGAGTGGGCCGAGGCCACGGGGCGGATCCAGGCGGGGAAGAAAGGAGGGGATCGGGGGAGGGCGCTGGTGGCTGTGCCTGGGACGAACCCAGACGGGACAGGGCAGTCGGAGGCCACGGCGACGAATGAGGGAGCCGGGAGCCGGAGGGGGACCGGGGGCGTCGGTCTGTGGAACGGCGGAGCAGTCGCCGACGAGGAGAGGGAGGAGAGGGGGGGGGGCTCATGTGGGGGGCAGGGTCTCGGCGGTGTGCTCGGTGGGGGCGGGCAGGCCGGGCGGGGAGGAGGCCGGGAGGCGTTCCGGCGAGGGGCGGCGAGGCCGAGCCGGATGTGTGGCGGCCGCTGCCTGGGGGGGGGCCGAGGGGAGGGGAGGAGCTCCCGGGCGAGGAGGAGGAGGGGAGGACTGGGGGCGGGGGCCGGCGGGGATCGACAGTGCAGGTGGAGGACGGCGGGGTCGGTCGGGGTGCTCTGCCCGATCCAGATCGGGTCGGGGGGCGAGGGCGAGAGGCGAGTGGGGTGGGGAGTGGGGTGGTGGCTAGGGTTAGCCACCGGTGGGGAGGTAGTGGGGGCGGGGTGGGCCGTGCCTGGGGGAAAGAGGGGATGGGCCAAGGGAGAGAGAGAGGGGCCAGGTGGCTGGGCCAGGGGGGGTTATCCCCCCACTGTTTTCCTTTTTTTCTTTTTATTATTTCCCCTTTTCTGTTTTGGTTTATTTAAAATGCCCTGGCATTTTGTAAAAGTTATTGCACCCCACCAATATTAGGTTAGGTATTTTAGAAAACCCCGGAACGTTTTAGAATTAGTTTTCGAAACCCTTTTATCGTTTGTTTCAATTTTGATTTTGTTTTAGGACGGTTCCGAATTATCGAGAGGTTAATTAACATAACCGGGTGATTACTGTTTCATAACCATCCGGGCGTTACAATAACATAGCAATCTGTTTATTTGACTCCATAGAGTTTCCCTTTTTCAGATAAACGGTGACGCACAAAATGAGCATTCTCATCTAAAGATTTCCCATCAACTAGGCTAGTTGGGGTTTCAGCACTAGCGCATAAGGATCGAAGATGATCCAAGTAGAACACTTTAAGTGGATCCATATCAATAGATTTTTAGCAAGCAAAGATGCAAGCAAATAGAAGGCACATGGAAACACAAACAAAAGGACATAAGGGAAGAAGGCGAAGAAAAGGCGAATAAAACGACAAGGGTGAAGTGGGGAGAGGAAAACGAGAGGCAAATGGCAAATAATGTAATGCGAGAGATAAGGGATTGTGATGGGTACTTGGTATGTTGACTTTTGCGTAGACTCCCCGGCAACGGTGCCAGAAATCTTCCTGCTACCTCTTGAGCACTGCGTTGGATTTCCTTGAAGAGGAAAGGGTGATGCAGCAGAGTGGAGTAAGTATTTCCCTCAGTTTTTGAGAACCAACGTATCAATCCAGTTGGAGGCTACGCGCGAGTCCCTCGTACCTACATAAAACAAATAGCTCCATGCAACCAACGCGATTAGGGGTTGTCAATCCCTTCACGGTCACTTACGAGAGTGAGATCTGATAGAGATGATAGATAATATTTTTGGTATTTTTGGTATAAAGATGCAAAGTAAAATAAAAGCAAAGTAAAAAGCAAAGCAATAATAAAGTGACGGAAGATTGATATGATGAGAATAGACCCGGGGGCCATACATTTCACTAGTGGCTTCTCTCAAGAGCATAAGTATTCTACGGTGGGTGAACAAATTACTGTTGAGCAATTGACAGAATTGAGCATAGTTATGAGAATATCTAGGTATAATCATGTATATAGGCATCACGTCCGAGACAAGTAGACCGACTCCTGCCTGCATCTACTACTATTACTCCACTCATCGACCGCTATCCAAAGATGCATCTAGAGTATTAAGTTCAAGAAAACAGAGTAACGCCTTAAGCAAGATGACATGATGTAGAGGGATAAATTCATGCAATATGATAAAACCCCATCTTGTTATCCTCGATGGCAACAATACAATACGTGCCTTGCTGCCCCATCACATCCTTTGGGAAAGGACACCGCAAGATTGAACCCAAAGCTAAGCACTTCTCCCATTGCAAGAAAAACCAATCTAGTAGGCCAAACCAAACTGATAATTCGAAGAGACTTGCAAAGATAACCAATCATACATAAAAGAATTAAGAGAAGATTCAAATATTGTTCATAGATAAACTTGATCATAAACCCACAATTCATCGGTCTCAACAAACACACCGCAAAAAGAAGATTACATCGAATAGATCTCCACGAGAGAGGGGGAGAACATTGTATTGAGATCCAAAAAGAGAGAAGAAGCCATCTAGCTACTAACTATGGACCCGAAGGTCTGAGGTAAACTACTTACACTTCATCGGAGGGGCTATGGTGATGATGTAGAAGCCCTCCGTGATGGATTCCCCTTCCGGGGGAGCTCCGGAACAGGCCCCAAGATGGGATCTCGTGGATACAGGAGGTTGCGGCGGTGGAATTAGGTTTTTGGCTCCGTATCTGATCGTTTGGGGGTACGTAGGTATATATAGGAGGAAGGAGTACGTCGGTGGAGCAAAGGGGGGCCCACGAGGCAGAGGGTGCGCCCTAGGGGGGGGCCCTCCACCCTCGTGGCCACCTCCTTTCTTTCTTGACGGGCGGTCCAAGTCTCCTGGATCATATTCGGTGAGAAAATCACGTTCCCGAAGGTTTCATTCCGTTTGGACTCCGTTTGATATTCCGTTTCTTCGAAACACTGAAATAGGCAAAAAACAACAATTCTAGGCTGGGCCTCCGGTTAATAGGTTAGTCCCAAAAGTAGTATAAAAGTGGAAAATAAAGCCCAATATGGTCCAAAACAGTAGATAATATAGCATGGAGCAATCAAAAATTATATATACATTGGAGACGTATCACTAATCATCCTAAAGGAAAATCTTGGCACATTATTTTTATAATACAATGTATTTGTACAAGGGGATAATTATTTTGGTTGAAAAGTTTTTGTAATTCAAGATATGCAAAGTTTCCATGGGCATGAACAAAGTTCAAGGAGCTCCCACACTTCAACGGTGCTCGTCCTTCTTACTTTCTCTTTTCTTTTTGAAAATTTTTAGGTTCCCCACTATATTTTTTGTTTTTAAAACTTTTTAAAAGCACTCAACAGAATAAAATGACTCTCTAAAACTTCAGGGTTGTTTCCCTGGTAGCGATTTCTTTAAAGCCATTAAGCTAGGCGTATAGTGCTCAAGTAATGGATCCACCCGGATCCCAAGGTATATCAAAGCCAATTTTAATTAACAATGATTTGTAATTTAGTAGTGAGCACAAAGTAACATATATCATGCAACAACAAAGTTTAACTCTCTTCCTATGCATCGACATGTCATAAAAGAATAATTCATGCACACATAGTGTCGGGGATATACCCCGCGGTGTAAACTGGCCGGCAGTTAACCCGGCCGGACTTGGCGGTTTATTTGAGGTCCCGCTGGCACTTGGCGATATTCATCGGTGACCCCCTGACTGGCATTTACCAAAGAACCCGCCAGACGTTGTAACTCACTGGTGACCCGGCAGACGGGTCAGAGGAGCGACAAGACCCGGTGGCCCGTCTGGCGGTTCATGAAGGCCGGTTCAACTATTGTGGGCTGGTTTAAGAGGAAAGGCATGAGGAATATTTACCTTACAAGGAGTTAAGACCATGACTTGTATCCGGTTTGCATTAGAGATAGACTAGTCCTAATCCTAATAGGACTCCACATGTAACCCGCCCTTCAACATATATAAGGAGGGCAGGGCTCTCAAAGAGGGACAAGCTACAAGCAAGAAGAAACAATCTTAGGGCTAGACACAAAGAGGAGAGCCGGTTTACGGCGACTCCCTCGTGATGATAATGAGACCTAGCCTCAAACAGCATGTAGGGTTGTTACCGGATGATGTTTCCCAGGGCCCGAAGCTGTCTAAATCCCTGTCTTGTGTTGCGTCTCTCGATTCCGCTCAACCCCTCTCAAGCTACCACATAGATGCGTTGGCCTCACGACTAAGTCCTGACACTAAGGACATCTGCCGTGACAAATCCACGACAGTTGGCGCCCACCGTGGGGCCTGCGCACGGTGGTGTTGAGTTCTTGGAGGGATCTTTCTAAGGATGGAGAAGTTCGTAATTTTCAGATGAGAAGAGCCGGATTGCGTCTATGTGCACCGTCGAATGCGGCCAGGCGATCCGTCGTGGCCGTATCACTTTCCGTTGCATCATCGCAAAAAGCCAAGTGCAAAGGAGGTTTCATCAGTACGGATCAAGATCATCAAAATACTGTTATTTCCATCTGATTCGCCGAGTTGCCGCTGTCGCAAGCGGGAGTTGCCGAGACGATTGCCTGAAGCTGGATCGGTTTGTCTTTTGTCAAATCTGGTTGCTATATGCATACAAGGAATCTTCCCGGAAGTTAACTCAAGAATTAAATAAAGGAAGAAGGTGCTACGCAGGGTTAGCACGTGAAGATCAGGGAAAAGTGACTCTCTCCATCCGGGCAAGTCATGGCAGGGACTCTCGGTCAAACCGCAACAGTACTTCTAGTACTTTGTCACGTGAAAGCCAACATCAATTATTTCCTTTTTGGGAAGAGGGCTAATACTGCTTGAGTACTAGTGCTAGATCAAGACGTGTTCTGTCTTTAATGACTACATCCATCCGAATCGGAAGGAGGTAAGTGCTACTACAGGATCATCCTCACGGTAAGGTAAATAAATATCAAAACAACCACGATCCGGAGTGGATGGGGTCGTATGGATTCGATTCACCGCCGCGTTATGCCATTGCAGCTACCGACCCCAGTTGACCTTGGCCATCCACCCGCCGCTTCACCTCTTGGCGGGCCGCCGCCGCTCCAAGCCGTCGGCGTTTTTTATCGTTGTTGTAACCATGGCCCATGGACCTGCCTCCACAAGCCGCAGCAACATTGTTCCGAGTCGCTGCACGTCCGTTGTGAGTTGCCTCTACTTCATCATCCACGGTTTCACCTCGGGCCGTTTTCACTGCTGTGGTGCACCGTTTCCGTCGTTGCCTTGGGTGAGCGATTAACTTGGTGTTTGTAAGACTCCATCTGTCATCCGCATTTAACCGGTGATATCCATCTATTTTTCTTAACACATTGTTTTTATCAAAGAACAATTACTTGGTCTATGCTATTTTTCTTTCGCAGGACTATTATTCCTCACAAAAAGGTGTTTGCAAAAGGGGCCCCCTCGGCCGATTCTCCCGCCCGCGCTGGTTTATAACGCTGCGGCCGACTCGTTGTCCGCGCCGGCTTACAAGCGTCGCGGCTGACTCACCCGTCCACATCGGTTTACCACATCGCGGCCAGTTTACACTGTGAGCGACTTCAATTTCACCCAGCGATCATCAATTTCATGGCGAATTATTTCCGGCCTCGCACATCAGGTGATATCCATCTAAAATATCTTTTATTGGCACATATTATTGTCAAAGAGCAGTTTATCTTTGTCTTGGTCTGCAATATTGTTGATGCAGGACAATTGTTCACTATATCAAACGACGCGTTAACTTCGCCCGTCTGTGCGGCTTACGACACCGATGAGCGATTTCCGTCCATGCCGGTTTATAATGCCGCGGCCGACTCATCCGTCGGAGCCGCCATCGATGATGCGGTCGCCTTCGCTGTCCGCCTCTCGCGCCTGGTCTACATCGACATACCGGGCCGCACCGCTCGCATGAGCTGTTTATTGATATAAGCAAGTCACAGCTTGGGTAGCCCGGTTTTTTTCAAATTGAGGAAAATTATCGCCAACCGCCGTCTGACTTTGGATGGCTCAATAAGCAAGCACACAAGTTGCCGCCATTACAGCTCGTTAACTTCAAATCGCCATTGAAGGAACCATTGGCCGAAAGGTCGACACGGCTCACACGGGACCATTTATAACCCGTCCGCAGCCACCTCAACCTTCGTGGATTCACATTGTGCTATCAACACCAATGATATGAAAGTTATGCCGTTTACATCACGGTCAAATATGGAGAGTTTTTGCCAACCTCGAGTCACCTTGAGACTGGGGCTACGATGACACGACTCAGCAAATCTTGCCGGTTTTAGCAAATTTTGTCGGATTTCGGGTTCCGCACCTTAAGGTTGAACTCGGGTGCGCCGGAGATCCAATCCCTCCACCGCCTCGCACTCGCCAATCGCAGGGACCTAAACTACTAGAAAGAATAGCACAAGAGACACGAGATTTATACTAGTTCGGGCCACCGCCAGGTGTAATACCCACTCTAGTTTGTGGTGTGGCGGATTGCTCTTGGGCTGATGAGGAATAGTAAAGGGAAGAACAACCTCGCGAGGGTCTGTTCTGGTGGGTGTGATGAACTGCTAAGTGGCGCCCCGCCGCCTAGCTTGAGGATCGGTCTCTATCTCTCTATGGATGCCGATCGCCCTCCCGCACTATGGTGGCTAGCTCTACTTATATAGACGAAGGCCCTGGGCCTCTTCCTAAATATTGAGCGAGAAGGGCGCCAACAATTGGCCATTTTGAAGGGGAACAACGGTACACTTATCCCGACTAAAGTTGGTCCTCGCCGCCAAAGGCTCGTGATGACGCCTCGCTTGGGCTCCACGATGACTCCTTCCCGCCGCTGGGGCTGGTCTTGGTCTTGTTGCAATCAAACGGATGCCTTTGCTTGATGCTCTCGCCGCGCTTGCTCCCTTTGCACCAAAGAGGAAAGGAGGACGCTGCGCTGGCCGGGCGCCCGATCGCGCCTCTTGGTCGTCATGGCTTGTGTCATGGGCACTCGCGAGGTATCCTGCCTTGAACTCTCCGGGCCTCATGAGCCAGCCCGACGAGGCCGCGCTCGAGGAAGCTCCTTGTCGCCCGCCCCACGAGGCTTGGCCTCGCGAGGGTCTTGAGCTTGTGCCGATGAAGATGGGCTGTCCTGGGCCTCCTTTGAGCCACACCGCAGTCGCAGTGTGCAAGTCTGGGACCCCTGCTCCTGAACGCCGACAGTAGCCCCCGGGCCCACGGCGCGCCCGAACTTGGCTGAGCGGAGAGGCGAAAGGGTAAGTGTGAAGCGCCACGGGCCCTAACAGCCTGCGGCCTTGGGCGACGCATGGCGGTTGATTTGACGTGTGCGCACCGCTCCCCCACGATGCCTCGGTAACCTGCCGGATTCGACAAGTCCCTACATGCGGAGTTGGTCATGATTACCGGTGATCGTGGAGGCCGACGGTTGGCCTTTGCCAGCAATAAGTACGGAACGGCGCGCGTCCTTCCAGTCTATCCTTTCTTGTCTCTCCTTCTTCTCCATGGCTCCACCAAGGATGTTCTCGGCCGCAGAGAAGGGGAAGGGCCGCCAGGTCGAACCTTCCTCCTCCGCCTAAGTTGCAGTCGAGGTCGCCGCAGCACCCCGTGGCCTCCACGGCGTCCCTCATGGTCGTGGGGAGGCTCCTGTGGTGGTGACGAGCGGCTGGCCATGGTCGGAGGGCGCCCCTGCCAAGGCCCCCGAGGCCGCGGCTCCATGCTGCCGGGCACCGCCGAGTTCATGGTGAGGGCGGAGGAGCGTCCGCGTCCGCTTCAGCCTCCCGTGGCTTCCTCCCGGGCGAAGCCCAGATGGCGCCTGAGTGGCCTCTCGCCCTGTGCATGGCTGCCGCAGCCGGGCTTCGGGCTTCTCCGAGGTCTCGCCGCGGGGACCTGCTCTCGCCCATGGCCGGCAGACGTTTCGCTGCTGCAAGGGTCTCCGCCGCCGTGCTCCTCGCACTTCAAGTATGATGGCGACGCCACCTCTCACGGAGGGTGTTTGGGGAAGACGCCGCCGCATGGGGTGCTGCCTCGGGACGACGCATCATGACGAGGACTCAGCCCGGGCGCTGGCGGAGAGGGCAGCAAGCAGCGGTCGGGCGATGCCATGATTCTCACGCTCACCACTCTTCTTCGGGTGGCGATTCTCCAAAGAAGGGCCGTGACCAGCCCCCACGCCCAAGGCCGCTTGGGGGGTGGCAGCGGTCCGCTGCCGCCACGCCCGTGAAGCGTGAGATGGAGTCCGACCGAGTCCGGAGGCGCTCAGCCTTCCAAGAGAGCCTGCACGGGCGTGGCTCCACCTGCTTCGCCTTTTCCTTCCTTTTCTCCCGCGTAAAAGGAACAATGTGGCCTCTGGGGGCGTTTAGGGCAACGCCGCTAATTATTGTAACGCTTTGTTATCCCGACACTGCTCCTTCGCCAGGCGCCCATTCGAAGTGAACCCCGACTGCGGTCATGGGGTGACTGACCGCCCCTGTTCAATGAAGCTTCCCGTGAGGCATGGTCGAGGGGTGCTCCACTGTGGACCAGTGGCCGTGGAAAACTTGAGCGATAGGGGATGGAACGCTGGGCTCCCAGGCTTCCACCACGAGTCCCCGCCAAGAGAAATCAAGGCAGGAGGGTGAAAAAGATCAAGAACCACGGACCAAAAAAGGGCAATAGTTTCAATAAAACTTCAAATGGGAATAACCAACAACTCGCAGTAAAGCAATGAAAAAGCCTGGTCTGCACCTAGTCTAGTCTTCGACGCCTTCTCACCAAAGACGGAGCTAAGTGCTGCCATCGGGCGGAGGGAGCCCTAGGGCCCGAGGCCGCACTCGAGACTCGGGCGGTATAGCCCCAACTCATTATTACGTGAGAGTGTCACGGCGGCGAAGCTTCACAGGTGTCGCTTTTCTTCACAGTGCCTGTGCCTTTCTTCCGGGAAGCAAGCTTCACGGCGCTTGCCCTCTTCATGTGCTCGGGCCTTTCCTGTGAGGTGAGCTTCATGCATTTGCCTTCTTCATGTGCCCGGCCTTTTTCCAAAAAGATGAACTTCACAGTGCATTCGCCTTCTTCATGTGCCTCCGGCCTTTCCAAAAGATGAACTTCACAGCATTCGCCTTCTTCATGTGCTCGGGCCTTTTCCAAAAGATGAACTTCATGCATTCGCTTCTTCATGTGCTCGTGGCCTTTTCCAAAAGATGAACTTCACAGCATTCGCTTTCTTCGTGTGCTCGTGGCCTTTTCCAAAAAGATGAACTTCACTGCATTCGCCTTCTTCATGTGCCTGGCCTTTTCCAAAAGATGAACTTCACTGCATTCGCTTTCTTCATGTGCCTCGGCCTTTAGGGGTAAACCTCCCGAGGTGCCGGATGTTCCACGCTCAGAGTAGGTACTCCTCTTGAGTCTCCAAGCCATGAGCCAGGCCTGGAAACATGAACAACCTTGAATGGGCCCTCCCACATGGGAGAGAGCTTATGCAGTCCCTCCCTAGAGAGGACCCGTCGGAGCACGAGGTCCCCTACCTCGAGAGTTCTGGGGCGGATGTTGCGGAAGTGGTATCGCTGGAGTGCTTGCTGGTACTCGCCGCCGCAGCGCAGCTTCGACGGCGCCTCCCTAGCACAAGGGCTGCCCTCGAGATGGCGCCCCGCAGCTGCTTCATCGAACGCCAGACCGCTGGATCGACGCTGACTCGTGAGGGAGGACCGCTTCGCCCCAGAGACCGTGAAGAAGGGGTCTCCAAAGGCTTGGTGGCGGCAGCGGATGGACCACAACACGGATGGAAGCTCGCAGCACCAGCCTCTCGCCGCAGGCTTCCAGCTTTTCTTGAACGCCCCGGTCTTGAGGCCTCTCAGATTCTCTCTCGCATTGGCCCGCCGGCCTGCCCATTGCTGCGGGTGCGCCACCGGCGTGAGCATATCTCAAGGCCCCAAGGTTAGCACAAGACGCTTTAAAAGGGTTATCGTGAACTATGAACCGTTGTCGGTGATGATGCGTTCGCATCCAACCGCTCACGATGCCCTTGATGAACTTGACCGCTAAACCAACGGGATGGCGCGACGGCCTCGACTTTGGCCCACTTGGTGAATTTGTCCACGGCGCACGAGAGGTAGCGATAGCCCCTCGGTGCCCTAGGAAAGGGGCCTGTAATGTCCAGCCCCTGCATCGCGAATGGCCAAGTGAGGGGGATGGTTTGCGACCTCGCCGCCGCTCGGTGGATCTCGCTGGCATGGAATTGGCAAGCCTCACAAGCCTTCACGAAGTTCGATGGCGCTATTGAGCGCTGTGGGCCAATAGAAACCGCTATGAACGCCTTGCCGATAAGGGTCCGTGACGGCGAATGGTGCCCACAATCTCCGCCATGTATATTCGCCAGAATTCTTCCTCGTTTCGGTGATGCAAAGACAGGATACGCTGCTCGGCCGCTTCCGTAGAGTACTCCATCCATGATGCTGTATGCCGTGGCTTGCCACGCCACACGCCCGCCTCCTCCTTCTCCGCAAAGTTCCACGCTGCTATAACTCTTGAGCTCCGTGATCCAAGACTCCTCTTGGGGTTCCATTGTTAGAAGCAGCGCGTTCTCGAGGCCGGGCCATGTGCCGGTGGTCGAGGGAGCTCCTCCCGAGGCTGGCTGTGCTTGATAACGGCGGCAGGGTTGAGGGCTTGAAGAGCCGCTCCTCAAAGACGCCTGCCCTGGGTAACCTCCGGAGGCTCGCTTGGCGATGTCGCCGGCCTCTTGATTGGTGCCGCAGGCACGGCTGCAGCTCCAACCCCTGTAACTGCTTTCTCCATCTCATGGACTCCACTAGGTAGGCCTCCATGTGTTCATCTCTTGGCTCAGACACCTTGTTGGAGAAATTGACGAGGAGCTGCGAATCGCTTTGATGGTAAGGCGCTTCACCCCTGTGGCAGCGGCGGCCTCGCACTCCGCTATCGCCCCTCAGATTCCGCTATATTGTTGGAGACCTTCTCACCATGCGGAAACAGAGTTGCACGACATAGTAAAGCCTGTCCTGGCGGGGGATATGAGCACCGCCCCAGCCTCAAATACTTGCCCGAGAATGCTCCATCAAGTACATGACCTAACCTTCGGGCGCCGCTTCCCGGGAGAGGGACCGATCCGCCGCCCCGAGGCCCGGTGCTTCGCCCACTGCCACGAAATCTGCCAGCCATGCCCCTTGATGACTCGTTCAGCCAACTCGAGCCTGAATGCTTGTAGCTCAATGTTCCACTCGGGCACTTCTTCCGCCGAAAGTTAGCCCCGAGCACCCTCTAGGGGTATGCCGAGACAACCTTGATTGGATGACCTCGAAGTAGTGCCGCAGTTTGCCGGCCACCAACAGCGGAGGAGGAGCTTTATGGCATGGGGTACCGCGGCCTCGTGATCCCGTGAACACGGTGCCGACGGCACACCGGTGCTCGACGAGGTTAGGGGCCGCCGCCAGGGCGCTCTCGAAGCTGTGGTGCCTCCCGAGGCGACGGCGCCTCCCTTGGCGCTCAAGGGCGACGGCTGATCTTCTTCCATTGCGGTGCCGGGCTTCTACTAGTTCCTTCCGATTCGGTCTTGCTTTAGCTCGGTGGCTGCTGGGTTTGGCTCGACGCCTCCCTAATCGCCACCGTGAGCAGCGCTAGCAGAGTAGGGAGTGGCGGCAGGTAGAGTACCATGGGCCTCGAGGCGCTGGGCCACCATCACCGGAGGGCTGGTCAGCACCTCTTGAGGTCTTGAACGCTTTGTCGGCTTCTTCACCACTCAAGGGCCCTTTTTCTTCATCACCGAAGAAAGGCAGCCCGCCCCCCTGTATGCAGAGGAGGTTGAAGGCCCTGACCGAGAGTACGTTGAGGCGGGCGCCCGCCGATGAGGGTCCTAGTGACGGCGATTTGGCGATGGTGGGTGCAGCAGGTGGGGAGCGCACCCGAGCCGGGCCGAGTTGGTGGTGTGGTCTTGAGAGTCAAGGTCAGCCCGGCCGACGACTCTCGTCTGCCCGAGGGAGCCCCCGCCACAGGAGGCGGCGCCACCCCGCGGACTAATGTCTTGACATGGCGGCTGGAAGGCGGCGCCGCGAGCCGCCGAGGAGGGCCGCGACGAGTGGGGGAGCCGCGCGGGGGCGGGTGACCAGGAGCGCGCTGCCCTCCCATGAGGTCGCCGAGGAGCGCAGGACGATGATTGCTGCCCTGCCCTCGCCGGGCCGATGGCGTGTTGACGGCAGTGGTGGAACGCCGAGGGCGCCTCACGACGGAGCTGTCTGGGGACATGGGAAGCGAGGGCGGCTCGGGCGCCGCTGGGCCCGACGGGCGCGACATGGTTGCTGTGGTCGGGAAGAACGAGGCGACGAAGTAGATTCCAAGACTCTACCGGGCGCGCTAAATGTCGGATTTCGGGTTCCCAGCACCTTAAGGTTCAACTCGGGTGTGCGTGGAGATCCAACCTCCACCGCCTCAGATCTCGCCAATCGCAGGACCTAAACTACTAGAAAGAACAGACAAGAGACACGAGATTTATACTAGTTCAGCCACCGCTAGGTGTAATACCCTACTCTAGTTTGTGGTGTGGCGGATTGCCTCTTGGGCTGATGAGGAATAGTATGGAAGAACAGCCTCGCGAGGGTCTGTTCTGGTGGGTGTGATGAACTGCTATGGCGCCCCTGTCAGCTTCTAGCTTGAGGATCGGGTCTCTATCTCTCTCTCGATGCTGATCGCCCTCCCTCACTATGGTGGCTAGCTCTACTTATATAGACGAAGGCCCCGGCCTCTTCCCAAATATTGAGCGGGAAGGGCGCCAACAATTGGCCATTTTGAAGGGGAACAACGGTACACTTATCCTCGACTAAAGTTGGTCCTCGCCGCCAAAGGCTCGTGATGACGCCGCTTGGGCTCCACGATGACTCCTTCCACCGCTGGCGCTGGTCTTGGTCTTGTTGCATCAAACGGATGCCTTTGCTTGATGCTCTCCGCGCTTGCTCCCTTTGCACCAAAGAGGAAAGGAGGACGCCATGCTGGTCGGGCGCTCGATCGGGCGCCTTGGTCATCATGGCTTGGCCATGGGCACCTCGCGAGGTATCCTGCCTTGAACTCTCCGCCTCATGAGCCAGCCTGACGAGGCCGTGCTCGAGGAAGCTCCTTGTCATCCGCCCCCACGAGGCATGGCCTCGCGAGGGTCTTGAGCTTGTGCCGATGAAGATGGGCTGTCCTGGCCTCCTTGAGCCACGCCACAGCCGCAGTGCAAGTCTGGGGACCCCTGCTCCTAACGCCGACAAATTTAAAGAACCCGTAACGATGGAGGAAAGATAACCCGACCCGAGGCTATCATATTTGAAGGCCGCCGAAAATTTCCGCTTCAAAGTGTATGACAGCTTAGTAAATCCTGTTCAATGAAGACGCTCCAGATCATCGTAAAGGATTCCGTTGAAAATCCGCTCAAGGGAAGTTAGTCTCATCAAGTTTCAAATATCCGGTTTACAACCCGCTCAAGGGAAATTTGTCTCCATAAGGCTCTGAAGGCTCTCAATTCCAGTTTAAGAATTTCCGGTTCAAAAAGGAATTAACTTCTCGCAAGCTCGAGTTTAAAGGCTGTCAGAAAATTTCCGGCTAAAAAAAAAGAATCCGGTTTAAAATCCGGTTCAAGGGAAAGGTGTCTCCCACAAAGCTTTGAAGCTCTCAATATCTGGTTTAACATCCGGTTCAAGAAGGATTTATCTCTTGCAAAAAGTTAAAGGGTGCCAAAGAGGACCTGCTACCATGATGCGCGGTTCAAACATGGGTATCATGCCTTATTGGCTTATCATATTATTGATCACTTGGGGCTTGGTCGATCCAACCATAGCCACGCCTCTTGATCGCCTAGTGCCACAACATCACTTGGGGGCTTGGTCGGTTCAACCAATGCAACACCTTTTGATAGGCTAAAGCCACCGATCACTTGGGGACATGGTCAAGTTCAAGGGCCACGCTCTTGATCGCCTAAGGCCATAGAGTCACTTGGGGCTTGGTGGAACCCAACCATCGCCACGCCACTTGATCGGCATAATGCCACGGTTTCAGCTTGGGGACCCGCTGACCTGAACCATAGCTACACCTTATTGGGAGCTTGGTCGTGTCCACCATGGTAATACCATCCGATCGGCTCAAGAAAGTTTCTTTTGCAAACGGTTTTATCATTGCCTTTGCTTCCATATTTTTTCATAACTGTTATTTGATTTTGTTATGCTTTTTAAACCGATAACATTTTAAACCGTTCAAATCAATTGATGGAACACGGTCAAATCCTAATCCGAGACTATTTGCCCGGTTTGATTTTATATTACCATCTTATTATGGAATAAACCGCGCTCATTAACCCGCTTGACTTTCCATTACAAGTTGTCAAGACATGATCAAATCATAATCCGGAGACTATCCGCCCGGTCTGGTTTGACTACGAGTCGCTAGTATTATATATGGTTAAACCGGTGTTTATCGCAACCCGATACGGTTTTATCATAAACCGACACAAGATGAAAGGAGTTATCATTACTCAAGATTGGGGTTATCACCCTTACTACAAAAAGTTGGTAAACCAATGATGTGATTCAATGTCACAGTGTATGATATATTTCATTGATTATTCTTAAGTGCAGCCTTGGTTATAAACCTAGGTTATATGTTGGGTATTATGAATCATCCCATGTAAACCGCCAGACACTTTAAACTTGTTGTATGCGAGACAAGGTTGAATAAAGCATGATGATAAATTATCCGTGTTTATTAAACTGCCTGGTTTAAGGCGATAAGTCGCCAAGATATGATGAGAAATTATCCGTGTTTGTTAACCCGCCCGGCTTTGACTATAAGTCGCCAAGACATATTTGGATTGCGCCATTGGAATCATGCGCTTATACATCATTGGGTTATATTATTCAAATAGCCAAACTTGGCTGAATTTTCATTATGATATTGAATGAATAAGGTTTTTATACCAGATTATATTATCTTGAATAGACAACATGGCTAGATTTTTATTATGGTTATCAATAACCAATATTATGATTGAGGTTTTCAAAGTTGCTTCAGTGCAATGGCTATTATTTCATCCATGGGTATGATTTATTCTACAATGGAGGGAATAGTCCCGAGTCGCTGCAGGCTTACGACCCGGCACTTGGGGGCTACATTATTTAAGTTGAGATTATATCAAATATGCAAGTCTCATGTCGCTGCAAGCATGCACCATGACACTTGGGGGCTAATGCAAAGTGACTTTTTTTGCTCAAATTATTAAAGACCCGACTCATCACATTATAATGAGTCGGCCCTTGGGGGCTACCAATTGCTCCTGTCAACATTTGAAGGTACAAAGCTTTTTTCATTATATTGAAGGGTCCACTGCTCAGTTGGTAAAGCACAAGGCTCTTAACCTTGTGGATGTGGATTCAAGTCCCATGATGGGGGTTACATCATATGATGTTATTTTCATTGAGGTATATATTAAGTCCCATCTCAATATTATCTTACTGAGCTGGCCCTTGGGGGCTACACATCATTGCTCAAATCTACATGATTATACCTACAAAGTCCCTGCTCATTATTGCATAATGACCCGGCCCTTTGGGGCTACACTGGTTGAAGTTTTTATGAGTATAAGATAATTATAAGTCCTAGGTTGCCGCAAGCATGACAACCCGCACTTGGGGGCTAGTATAGTATGGAGTATTCAATTTTACTAGTCACCGATAAACAACATGGATTTCTTTGAAAGTGGCAGATTTATATTGAAGCAAAGTCTTAAGCCACCACTTTGTTCTACTCAAAGACTTGGGGCTACAGGTATTATATTATTATCGAAGAAATATTTTCAGATTCTCCGATCGAGCAAACTAGGTTGACCCGCATCACCAATCATTATGACCCTGTGTTCGCAATAATCATGAACTGATGTCCGCAACAATCATGACTCGAAATTATCAAGTTTTTATAACCCGACAGCCTTTTGGCAATGATAAAACCGCAAGTTCTCGCTTCAAACCGTTGAATACCGATGAGTATTTCAAGACCAATATTTCTTAAACCGCGCTTTGAAGCCGACTCAAGTGGATTATTCTTCACAATATTTTTCTATAAGAAGCCAACATCAACAATTTGAGTATGAAGCTGGTTATTGACCCGGATTTTCTAGAAGGAGGAAATGACAAAGGACTTAAGGACGATCAAAGTGCCGGTCTACAAGAATTCTTAACCCGAGCACAACCTGCCAAATTTGTTCGTGTTTATTTTAAAGATAAGTTTACTATGGATAAATCCAAGCTAAACTTGGGGCTAATGTCGGGATATACCTCATGGTGTAAACCGGCCGAAGTTAACCCGCCGGACTTGGCGGTTTATTTGAGGTCCCACGGCACTTGGCGATATTCATCCGGTGACCAGCCCAGACTGTAATTTACCAAAGAACCCGCCAGACGCTTGTAACTCATCGTGACCCACGGACGGGTCGAGGAGCGATAAGACCCGTGGCCCTGTCTGGCGGTTCATGAAGGCCGGTTCAACTATTGTGGGCCGTTTAAGGGAAAGGCATGAGGAATATTTACCTTACAAGGAGTTAAGACCATGACTTGTATCCGTTTGCATTAGAGATAGACTAGTCCTAATCCTAATAGGACTCACATGTAACCCGCCTTCAACATATATAAGGAGGGCAGGGCTCCCAAAGAGGGACAAGCTACAAGCAAGAAGAAACAATCTTAGGGCTAGACACAAAGAGGAGAGCCGGTTTACTACGACTCCCTCGTGATGATAATGAGACCTAGCCTCAAACAGCATGTAGGGTTGTTACCGGATGATGTTTCCTGGCCCCAAGTTGTCTAAATCCCTGTCTTGTGTTATGCCTCTCGATTCTGCTCAACCCCTCTCAAGCTACCACATAGATGCGTTGGCCTCACGACTAAGTCCTGACACTAAGGACATCTGCCGTGACAAATCCACGACACATAGTAAAGGCCGATACATAGCATAAACAGGTTCTTGCAATTTTATCGGATCGAAAACATCGAGAGGCAGAGATGTAGTTCCTATCTCATAATAATTGCAAGTAGGAGCAGAAAGCACATGCATATTATATTTATCAAAATTATCATGTGCAATAGTAGAACGCAACCATTAATATAGTCCTTAATAAGCGCAAACTTCTCTGATATAGTGTAGTTGGGAGAAATCAAAAAGATAATAGGACTATCATGCATCGGTGCAACAACAACAATTTCATTCTTAACATAAGGAACTATAGAAAGTTCATCTCCATAAGCATAATTCATATTGGCATCATGGCCATAAGCATAGCAAGCATCAATTTCATCAAAAAGGGATATCTCAAACGGATCCAAGGGATCATAGCAATTATCATAGCAATCATCCTTCAGTAAGCACGAATGGAAATTAAACAATATATGAGTTGAAGATTTACTCTCATTAGAAGGTGGGCATGGGTGATCAATCGGCTCTTCCTTCCTTGGTCCTTCGTTCTCCTCCTCATCTTTTTCATCTAATTAGCTCACAGTGTCATCAATTTCTTCTTCCACAGATTCCTGCAAAATATTAATCTCTTCTTGGATAGCGGAGACATTCTCAATAAACTCATTAATATCGACATTATATTCATAATTCTCATAGCAATATTTAAGTATAGTAAAATTTTCAGGTCTATAAACAGCATCATCATAATTTTCACACTTTTCAGACAATGATTCAATTTCATAAGCACCCTTAAAAGCAAAAAATTCTTCTATTTGTTCCACATCATAGTAATCATATATACCATTAGCATAAGAAGTCAAGGTTTCATTATCATTAAATTTACATGTAAAGGGAAGGTGTGGAGCCTTCATCTTAGAGCAACAAGTATAATCATATCTCAAGCATAAATTCCGAGCATACCAATGCAACATATGAATTTGATCCCATAATAGTTTCCCTTTTGAGTCAAGCAATAATCCCTAAAGTATTCACGTCGATCCAACGTGTCTCCCATTATCCAGTTGAACGGGGTTTTCTCAGGATTATCAAAGTAGTATTTAGTATTTTCCACATAGCGAGCATCGAGGGTTTTAGGAGGTTCCCCATCTCCATGAATAGCAAGTACACATAATTTTTTTGGTATTTCGTGTTCCATATCCATAACTAAATATAGAGAACAACTTAGAACAGAAAATAAAATCTACTAAGTGATAAAGCAAACAAGCACACACAAGAATATTCACCCCCCATAAAAGGTCTTGCTATTAGCCTCTTCGATAAGTAAGAGTGTCGAACAACGAGAAGCTAAAGGTATAACAAATATTCCTCAAGTTCTATCGCTATGCACGCTTAACGCTTGCTTTACCTAGAACAAGTATGAAACTAGAAGTACTTTGTAGGTGTTATAGGATAGGTTTGCAAGATAATAAAAACACGTAAATAAAAACTAGGGATAAACAATTAAGTTAGTATAGCGAGTGTGGAAAAGTGGTGGTAGGAGTTGCGGAATTGTCCCTAAGCAATTGACTACGTTATTAGACCGATAGCAAGTTTTATGTGGGAGAGGTCACTGCTACCATGTCGTCCCTTACTTGGAGTTATATGCACTTATGTTTGGAACTATCAGCAAGCATCCACAACTACTAACATTCATTAAGGTAAAACCCAACGATAGCATTAAGATATATTGGTCCCCCTTCAATCCCGTATGCATCAATTTCTATGCTAGGCTGAAGCTGCTGTCACCCTTGCCCTCCAATACATAGTACTATCAACATACAACTAACCCTAAGGTGTGATCCACACGCGCGTTCATATGATGGGCACCAAAGGACAACAACATAACCACAAGAAAATTAAACCAATCATAGCCATTCACCAATCACCGATAGGACAACAAAAATCTACTCAGACATCATAGAATGGCAACACATCATTGGATGATAATATGAAGCATATATAAAGCACCATGTTCAAGTAGAGGGTACATCGGGTTGGGGAGAGCGGACCACTATAGATAGGTGGGGGAACGTGATGGAGGTGTTGGTGAAGATGACGGAGTTGTTGGAGTAGATCGTCGTCACACGATGATTGCCTCGGCGGCGTTCCGGTGCCACCGGGAGAGAGGGGGAGAGATCCCCCCTCCTTCTTGTTCCTTGACCTCCCCCTAGATGGGAGGGGGGTTTCCCCTCTAGTCCTTGGCCTCTGTGACAGCGGAGGTGTGGGAGCCCCTCTGAGAATGGATCTCTCTCTGTTTCCTTTTGTTTCTGCGTTCCGAGATTCTGGCCTTTCACCGTTTCTTAAATTCCTGGAGATCCGTAACTCCGATTGGGCTGAAATTTTAACACGATTTTTATCCAGATATTAGCTTTCTTGCGGCTAAATAAGGGCATCAACCGCGTTATGAGGTGGACACAATCCTCCTGGCCGCAAGAGAGATCCAATCTCGGAGGGGCTCTCGCCCCTCCGCCGCCACGGAGGCCAAGGACCAGAGGGGAAACCCTCCTCCTATCTAGGGGGAGGTCAAGGAAGAAGAAGGAGGAGGGCGGATCTCCCCCCTCTCTCTCGGTGGCGCCGGAACGCCGTCGGGGCAATCATCGTGTGACGACGATATACTCCAACAACTCCGTAATCTTCACCAACACCTCCATCACCTTTCCCCATCTATCTACAGCGGTACGCTCTCCCGCAACCCGCTGTACCCTCTACTTGAACATGGTGCTTTATGCTTCATATTATTATCCAATGATGTGTTGCCATCCTATGATGTCTGAGTAGATTTTTGTTGTCCTATCGATGATTAGTGAATTGTTATGATTGGTTTAATTTGCTTGTGGTTACGTTGCTGTCCTTTGGTGCCCATCATATGAGCGCGTGTGTGGATCACACCATAGGGTTAGTTGTATGTTGATAGGACTATGTATTGGAGGGCAAGGGTGACAGCAGCTTCAACCTAGCATAGAAATTGATGCATACAGGATTGAAGGGGGACCAATATATCTTAATGCTATGGTTGGGTTTTACCTTAATGAACCTTAGTAGTTGCGGATGCTTGCTAATAGTTCCAATCATAAGTGCATAGAATTCCAAGTAAGAGATGACATGGTAGCAGTGGCCTCTCCCACATAAAACTTGCTATCGGTCTAGTAACTTAGTCAATTGCTTAGGGACAATTCCGCAACTCCTACCACCACTTTTCCACACTCGCTATACTAACTTAATTGTTTATTTATCTAAACAGCCCCTAGTTTTTATTTACATGCTCTTTATTACCTTGCAAACCTATCCTACAACACCTACAAAGTACTTCTAGTTTCATACTTGTTCTAGGTAAAACGAACATTAAGCATGCGTAGAGTTGTATAGGTGGTCATAGAACTTGAGGGAATATTTGTTCTACCTTTAGCTCCTCATTAGGTTCGACACTCTTACTTATGAATGTGGCTACAACTGATCCCCTACACTTGTGGGTTATCAGGAGACAACTAGGGATTTTCTTGCTTGTAATAATAGAGATGACCTTAAGAAATTATTAAGAAAACTGAAAGAAAAATCTTTGAATGCTAGAATGAAATGTGATCCTAAGTTTGCTACTTCACCTATCTTTGTTGATGATAAGGATTATGAATTCTCTGTCAACCCAGAGTTAATACTCTGGTTAAATCTGATCCTTTCCATGGTTATGAAACTGAAACTGTTGTGGCACACCTTACTAAATTAAATGATATAGCCACCCTATTTTCTCATGATCAGAAGATTCGCTACCACTATATCCTCAAATTATTTCCGTTCTCATTAAAGGGTGATGCTAAGATATGGTACAATACTCTTGCTCATGGCTTTGTGCGTAGTCCCCAGGATATGATTTATTACTTCTCTAGAAAATATTTTCCTGCTCATAAGAAACAAGCAGCCTTACAGGAAATATTTAACTTTGTGCAATCAAAGAAGAGAGTCTCCCACAAGGTTGGGGGAGGCTTCTCCAATTGCTTAATGCTTTGCCTGATCATCTGTAACGCCCCGAATCCGGTGCGCCAGGTGTCTTCCAGTTATTCGCCGTCGTTGCCATGTCATTTGCTTGCGTGTTGCATCTTTGCCATGTCATCATGTGCATTGCATCATCATGTTTTCAAAACTTGCATCCGTCCCGGTCTCCCCGGTCCTCTCCGTTGTCCGTTCTGAGCCAGACACACTCACACGCACCCGCGGCATGTTCGAAATATTATTTTATAAGTGGTCAGGAAATGTTCTCGGAATGGGATGAAAGTTGGCGTGCGGTCTTGTTATAGTGTAGGCAGACCTCCTGCCAAGTTTCATCGCATTCGGAGTTCGTTTGATGCCCCAACGGATAACTATAGCGGCAATATAGCCGGTCAAACGTCGGACGTTTTCAGTCTCCGAAAACCCGTGCCGGGCTGTTTTCTCTTTTCTCCTCTCAGCTCGAGACCTCTCCTACACAACCCACTAACCCCACCTAGGCCCATCTAACCTCCCCCTCTCGCCGGAGCCGTCCGATCGAGATCAAACGACTCGAAACGGCCTCAAACCCACCAAACCCTAGCCCCTACCCTATTTAAGCACACCCACATGCCATTTCTGGCCTTCTCCTTCCTCCTCGAAATCCGTGCCCAGCCAGCACCCCGCCGTCACTTGTCGCGCCCCCATCGGCCAGTCCCGCCGTCGGTGACGCGCGCAGCCAACCAAGCGCTGCCACATCGCCCCGCAGCTCTCCCTCCTCCCAGACTCGGCCGGGGTCTTGTTCCAGCCTCCGGGCCTAAGCGCCCACAGAGCTCAGCGCTGGCCGGGCCCGAGCCGCCATGCCTGAAAGTGCTCGCTCGATCTGGACCAGGGAAGCCCGATCCCGAGCTCCCGAGTGCCCGTCGTCCCTGCCTCCACCCACGCTTCCGCCGGAGCTCGCGGGCCTCCTCCCGCCGGCCACCACGACCAACAGGCCGGACCCCTCGCGCCCTGCTCCTCCTTCCCCTGCCCGTCTCCTTCCCCTCTCACCTCTCCCGTGCTCTCTCCCGCAGGAGCTCTGCCATGGCTGCCACCGGCCCATGGAGCTTGGTGCTCGTCGCAGGCCGCGTCCCTCGCCCGATCCGGCTGGGATCCACCAGATCCGGCCACCCTCGACCCATTCCCGGCCTTCCCGAGTCCTCCCGGAGTCCCGGCTCGCCGCCACATGCCATGGAGCTTCTTCAAACCCCGTCGTGGGACTCCCTGTCCCGATTTTCGCTGGGTAAAAATTCACTAAGTCCCAGTTTCTGTAACATCATGTGTGGGCCCTAACACTGTGCATGTTTGTCCGAATGATATGATCTATATATGAACATTGTTGTACTCTTCGTGCTCTAAGTGTTGTTGTCATTTAGTTATTCATTAGAATTCATCTTCATGTCTTAATATTTGTTGCAAAAGTGCTTGCTAATGTTAAGTGTAGAAAACTGCTGTAACTTGCTCTTTTGTCATTTTCATGTGATTTAATGCATGCATCATATGAGCATCATGTCTACATGTTTTAGGAGCATATTCATGCCATATTTGCAGTGGTGCAATACATTTATTTTTATGTGTCTTTTGGTGAGTTCATCAAGCTTGTGAAGTGTGCTACTTAATATTGCTGATTTCTGAGACTTGATGATTTTGCTAAGTCTGTAACTGTTACATTGTGATGCCTTGCAAACTTGAAGCTACCATTTATTACATGCATAATATGGAGATGTTTGGTTCAAATGTTTTGATGTCCATGTTATGCTCTATCATGCCATGCCTTTGGTTGCCTCATATATGTCCTGTAGCATATGTTTTCATTGCCATGAACATGCCTATATGATGTTCTAGTTTTCTATCAACTTCATGATGCCATGTTGTGAGCTTGATATTGATTAATCTATGCCTCTTTTGGTGATTCTCCTTTTACATGAATTGAAGCATGCTATGAGTGATTTGTCCACATGCCAAGTTTTATAATTTTGAACTTCAAATGACCTCTGTTCCAAGCTTGCAAACATGCTATGTTGATGTTACTGTTTTGCATTCCCAGATTTTCCAAGTGTGAGAATCAGCTTATATCATGTTGCATCTTGTCTTGTTGATTGCCACTGATCTAGGGCTCATATGGAGATTCTTAGTAATAATGTTTTGCCATGTTTAACATGTGATTTAATGCCATGCTTATGCTTGTTATGGTCTTGCACTATATCATCATTGTTTCATGCCTCCAACATGTCAACATGTTATTCCTGCTCATATATGCCCTGTTTTTCACTGTCATAATCTGTAGTATTAAGTTGCCTTGTTGCATTGATCATCTTGGATTAATCTTGATGCCTGTGAACCTGAACCTTAAAGATGTTTTGAAGCATGTTATCTGTAGTTTGAGTGCATGTCAAGTTTATGCCCATATGATTCCTGTAGCATGTTGTTTCCTTGATTGCAAAGTGCTTAGTTGCTGTTTTGGGCAGATTGTGTTTGAATCTTGTATGGAGTGTATGTGTTGAACCGTGGCTCCGTTTTGAGCATGCTCTATATGAAACTTGCGCAGTTTTGCATGTAGTTTTATGTTACCCTGTTGCATCCTTGTTTTGAAGTGTTTGTGATGTTGTTTGAATGCTTTTTTGCATCAATGCCATGTTTAACTTGTTTTGCTCGTATCTTCTAGGCCGTATCTCCGAATTAAATGAACTTCATATGTAACTTGACTAGAAAACCGTGTAGATCATCTTGGTGCATTTTAACTTGATGTTTAACAACTTAAACACTAGGTTCTAACCAGATCTGGACCAATGTAACATCCCAAAATTCTAAATTTTGGAATGTTATAATAAATAAATAGTTTTGATTGATTGATTGTTTGTTGTGTGATTGATTGAGTGAAATTTAGTGGAATTTGAAACTTTTTGAAAGTTTAATGAGAGGGAATGAAATGACTTTCCCAGGCTTTCTTTTTGACTTTTGATCCCTGGGGATTCAAATTCATTTCATCATCATAACACTAGTGTGAAGATGACATGACTTCTTCCATTTGAAATGAAAAGGGTTTTTGGAAAAAAAGAATATTTGAATTTCATCTGAAAGTATTTCAAATTCATAAACTTTATGCAACTCAATGATTTTCATGAGGGAAGATAAAATGACTTCTTCAATGTATATGAAATATGAGTTGGAAGTATGAAGAAGGTTTGAAGATGGTTTGAATTTTTTAAATTCAAAACCATCTGGAGTTATTTGGTTTATTTCAATTATTTTTCTCCAAAATTAAACTATATGGAAAATAGGGTAAAATGATTCCCTACATTATAAAAATGGAGAAAATTTAGTTTGAAATAATTTTGGTATCTTAATGTAATTTTATTTGCATTTTAATTGCATCAAGTAGCACTTTTTGATTTATTAGAATTTATGTGAATTTTCTTTCACCATGTAAAATGTTCATGTTGTAGGATTTATTCTTCCGGTCATTTTGATATATAATATGTCTATATAAAAGTATTATTGTTTTTCCTTTATTCAAGTATTCTTGTCTCGTGCTTTATTAAAAAAAGTCAAGCCAACGGACCAAGGGCCCACATAACTTTCTCTCTCGCCTCCTCGCCCATCTACGCCAGTTGGCCCAGCAGCCATGAGCACGCCTGAGCCCTTCGCCTCGGTCGCCCGCTCTCTCCTCGATCGCTCAGCCAGGTGACCGCTGGGTCCCACCGCCCGATCGCCCCACCAAGATCTTCCTCTTCTTCCTCCCCACGCTGTAACCACCGCCAGATCCCGAGATCGCGGGATCCTCCCGATTCGCCTCCTCCAAGTCGACCCCGCCCCTATAAGTACCCCGCCTCGACCCGTTCCCCCTTTCCTCGCCAACCCTCTCCGCTCGCCGCCATTTTCGCCGGAGTCGTCTCGCCATCACGCCATTGCTGCCGCCCGCTTCCACTCCGACTCCCTTGATGCCTCCCGAGACCAACCCCGCCTCCACTCGCCGCCCACATCTCCCAAAGGACTCGCCGACTCCCTCAAGCACCGGAGCACCACCACCGTCAACGCCCGAACGCCACCGCCGCCCGACCTCGCCGTCGTCCTCCTTCGTCGACCTCGACGACGCCACGACCACCATCGACTTGCCTCGTCACGTGACATCGCGCACACACCACCGAGCTCATCAACGACGGAGCGCCGCCCCCGTCGACCACCGGCCGGAGCATCTCGCCGAGTTCGCTTCCGCCATGGTGAGCTTCCCATCCATCCGATTTAGTTTCAACGGCCTGATTAGATTAGATCAATAGGTACGTTGTTTTTTTGATCGGTTTAGTTACGGTTAAGTCCGGTTTAGTTCGAACCAGTTCCCGGTTTTATTTATTTATTACGTGCATGCACGGTTTTGTTAAGTAACGCTTGAGCGTTGTTTAGTTCCGATCGCTCACCTGTTTAGCCCAAGAGCGTGAGGGCCCCGTAGCACTTTCTCGCTTTTGTTTTATTTTATTTTATTTAGTTTCTGCTTCAAAAACAAAATAGTTCTGCTTTTTACATTGCTTATAACTTTTAGGTTTTTAATCCAAATTGAGTGATTCTTTTGCATTGTGTCACAAATTTGCTTAAGTTTCTGTTTGTGTACTTAGGTTTCAAATTTGAATAGTTTAGATTTGAATTTGATGAAATTTGTTCAAATCACTAATTTGGTCATATTTTGGGTTTTACAAAGTATTTTGATTGATTCTTTTGCTACTGTTTTATTATGGTTTTGTTTATCCAGTACCATATACTTCTTTATTTTTACTTTATTTTTACATTAGGGTTTTAGCAAAACAGTACTGTTTTAGTTATAGTTTTGTTTTAGTCTTTTCTTTATTGTTTTATTAGTTTCAAATTATTTCCTTTTGTCACTCTTGAAAAATTTAGTTTTGTTTCTGTTAGTCAACAAAAGATAATTTTGTTTTTATTTTAAAATTTTGTTTTTCTTAGTTTTGTATGAAAACTTGTTAAATTTTGTCATAAAAGCTTTTATTTGTTTCTTTTGCTATTAAAACTTTATGAAAAATACTTTCGTTAAAATTAGTTGTTTTATATTTTCTTTTCTGTTTATTTATTATATTGGTATTTTCTTTGTTGTTAAATTTTACTTAGGACAATGCTATTTTGGGTTATGTCTTAGAATTTTCTTTAGTAGTTTTCTTGTGTAGTTTTCATTGTTTTTTTATTTTGTGTTCTTTGTGATTTGCATTTTATTTGTTGATTTTATTATGAGTGTTAGAATTGTTTGCTAGGATGTTTGCTTATATGAATGCTATGTTTGACTATATAGATTTTCAACGGAGTGACTTAATAGTTCTACCAAGTCATTATTCGAGAGTGTTGTTATCTTCATCAACTTACCGTGCAAGTTCACTTTGACCATGTTTTTCATACCTATGTGTTTTATTGCATCTAGTGTCATCTTCGCAACAATCCCTCCAAAGAGTGATATTGAATCCTTGTAGTTGAGTAGTATGCATGAGGTAGGAACCCATCACGCTGTTACCAAGCCCGGGACGTTATTTATTTTAATGCTACGCTATAGTAGACGGGGTTGGTATGAGTGCACGAGAGTGGTGTGAAGAAGGAGGACTCTTCGTCAATGATGACAACTCCATGATGACATCTGCAAGGACTGCATCTTCAAGGCCTCAAGACTTCAAGACTCGAGACAAGAATTCAATACACACTACTGGGTGAAGGACGGTTGACAGCACCTCGAGAAACCAAGGATGGCCGGATGCATGGAGAAGCGCCATGACATCTATGGAAAGCTTCACCCTGACTCAAAGAGACGGAAGAATACTTCATGCCCGGAAGCTTACTGTGCAACCGCAAGTCACTATGGGCTCGGCTTGGTTGACCTTAGTTGTGACTGCTAGGACGGTGCTAGCAGATGTAGAACTACGGTAGGATTGAATGAGCACCGGACAGTGGTCAGGGGAACTCTTCGGAAGACCATGTTTCGGTCATCTTGTTCTCAAACACCCTGAAGTGCGAGAACGTAAAGAGAGGGATCGAATCTTGCGGGTAAAGTGTACAAACCTCTGCAGAGGGTTTAAACCGAATCGATTAGCCGTGTCCCCGGTTACGGACAATTTGAGCCTCTAGACTTGGATCTATCTCGGAACTCTCAACACCGGACTGATAACTTAATTGTGGCGGAACCATGTCATGATAGAAAACTCCATAGTACGGACTTCATTTATTCCTTTGATGTAGGGAAAATAAATCAGCTTTTACGCAAACAAAACTCAAAACAGAGCCACAAAGCCGTATTGCATATAGTATAGTTTTATCATCTGTTTTCTCATGTTGTGATCTTGCCGGTACATTCAATGTACTGACCTACACGGCTGCAACGTATCATGTTGCGATACTTTCTTCCGACAAAGAAGAGTACGCACAGGTTACGGTCTACACTCAACCTGCCGATGGCGTTGATGGGACTCCACACCCGATTACTTTTTTTCGCTGAGACTTATGAGGTATATATCAGTTTTACGTTATTTATGCATGTGATTGCACTTTGAAATATACATTGATGTACTGTGTGTGCCAGCATACTGATCCAGGGATGGCACAGATACACAGAGGCTTGACCGTCTGAGGTTGGGTCGCTACAACCAATTTCGAAATTTGCATATGAGGACTTACCGGAATTGTTATATGTTGTTTCCGGCCTCATTTAAACTTGCCTTGTTGTGTTGCTCTTGGATGCATCATCTCTTGCCATGAGTAGCATCAAATAGACTTGTCATGCATCATACTTGGTTGAGCATCATGTCATGTTTATGTGTTATGTGTTTACCATGTTGTTTGCTTCTTTCCGGTTGTGCTCCTTCCCGTTAGTTCCTGTTTCGTTGCGATCGTGAGGATTCGTTCGTCTACGCTTGGTTCGTCTATGTGGCTTCATCTTCTTCATGGACTCGTTCTACTTCCTAGCGGGATTTCAGGCAAGATGACCGTCACCTTGGATCTCATTACGAGCATTGCTATGCTAGTTGTCTCGATGCTATCGCTATGTCGCGCTACCCACCACTTGTTTATCAAGCCCCCCTAATTGCCATGATAGCCTCTAACCGTTTACACCCTTCCTAGAAAACCGTTGTTTGGCTATGTTACCGCTTTGCTCAGCCCCTTTTATAGCGTTGCTAGTTGCAGGTGCAGTTGCAGGTTGTTCCATGTTGGGACATGGATTTCATGGATATCTTGGGATATCACAATATCTCTTATTTTAATTAATACATCTATATACTTGGTAAAGGGTGGAAGGCTTGGCCTTATGCATGGTGTTTTGTTCCACTCTTGCCACCCTAGTTTCCGTCATACCGGTGTTATGTTCCTTGATTTTGCGTCCCTAACACGATGAGGGGTATGGGACCCTCTTGACGTTTCGCTTTGAATTAAACTCTTCCAGTAAGGCTCAACATTGGTTTTACATTTGCCTACCCACTACCTATATTTTTTCCCTAGGGAGTCGCACTCCTGAGGGTCATCTTTACTTTAGACCCCCCGGGCCAGTGCTCCTCTGAGTGCTGGTCCAAACCGAGCGATGTTCGGCGCCCCCTGGGCAACCAGGGTCTATGCCAACCCGACGTCTGGCTCATCCGGTGTGCCCTGAGAATGAGATATGTGCAGCTCCTATCGGGATTTGTCGGCACATTCGAGCGGTCTTGCTGGTTTTGTTTTACCATTGTCGAAATGTCTTGTGCATCGGGATTCCGAGTCTGATCGGGTGTCCCGCGATGGAGGATTGTCTCGGCGGATCGTGAGCTTATAATGGGCTAAGTTGGGACACCCCTGTAGGGTTTAAACTTTTGAGAGCCGTGCCCGCGGTTATGTGGCAGATGGGAATTTTTTAATATCCGGTTGTAGAGGACCTGAAGTAAACCCAATTAAAAATACACCAACCGTGTTGCGTAGCCGTGATGGTCTCTTTTCGGCGGAGTCCGGGAAGTGAACACGGTTTTGGGGTTATGTTTGAACGTAAGTAGTTCAGGATCACTTCTTGATCATTACTAGTTGGCGACCGCTTGCGTAGCTTCTCATCTTACTCTTGTATTCGTAAGTTAGCCACCATACATGCTTAGTCACTGCTGCAACCTCACCACTTTACCCCTTCCTTACCCATTAAGCTTTGCTAGTCTTGATACCCATGGTAATGGGATTGCTGAGTCCTCGTGGCTCACAGATTACTACAACAACAGTTGCAGGTATAGGTTATGCGATGATCATGACGCGAGAGCGATGTTTACTCGTGTCGGAGTTCTTCTTCTTCTTCATCGATCTTGGGTTAGGTTCCGGGTTGGCAGCCTGGGCTAGCAGGGTGGATATTGTTTGAGTTTCTGTTTGTGTATCATCCGTAGTCGGATGTTGAACTCTTGTATGATGTTGATGTATTCTTGGGGCGTTTGTACCTTTTGTATGTATCCCCATATATTATGTAATGTTGTTGTAATGATATCCACCTTGCAAAAGCGTGTCAATATGCTGTTCTATCCTTGGTGGGACCTTCGAGTCTCTTTAGGATAGTATCGCATATTGGGCGATGCTGAAACTCAATCTGGTAATGAACATTTATCTAGTGATAATGAAAAAGATAATGAGGATGTTCATGAAGACACTCAACCAAACAATGATAAAGAACCAGATAATGATGTTGAGATAGAACCATCTGTTGATCTTGATAACCCACAACCTAAAAGTACAAGATATGATAAAAGAGACTTTGTGGCAAGAAAACATGGAAGAGAAAGAGAACCATGGGTTCAAAAACCCATGCCCTTTCCACCTAAACCAACTAAAAAGAAAGATGATGAAGAATTTGAATGCTTTGCTGAAATGCTTAGGCCAGTCTTTTTGTGCACTCGCTTGATTGATATTTTAAAGATGGCCCTTATGAAAAATACATGAAAGACATCATCTCTAATAAAAGAAAGATACCTGAAGCTGAAATCTCCACCATGCTTGCTAATTATTCTTTCAAGGATGGAGTACCTAAAAAACTTGGAGATCCGGGAATACCAACTATACCTTGCTCCATCAAAAGAAATTATGTTAAAACTGTTTTGTGTGATCTAGGAGATGGTGTTAGTGTTATGCCTTTCTCCTTATACAAAAGACTTGATTTGAATAAACTCATACCTACTGAAATATCGTTGCAAATGGCTGACAAATCAAATGCCATACCTATCGGTATTTGTGAGGATGTGCCCGTTGTTGTTGCGAATCTTACTATCTTAACTGACTTTGTTATACTTGAGATGGCCGAGGACGACAACATGTCGATGATCCTTGGTAGACCCATTTTGAATACTGCAGGGGCTGTTATTTTGTGCAATAAAAGCAAGGTCACTTTTCATATCAATGGTAATGAGCATATGGTGCACTTTCCAAAGAAATGATTCCAAGTGAATGGTATTAATGTTATTGAAAAATCTCCGACACTCACTATTGGAAGTTTTCAACTACCTCTACCTACTGCCAAAAAGAAATATGAAATGCTTATTGTTGGGGACATGCATATCCCCGCTGAGGTAGCTGTGTTTTATGAAAGTTCTTTAGTGTCATGCTAATAGAAAGTGGTTGTAAATAAGACCTGATCAAGCTTATTATTAGATCATTTTTGAGAGGTATGACGTTGATGAATATAGCAAGCACTACCTTCTGCTCCCAACTTTTATTTTCTGTTTTTCTTAGTTAAATAAAATAAAATGCCATGTTTATCCTCTTTTCTAGATTTTCTATGCAATAGAAAAATGAACAAAAAATAGAAGTTCTCAGAATGCCCTGAAAATTTAATACAATTTTTATTCTGAAATTTTAGTTCAAATAACATCAAAGGGGGGGTGCACCAGGTGGGCACAACCTACCTGGGCGCGCCAGCAGCCCCAGGCGCGCCCTAGTGGGTTGTGGTCCTCATGTGGGCCCCCTCACTTATCTCTTTAGCCCATGTTATCACCTACCTCCAGAAAAATTCACCATTGCTCTCTCTCTCTCTCCCTCGTGTTCTTGGTCTCAAACCCACGGATTTTGATCTCTTTGCTCGAAGCTCCATTTCCGAAACTGTTTTGGGGGATTGCTACTTGGTATGTGACTCCTCCATTGGTCCAATTAGTTTTTACTTTTGTGGCTTATATTTTGAATAATTAGCTACTCTTGGTGCTGCTATAGATGAGCTTGCATGTTGAATTCTTAGAGTTCTAAGTAGTTTGAATGCTTGAAATGGCCTCTATGCATCTCTATGAGTAGTTGCCATCAATCTTGTGAAGTTTTGTTGACAAAAAATTTGTGGACTACAAATTTCAGAATTTTATTTATAGGAATAAGATGAGGTTCTTTAAGAATTTTTCCTCCAAGAACTCTAAGGGAGTCATTGGGGAATAATTGGATAGAGACCTCCATACTCGGAGAATGGCGGAAGTGCGACCGTGCGAATGGCGACGCAACCCCTTCATGGATGGAGCCGGAATCCGTCAAGAGTTCGCACAATTTGCTGCTAATGCTGGCCTCACCGACTTCATCGCAGCTGAGTGTGAACAATACCATCTCCTTACAAATTCCTTTGTGCAAAGCTTCCATTTTCTGAGTAGGAATAACCCTCCTGAGGTGCAGTTTAATTTATATGTTGAAACCCGTCAGATACAACTTACTGAATTTTGTGATATATGCTTGATCCCTTCTGACGGGGAAATAAGAGATCCCAAGCCTGCAGAGTTCGAGGACTTTTATCGTACTCTATCAGTGGGAGATGAGGGAGGGGTGTCGAGTGTCACCGCCACTAGCTTGAAGTTTCCTTCTGTGCATTATTTTGCTCCATTCATTGCGAAGTGTTTACTTGATAGAGAGAATGCTGGTGCACTTAGTGCCGCCGATTTCATTGTATTAAGTCGTTGTCGGATTTAGGGCTCTGCTAACCAAGAAAGGTTCGAACTCTGGGGCGTGTGCGAAGAACTCAACCTCTCCAGCCAACCAGCTCATCACCCCCACGACCTAGCTCGACGAACAAGGAAGAAGATGGACACAACGGTTTACCCAGGTTCGGGCCACCTTGCGGTGTAAGACCCTACTCCTGGTTTGTGGTAGATTTGCCTCACGAGGGGCTGAGGATGAACTAGTACAAGGGATGAACAACCTCGCGAGGTCTGCTTAGGTGAGGGTATGAGTCGACCGGATTCAGATCCCTCTCTATGGTGGTGGTTGCTACTTCTTGAGCTTGCGTTGGTTTTTCCCTTGAAGAGGAAAGGGTGATGCAGCAAAGTAGAGATAAGTATTTCCCTTAGTTAGAGAACCAAGGTATCAATCCATTAGGAGACAATGCACAAATCACCAATACCTGCACAAACAATCAAACAACTTGCACCCAACACGATAAAGGGGTTGTCAATCCCTTCACGGTTATTTGCAAAAGTGAGATCTAATAGAGATAGATGAAACTGAACAAAAGATAAAGTAAATATTTTTGGTTTATAGATTGGAAAGTAAAAGATTGCAAAATAGTATATCGGAAACTTATAGGATGGAAAATAGACCCGGGGGCCATAGGTTTCACTAGAGGCTTCTCTCAAGATAGCAAATAATACAGTGGGTGAACAAATTACTGTCGACCAATTGATAGAAAAGCGCAAAGTTATGACGATATCTAAGGCAATGATTATGAAATATAGGAATCACGTCCGTGTCAAGTAGACCAATACAATTCTGAATCTACTACTATTACTCCACACATCAACCGACTCCTGCCTGCATCTACAGTATTAAGTTCATGAAGAACAGAGTAACACTTTAAGTAAGATGACATGATGTAGATGAATAAAATCAATCAATATGATGTAAACCCCATCTTTTTATCCTTGATGACAACAATACAATACGTGCCTTTCTGCCCCTACTGTCACTGGGAAAGGACCCGCAAGATTGAACCCAAAGCTAAGCACTTCTCCCATTGCAAGAAAAACCAATCTAGTTGGCCAAACCAAACTGATAGTTCGAAGAGAATTACAAAGATATCAAATCATGCATAAAAGAATTCAGAGAGGATTGAAATAATATTCATAGATAAGCTGATCATAAATCCACAATTCATCAGATCTCGACAAACACACCGCAAAAGAAGATT
Source organism: Aegilops longissima (assembly GCA_021605205.1). NCBI lineage: Eukaryota > Viridiplantae > Streptophyta > Magnoliopsida > Poales > Poaceae > Aegilops > Aegilops longissima. The sequence continues at coordinate 176,622,471 of CM038678.1, read as the reverse complement.
ACATCGGATAGATCTCCAAGAACATCAAGGAGAACACGGTATTGAGAATCAAAGAGAGAAAATAAGCCATCTAGCTACTAGCTATGGACCCATAGGTCTGTGGTAAACTACTCACACTTCATCGGAAGGGAAACAGAGTTGATGTAGACGCCCTCCGTGATCGAATCCCCCTCCGGTAGGATGCCGAAAAAGGCCCCAAGATGGGATCTCACGGGAACAGAAGGTTGCAGAGGTGGAAAAGTGTTTTCGTGGATACTTCTGGTGGTTTGTGAATATATGTGAATATATAGGACGAAGAATTAGGTCAGGGGAGTGATGAGGGGCCCACAAGGCGGGGGCGCGCCCTCCCCTCTCATGGCCGCCTCGTGGCTCTTCCGACTTGATCTCCAAGTCTCCTGGGTGTCTTCTGGTCCAAGAGAAATCACCGCGAAGGTTTCATTCCGTTTGGACTCCGTTTGGTATTTCTTTTCTGCGAAACTTAAAAACAAGGAAAAAACAAAAACTGGCACTAGGCTCTAGGTTAATAGGTTAGTCCCAAAAATAATATAAAATAGCATATTAATGCATATAAAACATCCAAAACACATAATATAATAGCATGGAACAATAAAAAATTATAGATACGTTGGAGACGTATCAAGCATCCCCAAGCTTAATTCCTGTTCGTCCTCGAGTAGGTAAATGATAAAAACTGAACTTTTGATGTGGAATGCTACCTAACATATTTATCCATGTAATTTTTCTTTATTGTGGCATGAATGTTCAGATCCATAAGATTCAAAACAAAAGTTTAATATTGACATAAAAACAATAATACTTCAAGCATATTAACAAGGTAATTATGTCTTCTCAAAATAACATGGCCAAAGAAAGCTATGCCTACAAAATCATATAGTCTGGCTATGCTCCATCTTCATCACACAAAATATTCAAATCATGCACAACCCCGATGACAAGCCAACTAATTGTTTCATACTTTTGATGTTCTCAAATTTTTTGAACTTTCACGCAATACATGAGCGTGAGCCATGGACATAGCACTATAGGTGGAATAGAATATGGTGGTTGTGGAGAAGACAAAAATTAAGGAGATAGTCTCACATCAACTAGGCATATCAACGGGCTATGGAGATGCCCATCAATAGATATCAATGTGAGTGAGTAGGGATTGCCATGCAATGGATGCACTAGAGCTATAATTTTATGAAAGCTCAAAAGGAAACTAAGTGGGTGTGCATCCAACTCGCTTGCTCACGAAGACCTAGGGCAATTTGAGGAAGCCCATCATTGGAATATACAATCCAAGTTCTATAATGAAAAATTCCCACTAGTATATGAAAGTGACAACATAGGTGACTCTCTATCATGAAGATCATGGTGCTACTTTGAAGCACAAGTGTGGTAAAAGGATAGTAACATTGCCCCTTCTCTCTTTTCTCTCATTTTTTTTATTTTGGTGGGCTTCTTGGCCTCTTTTTTTTTGGGCTTCTTTGTCCTCTTTTATTTTTTCCCTCACATGGGACAATGCTCTAATAATGAAGGTCATCACACTTTTATTTACTTACAACTCAAGAATTACAACTCGATACTTAGAACAAAATATGACTCTATATGAATGCCTCCGACGGTGTACTGGGATGCGGAATGAATCAAGAGTGACATGTATGAATGAATTATGAAAGGTGGCTTTGCCACAATTATGATGTCAACTACATGATCATGCAAAGCAATATGACAATGATGAAGCATGTCATAATAAACGGAACAGTGGAAATTTGCATGGCAATATATCTCAGAATGGCTATGGAAATGCCATAATAGGTAGGTATGGTGGCTGTTTTGAGGAAGGTATATGGTGGGTGTATGGTATCGGAAAAAGTTGCGCGGCACTAGAGAGGCTAGCAATGGTGGAAGGGTGAGAGTGCGTACAATCCATGGACTTAACATTAGTCATAAAGAACTCACATACTTATTGCAAAAATCTATTAGTTCTCAAAACGAAGTACTACACGCATGCTCCTAGGGGTATAGATTGGTAGGAAAATACCATCGCCTCTCCCCGACCGCCACTCATCGGGAAGACAATCAATAAATAAATCATGCTCCAACTTCATCACATAACGGTTCACCATACGTGCATGCTACAGGAATCACAAACTTTCACACAAGTATTTCTCCAATTCACAATTACTCACTAGCATGCATCTGATATCACCATCTTTATATCTCAAAACAATCATAAGGAATCAAACTTCTCATAGTATTCAATGCACTTTATATGAAAGTATTTATTATATCCCTCTTGGATGCCTATCATATTAGGACTAAATTCATAACCAAAGCAAATTACCATGCTATTTAGAGACTCTCAAAATAATATAAGTGAAGCATGAGAGTTTAACAATTTCTATAAAATAAAACCAACGCCGTGCTCTAAAAAGATATAAGTGAAGCACTAGAGCAAAATTGCCTATCTCAAAAGATATAAGTGAAGCACATAGAGTATTCTAATAAATCAGGATTCATGCGTGTCCCTCTCAAAATGTGTGTACAACAAGGATGATTGTAGCAAACTAAAAAGTAAAGACTCATATCATACAAGACGCTTCAAGCAAAACACATATCATGTGGTGAATAAAAATATAGCCTCAAGTAAAGTTACCGATAGACGAAGACGAAAGAGGGGATGCCTTCAGGGGCATCCCCAAGCTTAGGCTCTTGGTTGTCCTTGAATATTACCATGGGGTACCTTGGGCATCCCCAAGCTTAGGATCTTGCCACTCCTTATTCCATAGTCCATCAAGTCCTTACCCAAAATTTGAAAACTTCCCAACACAAAAATCAACTGAAAATCTCATAAGAAAATAAATCACCACTTTTGGTACTGTTGTGAACTCATTCCTTATTTATATTGGTGTAATATCTACTGTATTCGAACTTTTCCATGGTTCATACTGATGCGGGTTGAAATACGTCGGTATTTCCCCAAAGAGGAAGGGATGATGCAGCACAGCTACGGTAGGTATTTCGCTCAGTGATGGGACCAAGGTTATCGAACCAGCAGGAGAACCACGCAACACTACGTGAACGACACCTGCACACAAATAACAAATGCTCGCAACCCGACGTATTAAAGGGGTTGTCAATCCCTTTCGGGTAATGGCGCCATAAATTGGTAGTTTGACGGGATAAAAATATGATAGATGGGATAAATAGATCTCAAATAAAATAATGTGCAGTAAGGTATTTTTGTATTTTTGGTTTAATAGATCTGAAAATAAAAGCAAATAAAAATAGATCGCGAAGGCGAATATAATAAAGAAGAGACACGGGGCCCGTAGATTTCACTAGTGCCTTCTCTCGAGAAAAAATTGCAAACGGTGGGTAAACAAATTACTGTTTGGGAAATTGACAGAACTTCCAATAATCATGACGATACCCAGGCAATGATCATTATATAGGCATCACGTCCAAGTTTAGTAGACCAACTCCTGCCTGCATCTACTACTATCACTCCACACATCGACCGCTATCCAGCATGCATCTAGTGTATTAAGTTCATGGAGAAATGGAGTAATGCAATAAGAACGATGACATGATGTAGACAAGATATATTTATGTAGAAATAGACCCCATCTTGTTGTACTTAATAGCAACGACGTACGTGTCGGTTCCCCTTCTGTCATTGGGATCAAGCACCGTAAGATCGAACCCATCACAAAGCACCTCTTCCCATTGCAAGATAAATAGATCAAGTTGGCCAAATAAAACCCAAATATCGGAGAAGAAATACGAGTCTATAAGTAATCATGCAGATAAGAGATCAAAGAAGACTCAAATAACTTTCATGGAAAATACATAGATATGATCGTAAACTCAAAGTTCATCGGATCCCAAAAAACACACCGAAAAAAGAGTTACATCATATGGATCTCCAAGAGACCATTGTATTGAGAATCAAAGAGAGAGAGAGAGAGAGAGAGAGAGAGAGAGAGAGAGAGAGAGAGAGAGAGAGAGCCATCTAGCTACTAACTATGGACCCGTAGGTCTACAATGAACTACTCACACATCATCGGAGAGGCACCAATGGGCATGATGAACCCCTCCATGATGGTGTCTAGATTGGATCTGGTGGTTCTGGAACTTGCGGCGGCTGGAATTGATTTTCGTCGACTCCCCTAGGGTTTCTGGAATATTGAGGTATTTATAGAGCAAAGAGGCGTTGCGGGAGGCCACCAAGGTTGGCACAACCCACCTGGGCGTGCCTGGGCCTCCAGGCGCGCCATGGTGGGTTGTCCCCCCCCCTCGGGGCACCCCCAGGTGCTTCTCCGACCCATTGGGTGTCTTCTGGTCCATAAAAAATTCCACAAAAAGTTTGCTGCGTTTGGACTACGTTTGATATTGATTTCCTGTGATGTAAAAAAACAAGCATAAAATAACAACTGGCACTTGGCACTATGTCAATAGGTTAGTACCAAAAAATGATTTAAAATGATTGTAATACATCCAAGAATGATACTATAACAGCATGGAACAATAAAAAATTATAGATACTTTGGAGACGTATCAGCATCCCCAAGCTTAGTTCATGCTCGTCCTCGAGTAGGTAAATGATAAAAACAGAATTTTTGATGTGGAATGTTGCCTAACATGTTCATCAAATTTTCTTTTCTTTATAGCATGGACATTTGGACTTTCATATGGTTCAAAGCAATAGTCTAGTTTTGACATGAGGACTTTAATACTCAAGCATATCAACAAGCAACCATGTCTTTCAACATATCAATACTAAAGCAAGTTATCCCTAGCCCATCATGCTCAATCATTGATCGATTCATGAAACACACTCGCATATTAGCTACACCCAATGATTAAGTACGATCATAGTGCCCCTTAGTTGGTGCTTTATGAGATAAGAAGGAGACTCAAATAAAAATAAAAATTGCATAAAGTAAAAGAAAGGCCCTTCGCAGAGGGAAGTAGGGATTCGTAGAGGTGGCAGAGCTCAAAGCAAAAAATATAGATAAAAACATTTTGGGAGGCATGCTTTTCCTGTCAATGAAAATGACCGAGTAGTTCCCAATAATTTGCATGCTAGATGTATCATAGGCGGTTCCCAAATAGAAAATAAAGTTTATTCCTTTTCAACCATACTTTCACTTTCCATGGCTAGCCGTATCCACGGGTGCCTTCCATACCAACACTTTCCAAGGAATTTATTATTTGACAACATAAAGTAAATTCATTTTTCATTTCGGGACTGGGCATCCCTAATACCTTTATCGTACTCTCGTGCAATGACAAGTGGATAAACACTCATCGTGAGAATAACACATCTAGCGTGGAAATATATTAGCCACCCCTACCGTTTCACGAGCGGTACGATGATATAAGGAAACATAAATAACAACTTCATAGTTTATTTTGAAAATTAGAGATGGCACATACAAATTTGCTTAGAATGGAAAATAAGACCACATATAGGTAGGTATGGTGGACTCATATGGCAAAACTGGTTTAAAGGATTTTGGATGCACAAGTAGTGATCATACTTAGTGCAAATGAAGGCTAGCAAAAGATTGAGAACCAACCAACCAAGAAATGAAAAATCTCATAAGCGAGCATTAAACATAACTAACACCGAATAATGCACCACAAGTAGGATGTAATTTCGTTGCATAACTATTGACTTTCGTGCTTGCATAGGGAATCACAAACCTTAACACCAATGTTCTTACTAAAACATAATTACTCATCAACGTGACTCACATATCATATCATCATATCTCAAAACTATTACAAAGAATCAAGTTTTTTTGTCCAATAATATTCATGAAAGTTTTTATTATATCCTCCTTGGATGTCTATCACTTTGGAACTAGATTTCATATGTTGCTTTTAGTAAGCTCAAACAAATATAAGTGAAGATCACGAGAATCATATATATTTCTTTCTCTCAAAATAATTTAAGTGAAGCAAGAGAGAATTTCTTAAAAAAATTACTAACTCTCAAATAAATCTAAGTGAAGCATGAGAGCATTTCTTCAAAAATAACTAAGCACACCGTTCTCAAAAAGATATAAGTGAAGCACTAGAGCAATTCCATGGCTCGTAAAGAGTTAAGTGAAGCATAGAGAGCAATTCTAACAAGTCATAGCATAATTTTGGCTCTCTAAAATAGGCGTGTCCAGCAAGGATTCATGACTTAAAAAAAAGCAAAACAAGCAAAGGCTCGTATCATACAAGACGCTCCAAGCAAAACTCATAATATGTGACGAATAAAAATATAGTTCCAAGTCATTAGAAGAAAGAGGGGATGCCACTCGGGCATACCCACACTTAGTTGCTTGCTTCTCTTTGGATAATATCTTGGGATGCCATGGGCATCCCCAAGCTTAGGCTCTTCTTACTCCTTATTCCTTCATCCATCATAATATCACCCAAAACTTGAAAACTTCAATCACACAAAACTCAACAAAACCTTCGTGAGATCCGTTAGTATAAGTAAACAAATCACTACTATAAGTACTATTGCAAACCCATTCATATTTTATTCTTGCATTATATATACTGTATTCCAACTTTTCTATGGCAAAAACTCTTCAAAGAAAACCATAGAATCATAAAAACAAGCACACAACGCAAAGAAAACAGAATCTGTCAAAAACAGAACAGTCTGTAGCAATCTGGATATTTTGAATACTTCTGTAACTCCAAAAATTCTGAAACATTAGGACCACGTGCGAAATTTGTATATTGACCTTCTGCAAGAAGAATCGGTATTTTATCACACTTCTGTTAAAAAATGAGAATTATTTTCATGAGCTCAAAATTTTCTGTTTTTCAGCAAGATCATATCAACTATCACCAACATGATCCCAAAGGCTTTGGTTGGCACAAACACTAATTAAAACACAAAACACACAATCATAATAGTAGCATAATTATGCAAACACTCAAGAATAGAAAGCAAAAGACAAAAATAAAATTTTATTCATTGGGTTGCCTCCCAACAAGCGCTACCGTTTTACGCCCCTAGCTAGGCATAAAGCACAGATCTAAGTGTTGTCATCTTTGTTCCTACATCCATACGATGCCCTCATGATTGATTCATATGGTGGCCTAATTCTGGTTCTAGGGAAGTGTTCCATACCCTTCCTTAGTGGAAATTGAAATTTAATATTGCCTTCTTTCATATCAATCACGGCACCAATAGTACGTAAAAACGGTCTACCAAGAATAATTGGACAAGATGGATTGCAATCAATATCAAGAACAATAAAATATATGGGCACATAATTCCTATTTGCAAGAATAAGAACATCATTAATTCTTCCCATAGGCTTTTTAATGGTAGAATCCACCAAGTGCAAATTTAAAGAACATTCTTCAATATCGGTAAGATCAAGCACATCACATAAAGATTTCGGAATTGTAGAAACACCAGCACCCAAGTCACATAAAGCAAAACACTCAAAGTTTTTTATCTTGAATTTGATAGTAGGTTCCCATTCATCATGGAATTGAAACCTCTAATTCCAACTTTTCTTCCAAAGCTTTCATCATAGCATCAACAATATGTTCAGTAAAAGCTTTATTTTGTTCATAAGCATGGGGTGAATTTATTATGGATTGCAACAAATAAATGCAATCAGTCAAAGAGAAACTATCATAATTAAAGTCTTTGTAATCCAAAAGAGTGGGCACATCACTAGTTAAAGTTTTGACCTCTTCAAACCCACTTTTATCAATTTTCTCAACAAGATTTTCACCCTCCGAATTATTGGGACGCCTTTTAACTAAAGTTGACTCTTCTTCAGTCCCTTTTTCATTAATCTTAATCTTACTATAAAAATAATCAATAGGAGAAACACCAATCATTTTAAGATCTTCATCACTTTTACGAAAGCACTCACTAGAAAATGTTTCTCTAAAAATTCTCTTCTAGTTCTAAGCATAGCGGTTCTTTTCTTACTTTCATCCATAGAAACATAAAGAGATTTAATTGATTCCTCAACCTTAGGAACAAAAATTTTCATCTTGATATTTTCTACATAAAGAGAAATTCTATAAATACTTCTAGACAAATCATCAACCTTATTCAGCGTTTTTTCTATTGTAGCATTGAAAACTTTTTGAGTATTGATAAATTCTTTAATATTATTCTCAAGATCAGAGGTGTTTCTATTATTATTATAAGAGGGATTGCCATAAGAATTACCATGATTATTAGAGGAATTAGTAGGAAAAGGCCTAGGATTAAAATTATCTCTATAAGCATTGTTATTGAATTTTGTTCGTGAGATAAAATTCACATCAATGGCATCACTATTTTGCTCAATAAAAGTAGACAAACACACATTATTAAAATCAATAGGAGCACTTTATTAGCAATGAATTTCATAAGAGCATTAACTTTTTCACTCAAAGAAGACATTTCTTCAACCGAATTAACTTTTTTACTAGTAGGAGCTCTTTCAGTATGCCATTGTGAATAATTTGCCATAATATTATAAAGTAATTTGGTGGATTCACTCAATGTAATTTCCATAAAAGTACCACCCGCGACGGAATCTAAAATATTACGATAAACAAAATTCAACCCCGCATAATTTTTTTGTATGATCGTCCAAAGATTTAACCCATGAGTTGGGCAATTCCTTAGCATCAATTTCGTCCTTTCCCAAGATGGTGCAACATGCTCATGTTCAAGTTTCTTGAAATTCATGATCTGGGTTCTAAGGGAAATAATTTTCGCGGGCGGAAAATACTTAGTAATAAAAGCATCTTTGCACTTATCCCAAGAATTGATACTATTGCGAGGCAAAGAAGAAAACCAAAAATTTTGCACGATCTCGCAAAGAAAACGGAAATAATTTCAACTTCACAACATCATTGTCCACATATTTTTACTTTTGCATATCGCATAATTCCATGAATGTGTTAAGATGGGAAGCGGCATCCTCATTAGGAGTACCGAAAAATTGATCTTTCATAACAAGATTCAGCAAAGCGGTATTAATATCGTAAGACTCTGCACTAGTGGCGGGAGGAGCAATCGGAGTGCTAATAAAATCATTGTTGTTGGTATTGGAGAAATCACACAACTTGGTGTTCTCTTGAGTCATTGTGACTATGCAACAAGATTGCACTAAAAAAATAGATCTGACAAGAAAATGGTGAACGAAAAAGAGGGCGAATAAAACGGTAAATTTTTGTGAAGTGGGGGAGAGGAAAACGAGAGGCAAATGGCAAATAATGTAAATTGCAAGGAGATGAGATTTGTGATTAGGAACCTGGTAGATGTTGATGATGTCTCCCTGGCAACGGCGCCAGCAATTCCTTTTGATGCAGCTTGAACTACGTCGGTATTTCCCAAAAGAGGAAGGGATGATGTAGCACAACTACGGTAGGTATTTCCCTCAGTGATGAGACCAAGGTTATTGAACCAGTAGGAGAACCACGCAACACTATGTGAACGGCACCTGCACACAAATAACAAATACTCGCAACCAGATGTATTAAAGGGGTTGTCAATCCCTTTCGGGTAACGGCGCCAGAAATTGGCAAGATGATGGAATAAAAAAATGATAGATGGGATAAATAGATCTCAAATAAAATAAAGTGCAGCAAGGTATTTTGTATTTTTGGTATAACAGATCTGAAAATAAAATCAAATAAAAATAGATCGCAAAGGCAAATATAATAAAGAAGAGACCCGGGGGCCGTAGAATTCACTAGTGCCTTCTCTCGAGAAAAAATAGCAAACAGTGGGTAAACAACTTACTGTTGGGCAATTGATAGAACTTCAAATAATCATGAAGATATCCAGGCAATGATCATTATATAGGTATCACGTCCAAGATTAGTACACCGACTCCTGCCTGCATCTACTACTATTACTCCACACATCGACCGCTATTCAACATGCATCTAGTGTATTAAGTTCATGGAGATACAGAGTAATGCAATAAGGACGATGACATGATGTAGACAAGATTTATTTATGTAGAAATAGACCCCATGTTGTTATCCTTAATAGTAACGATACATACGTGTTGGTTCCCCTTCTGTCACTAGGATCAAGCACCGTAAGATCGAACCCATCACAAAGCACCTCTTCCCATTGCAAGATAAATAGATCAAGTTGGCCAAACAAAACCCAAATATCGGAGAAGAAATATGAGACTGTAAGTAATCATGCATATAAGAGATCAAAGAAGACTCAAATAACTTTCATGGATAAAAACATAGATCTGATCATAAATTCAAAGTTCATCGGATCCCAACAAACACACCGCAAAAAGAGTTACATCATATGGATCTCCAAGAGACCATTGTATTGAGAACCAAAAGAGAGATAGGAAGCCATCTAGCTACTAAATACGGACCCGTAGGTCTACAATGAACTACTCACGCATCATCGGAGAGGCACCAATGGGCATGATGAACCCCTCCGTGATGGTGAATAGATTGGATCTGGTGGTTCTGGAACTTGCGGCGGCTGGAAATGATTTTCATTGACTCCCCTAGGGTTTATGGAATATTGCGGTATTTATAGAGGAAAGAGGCGGTGCAGGAGGCCACCGAGGTGGGCACAACCCACCTGGGCGCGCCTGGGCCTCCAGGCGAGCCCTGGTGGGTTCTGGCCCCCTCGGGGCACCCGCAGGTGCTTCTCCGGCCCACTGGGTGTCTTCTGGCCCTTAAAAATTCCACAAAAAGTTTTGCTGCGTTTGGACTCCGTTTGATATTGATTTCCTGCGATGTAAAAAACAAGCAGAAAACAACAACTGGCACTTGGCACTATGTCAATAGGTTAGTACCAAAAAAATGATATAAAATGATTGTAAAAAACATCCAATAATGATAATATAACAACATGGAACAATAAAAAATTGTAGATACGTTGGAGACGTATGACCTACCCCCGATACTACCCATAGATTCATTAAAATAAGCAAACAACAAAAAGAAAACAGAATCTGTCAAAAACAGAACAGTCTTTAGTAATCTGGATAGTTCGAATACTTTTGTAACTCCAGAAGTTCTGAAAAGTTAGGACAACAGAGGAAATTTGTATATCAATCTTGTGTAAAATTTCAGAATTTTATCACGTTACTATGTTTTTAAAAATTCTGGTATTGGGCGCAAAAGTTTCTGTTTTTCAGCAAGATCAAATCAACTGTCACCGTAAGCCATCCCAAAGGTCTTACTTGGCAGAAACACTAATTAAAACACAAAAACACATCTAACCAGAGGCTAGATGAATTATTTATTACAAAAAAGAACCAAAAAGCAAATAACAAAAATAAAATTGGGTTGCCTCCCAACGAGCGCTATTGTTTAACGCCCTTAGCTAGGCATAAAAACACAAATAGATCTAGGTATTGTCATCTTTGGTATGAAATCCATAAGTAGATCTCATAATAGATTCATATGCCAATTTAATATTCATTCTAGGAAAGTGTTTCATGCCCTTCCTTAACGGAAATTGAAACCTAATGTTTCCTTCTTTCATATCGATAATTGCACCAATCGTTCTAAGGAAGGTCTACCAAGAATAAAAGGACATGTAGGATTGAAATCTATATCAAGAACAATGAAATCCATGGGCACATAATTCCTATTTGCAACAATAATAATATCATTTATCCTTCCCATAGGTTTCTTAATAGTGGAATCTGCAAGATGCAAATTTAAAGAACAATCATCAAATTCACGGAAACCTAACACATCACATAATGTTTTTGGAATCATGGAAACGCTAGCACCCAAATCACACAAAGCATGTCACTTATAATCTTTAATTTCATTTTAATAGTAGGTTCCCACTCATCATAAAGTTTTCTAGGGATAGAAACTGCCAATTCAAGCTTTTCTTCAAAAGATTGCATCATATCATCAACAATATGTTTAGTAAAAGCTTTGTTTTGATTATAAGCACGAGGAGAATTCCACATGGATTGCAACAAGGAAATACAATCTATTAAAGAACAATTATCATAATTAAATTCCTTGAAATCCAAAAGAGTGGGTTCATTGCTACTTAAGGTTTTGACCTCTCCAATCCCACTTTTATCAATTTTTGCATCAAGATCTAAAAACTCCGAATCATTCGGACGCCTTTTAACTAAAGTTGAATCATCTCCAGTCCCATATTTATGAAGATTTATATTGAAAAGCAAAGATTCAATAGGAGTCACATCAATCACTTTAAGATCTTCATCATTATTTTCACAAAAACTAGAAGAACATGCTTTTACAAACCAATCTCGCTTAGCACGCATCTTAGCGGTTCTTTCTTTGCAGTCATCAATGGAGATTCTCATAGCCTTTAGAGATTCATTGATATAATGATTGGGTGGAATAGATCTAATTTTCAAAGAATCAACATCAAGATAAATTATATCCACGTTCCTAGCCAAATCATCAAACTTAGCAATTTTTCTTCAACCGAAGCATTGAAATTCTTTTGCGAACTCGTAAATTCTTTAACACTATTCTCAAAATCAGAGGGCATCTTATTAGAATTTCCATAAGAGTTGTTGTAGGAATTACCATAATTATCATCAATTTCATCCTCTTCCAAGATTGTGCAACATGTTCATGATCAAGTTACTTAAAATTCATAACATCGTTCCTAAGGGAGATGATCTTAGCGGGAGGAAAATACTTGGAAACAAAAGCATCTTTACACTTATTCCATGAATCAATACTATTTTTAGGCAAAGATGAAAACAAAGTTTTAGCATGATCTCGAAGTGAGAACGGAAATAGCTTCTATTTAACAATATCATTATCCACATTTTTCTCTTTTGCATATCACACAACTCAATGAAATTATTCATATGGGATGCGGCATTTTCACTAGGAAGGCCGGAAAATTGATCTTTCATAACAGGATTTCAGCAGAGTGGCATTAATTTCATAAGATTCCACACTAGTGGCAGGAGCAATCGGAGTACTAATAAAATCATTGTTATTAGTAGTGGAAAAGTCACACAATTTGGTATTCTCTTGAGCCATCGTGACAAAGCAAGCAATCCAACACACGTGCACACAAAAAGCAAATGAAGAAGACAAACGTAAGAGAGGCGAAGAAAAAGGCAAATCTTTTCGAAAATCATTTTAGAAGTGGGGGAGAGGAAAACGAGAGGCAAATGGCGAATAATGTAATGCACGAGATGAGAGTTTATGATGGGTACTTGGTATGTCTTGACTTGGCGTAGGTCTCCTCGATAACGGCGCCAGAAATTCTTCCTGCTACTTCTTGAGCTTGCGTTGTTTTTTCCCTTGAAGAGGAAAATGTGATGCAGCAAAGTAGAGATAAGTATTTCCCTTAGTTAGAGAACCAAGGTATCAATCCAGTAGGAGACAACGCACAAATCACAAATACCTGGACAAACAATCAAACAACTTGCACCCAACGCGATAAAGGGGTTGTCAATCCCTTCACGGTTACTTGCAAAAGTGAGATCTGATAGAGATAGATGAAACTAAACAAAAGATAAAGTAAAAGTAAAAGATTGCAAAATAGTAGATCGAAAACTTATAGGATGGAAAATAGACCCGGGGGCCATAGGTTTCACTAGAGGCTTCTCTCGAGATAGCAAATAATACGGTGGGTGAACAAATTCCTTTCGAGCAATTGATAGAAAAGCGCGAAGTTATGACGATATCTATGGCAATGATTATGAAATATAGGCATCACGTCCATGTCAAGTAGACCGAAACGATTCTGCATTTACTACTATTACTCCACACATCAACCGACTCCTGCTTGCATATAGAGTATAAAGTTCATGAAGAACAGAGTAATGCTTTAAGTAAGATGACATGATGCAGAGGAATAAACTCAAGCAATATGATGTAAACCCCATCTTTTTGTCCTTGATGGCAACAATACAATATGTGCCCTGCTTCCCCTACTGTCACTGGGAAAGGACACTGCAAGATTGAACCCAAAGCTAAGAACTTCTCCCATTGCAAGAAAAACCAATCTAGTTGGCCAAACCAAACCGATAGTTCGTAGAGAATTACAAAGATATAAAATAATTCAGAGAAGATTCAAACAATATTCATAGATAAGCTGATCATAAATCCAGAATTCATGGGATCTCGACAAACACATCACGAAAGAAGATTACATTGGATAGATCTCCAAGAAAATCGAGGAGAACATGGTATTGAGAATCAAAGAGACAGAAGAAGCCATCTAGCTACTAGCTATGGACCCGTAGGTCTGTGGTAAACTACTCACGCTTCATCGAAAGGGCAACAGAGTTGATGTAGATGCCCTCCGTGATCGAATCCCCCTCCGGCAGGATGCCGGAAAAGGCCCCAAGATGGGATCTCACGGGAGCAGAAGGTTGCGGAAGTGGAAAAGTCTTTCCGTGGATACTTCTGGTGTTTTGGGAATATATGTGAATATATAGGATGAAGAATTAGGTCAGGGGAGTCACGAGGGGCCCACAAGGCAGGGGGCATGCCCTACCCCCTGGGCGGGCCCTCCCCCCTTGTGGCCGCCTCGTGGCTCTTCCGACTTGATCTCCAGGTCTCCTGGGTGTCTTCTGGTCCAAGAAAATTCATAGCAAAGGTTTCATTCCGTTTGGACTGTGTTTGGTATTCCTTTTCTGCGAAACTCAAAAACAAGGAAAAACATAAACTGGCACTGGGCTCTAGGTTAATAGGTTAGTCTCGAAAATAATATGAAATAGCATATTAATGCATATAAAACATCCAAAACAGGTAATATAATAGTATGGAACAATAAAAAATTATAGATTCGTTGGAGATGTATCAGTGGTTAACCTATATTTATAGTGGCCTCGGTCCTCTTCCCCCAAAATGTAGGCAGGAAGGGATTCCATAGTGGCCAATTTGAAAGGGGACAAGTAGTACATCTTATCCCAACGAAAGGTGGTCTTGGCCTACAAAGCTCACTACTGCAGGATGCTGCTAACGCGACTCTATGATCAGAGACCTTTCGACGAAACTGTGTGCGATGCATTAATCGCAAACAGTGATGTAAAGTAACCTTCAAAAAAGATGCGAAACCTTTGCGATGAAGGATACATCAAACAAAGTCCAGATTTTAGTTGCGTGTGCGATGAGGGGCATACGGTTCAGTTGAATGAACTTTTTGCGATGAGGCAAAACAAAAGAAACGGGCAGCCAGATGAAGGTGTGTGCGATAACAGCATACAATTCACTCGGATGAACTGTTTGTGATTAGGCAACACAAAAGAAATGGTCAACCAGATCAAGGTGTCAGCGATATACGACATACGGTTCACTTGGATGAACTGTTTGCTTTGAGCCAAGAGAACATAAATGGTTCAATTTAATAGGATGTGTGTGATACGCGACAAACATGTCTATAATCAGAAATGTGTGCGAAGACCGATAATAATACAGACGATTGCTGCTAATAAGCCGTGTGTGTTGTGGGCAAATGCTTGGTGGTATAAAATTGTCAGCGATTGATGAAATCATCACCGACGGGTTCCCCATTATGGTCCGTGTGCGATTTCATTGCACACAGAACAACAACATATGTACTTATAACTTATAAGGACTTGATCTATAAACAGATTGAACATCTAATTACATGTGTGGCTTGTACACACATGACCTTTGCACACACCAAAGTATGTTCCAAAATGACTAGAAAACTCAAATAATGTATAAAAAGGCAAAACGAACCGTGAATAATTTGATATTACTATAGTCGCATGTTGCCTCTGTAAAATAAATCTAGGCGGGAAGAGACATCATATGTCGTTTCGCACACATAGGTAACGAGGTCCCTCTCGGAACCATGGGCCTTTTTGAGAGAAGCTCCGGGTTGTAAGAAGTTTGTACCAAAACTTGTCCCAAATTGGACTAACTTTTACCATAGCATGTTGGTGCTATGTCATAACACCATGCCAAGTTTCATGATTTTGAGGCAAGTTTTGGATTTACAGTAATTTTAAAACCAGGTTTCTCTATGTTTAGTGTCGAGTTGGCACCGCCCTGGATAGGCTTTTTCCTCATGGGTCCCAAATAAAAAATCCAAATCTGTCACTACCATGCAGCTTTTCTTATTAAGAATTACATCCCATTTGGTGTGCTAGCTGAAAATAAGTTTGTGGGTGCTGGCGGGCGCTAAGAACTTGTGGTTCTGCAATGAACAAAGATCTCAAGGATCCCGCGAGAGTGAGGTTCTTTCCCTATGTTGTGAATGCTTATAATATTTATGTCTTAATTAAAGAAATGGCAAGCCATTGGCCCAATATGAAAGAAAATATGGGTCAAAGCCAAGTTGAAAAGGGCAACAATATCTAACTCCAGCTTAAAAATAGTACAAAAGCACGACAATTAATTGCTCATCAGGTTTAGACAAAATCCAGATTTGACAGGACAATGACATCTAACTCAACCAAAGTTTTCAGCAGTCACAGTCAATGGATCGGTCTGATCCATAAAATCAAGATCCCGGGCCAGAAATTCTATTGGTACATGATGACAATCTGTTGTAAATAGAAGACGAGCACGATCAGAAGCCCTTAGGTCCACCTGAAACTTCTTTTTATGCTGTTCAACACTTGCGGCCATAAGAAATTTCTTGTCGAAAAACTTAATCCTCACGAACAATAGTGCCCTCGCATTCAACATGAAGAATGTGACAAAGGTAGTGTTTGCATTGTTGGATGCATATCCTTCCAGCGTTACTATCTTAAAATGAATGCCATGAGATCTGAGAAAATCCAGGTGCTTCTTGAACCATCGTTTGGTTATACTTTTTTCTCCATGTGTTAGTGCCTAAATAAGATGAAGATTGAAAACACTTAATGTCTAAAAAATATTATGTTAAAAGAGTGATAGCTGAATGATTAACTATATTACATTATATATTGGCTTTCAATGTGCATGAAATCATCACCTTTATATACAAATTCTCAGACATGGAAATCATTGCAGCAAGCCAATAATCGTGTTCAGGTCAAAACACCACATACTGATATGTAAGGTCTTGACAGAATCCACCACCACTGATAGGATGGACAAGCTCTTCATTGAGTATAGAACATAATATTAGTACCAAAAGTGTACTACAAGATCATACTTATGCGCACAAATGAAAAAAGCAGATTACAAAAGTTTACGTGAATAATATACAGTACCTCAATAGGTGAGGAGCCAAACACCATCTTGAACCATCTAAAAGGATCATGAATTGCACCCAAGGTCTCCAGTTTAGGCGCAGAGACTACAGTTATTTGCGAAGGTACTATAGCAGAATCAAGGAGCAACCATTGAAGTGAAGGGGCATCTTCGATGAAGAGATAATGTCCAAAAAAATTCCCATGCTTACAAGGTGGGGCAACTTTATTTTGAGATAACGGATACAAATTTCTATTCCAAAAACAAGCAGCAAGCTCTCCAGGGCAGGGCAGCTGGAGCGAATGATGCTGTGCAGTGCGGCCTCTGACAGATCAACCACCACCAACACAAGTTTTTTTAGCAGTGGGAGTCGAAGCATTTGTACCAGATTGTCTGCTAGATGTCACCGGGCGAAGGTGGCAGTGTGGAGAGAGGAGGAAAACCACGAGATGGACATCAGTGGTGAGGGCACAGATACATCGATTCGTGGTATGTTACATACATAGTCATGGTAGAACTCAAGCTGCTGGAGTTTATCGAATTGACGGATGTCAGCCAGGCGGCCACCGTGCAGGGTATGTATAGCAAGTAGCATGCCGTGATGCAGATGCGTTGAACGGAGCCCTGGTGGGTGGAGATGATGGCTCCGGGGAGTTCAGAATCATCATTAATAGATTGCTGACGACCGTCAAGATTAAGAGGCGCAACGCACCATAGAGTGCACCACTGAGATGCGAGGACCTGTGTGTGGCAGCCATCCTTGGTGGGGAGAAGGAGATGATCTCCCCAAGGATGCCGTCCGGGAGAACGCTGATGTGGTCCGCCGGAGATTCTACTGGTTCCTTAGGTCCAGGGGGCACTTCTGGCCACACAGCCGGGTCCAAGATCTACATCCGGCGGCGGCGCTGGCCGGAGCCTCATCTGTGTACATACCAATCTGAAAGAAAAAATGGCATAAACATACATGTAGGACATTCAAAATCAATTCTCAAGATCTGGAAGAAAAAAGTCACAAACATATATGTAGGACATTCAAAATCAATTCTCAAGATCTGGCCACGAATTATTAGCACGCAAGCTAACCCTAATCGGATTATTAGCAAAAATCATTTGTACAGAACAAACAATTAATCACTAACTCTATACGGATAACATTCAAACAATCAATACACTATGTGCATCTAACGGATCTTTATTACTGTGGTTTCATGGACTGAGAGAACATAACCATAGGATTTGTATTTCAGAAAAATATAGAGGGGGGAGTAACCAGAGAAAACACATGATATGTTTGCCGCACAAATGGGTACGTAGATGACTAAGAGGTTTTCCTCGGAGTCACAGTCGTTGCCGGAGTTGCTGTTGACCGCCGACTCCGGCTGGGGGGCACGACGGCGCCGACGAAGTAAAGGTCGTACTGCTGCCCACACGAGACCTCGTCAGTGGCGACGACAACCTCTGTGCCCAGCTTCACGCATTGCGCGGGTGCTTCACCAGCCCCGGCGTCGCCCCTCCCTCCGATGGTGCGCTTCGGCGGCAACCTCATACACTCCAGAGTCCAGACGTTGGTGACCACTATGGACCGAGGGTGCGGCCACCTATTATGGCCGGCAGCTCGGGCGCGCAATTAATATGGACGGTGGAAGTGAGGCAGGCTGCTGTCAAAAGCTGTCTCGCCTCCCGATGAGCCTGCGCGGCGGACTTCTGCCATTCCTACCATCATTTCACACAGCTACTCGCACACCAGGCACACCTGCACACATGCCTTCCGCATGCTTGCGCGGCAGACTACTCGCATGCGTGCCGTCAACTCACGCCTGCTTGCACGGCACACGGGGCGTGTGGCACCACATATATTTTTTGGTTTATTGATGATTCATTCTACCGCTTTACTGCTTAACTGAAGCATTGCACGGTGTAACGCACACGATCCGAATAAATAATCCGTATGAGATATTGGTTGCCAGTTTTTAATAATCTCCCATTTGTAAGAAGATTATATCAAAATGGGTCTCATTGATTGTCGGTGAGAACAACACCTATGGGATCACAAGAATCCCTACTACGGTCGGCGGGCGCAGGGTCGTGAGGAGAGAAGGTCTAACAGGAAGCACACAGATCGTTTACTCAGGTTCGGGCCGCGAGGATGCGTAAAACCCTAATCCTGCTTTGGTGGATGTATTGAGTGTTCTTGAGCTTCTGAACTAGCTACGGTGGCTGCGTAGTTCCAAAAAGCCGAATCCCTCTCCTGGTCGCCTCGGGCCTCCTTTTATAGGCAAAAGGGGTTGCCACAGTGGCACACAGGAGGTGGAAAGGTCTAGAGTGCGCGAGCTTATCGCACGTTTTACAGGACAAGATTCATTTAATGCATCTCTTAGGTGTCCCTTAGCTTTATCGGGGATGGGAGCGAGGCCCGTCCCGTCCGTTGCCGCCTCGCCTTGCTTCGACACGCACCCAGGCCAGCGATGCATGCGGCGCCATGTAGGCAAGCAAGCAGCTGAGGTGGCGCGGTGGTAGGGTCTTCACGAAGATCTGCATGCCACCACGCAGGTGCTTGCTGAGTTGGCGTAGAGGCCGCCTGTCGCCATGCAGGTGCCTGCCCAGCTGGTTGAGCTAGCAGCTGCTTGGGGACGGCGGTGGAGTCTCGGTCGACGTGGGCCTGGCTGTGGCCCTGCTGGCGTGCTTGGCAAGGGCCTTGCTGGGGGGCCTGTCAAGGGTCTTGCCGTGGCGTTGCAGTCGTCCCCGGCAAGGCGCTTGCCGAGGGTCTTGTGGATCTCCTCGGCAAGGATCCTGCCGAGGGTCGCCGTCTTCTGGTCCTTATCTGATCTCATATATCTATGGTCTTGACAAAGATCTGCATGCCACCACGGAGGTGCCTCCCGAGCCCTAGTTCCAATGTAGTTGGTTGGGTTGGAACCCGTGGGCTCAAGGGTGGCTCACTCTGTTGGCGTTGGGCGTGCCGCCCCGGCAAGGCTCTTGTCGAGTCTGCCGAGGCTGCCCCGGCAAGGGTCTTGCCGGGGAGCCTGCCATCTCTCATCCTTTGTGTTCTTGGCCTTGGCGTTGCCTTGGCCATCTTGTGCTGGCTCCTCTCGGCTCCCTCCTGCGCCTGCTTAGTGTGGCCTTGCCTGCTGGCTCGACTGCCCGTGCACAAGTAAAGGGGTACAAAGGAGTGCCCCTTGTTTTGTACACCGACAGGAGCCCCCGGGCCTGGGCCACACATAAGCGCGACACGTTGTTGTGCCAGGCCCAAAACGGTGTGCGGGCAGGCGGGGCGGACTTTTACCGCAGTAAATCTTCATCCGCTGCGCTTCCCCACGACCCATGTTGAACGCGCGACATGGGGGGTCATGCGTGACGTGGGGGGCATGCGTGGGGCGGTTCCCGCACGCATGCGTCACATAGCAGTTAAAGAGGCGGCTCGCGCCTTCCCCATAAAAAGAGGGAGGCGTGGAGGCGCAACTCATTTACTGGATGGACTCGGGTCGCAGTCTTCAAGGTGCCCACGCCCCATGATCACGGGGCGGGGAACGGTCGCTGCACATGTCCCTTCGGTCCTGCTTGCCCGCCCCGCGTCCTCCATGCAGGTGGCAGGTGATGGAGGCGCGAAACCGGGCCATCGTTGACTGGGGCAGCGGGTCGGTCCTGGCTCCCTGCGCCTCCAATAGCTGGATTGGCTGAGTGGGGCGGCCGAGTCTCGACCCCGCCTCTTTATAAGGAGGGGGAGGGAGGGCGTCATCCCACATTTCTTCAGTATCCATCCTTCTTCACCTTTGCTTCTTCATTTCATCTGCCATGGCGAGAGGAGGTGTTGGGCCTTCGACGGTGGTGGCGAGGGTCGCTGCTCGTCGGTGCGTCCCTCCTTTCCGTGAGTCCGTGGCGGCGGAGCCAGCCACGAGAGGAAGGGGGAGGGGGCATGGCCGAGGTCGCCGCGGCGGTCGGGGGAGAGGCGGACGAGGTGGCGCGGCGGCCGTGCCTCCGCTAGCGGTGCCTCCCGAGATGGAGGGTCACGTCGGGGACCAGCCCCGCGAGTTCTTCATCAGGCTGCTCCGGCCACCGCGTCGACCTCTCCGTCTTCCCACCCCCTTCGCTCAGGAGATGGAGCTTGATCCGCCCCAGACCCTCAGATTGCATATGAGGGCTGTGGGACCGGCGGCACGCAGGTTGACGTTGACTTCCCCGTTCCTCATGTTATGTATCTCCGTCGCGGATGGAAGACGTTTGCCCGCATCCATAGCCTGACGGTGGGGCTCGTCCTCTACTTCAAGCTAATGGAGGGCGGCCTGCTTTCCGTCAAGGTCTTCGGAGATCTTGGAACTCGCCTGAAGTGCTGCGCGGAGAGCTCCTCCGATGATGAAGATTCCTCCTCAAGTGGGAGTGACGAGGAGGACAGCGACAGTGACGACGAGGGAGTCGAGCGGCAGGATGCCGACTCCGACTTCGACTGACCTCGCAGCCCCTTCCTCGGCCACGCGCCCTGCCGAGGGCCTTCCTCGCCAAGCTCTCCATCGGGGCGCCCCTTGTCGTCTCCTTGGGTGGCTGGCGTAGGAGGGCCGGAGAAGGCGAAGAAGGCGGGTGGCGGCCGTCAAGTCAGAGTATGCGGGCACCGACGCCTTCGTCGCGTATTGCCAGCCCGCTGCCTCGCCTTCCAACTCCTTTCCCGGCACAAAGATGTTCTCTTGGTGCCTTCTGCTCCTCGTACCTTGCCTAGGCGCTCCTTTTGCCCTCCCGCTTCCTTGTTCTACCTTCTAAGGAGAGGGACAAGAAAGGGATTACGGGCACCTTATATCTTTTTAGTTTGTAAGCCTGCGGGCACTTGTTAATTTTAAAACTTGTAACCCCCTTGCTCATGTTTTTAATTCCGTATGAACTGTACCGGTATGGGATGTTTTTAATGAAAAAGGGTGTTTGCCGAGTTCTTTGTGCGTGAGCGAGGCCTATGCCAAGGACGAATCCTTGTTATTTCTAAGATAAACATTGTTTCCCGGCAACAGGCCTTGCCGTTTCCCCACTCTAGTCGACCATTCTCGTGCTCTTGGCAGAGGCAGGGGTGAAGTAGAGTTAGGCCCCTCGTTCATCTCCTCGCCACCGCGACTACTACCAAATTCTGCCCCAGGAGATAGCTCTTGGGTACAAGAAAGGGGGAGCACGGTGGTTTTAAGAACATAAACGGGGTTTTCACATGTCCCAGTTCTATACAGAAACGCATAACAGGGGGATGAAAAGACTTATCTGAATCCGCAGCCCCCGGCAATCTTGGCTTGCTGTGGTTGGATCTTTGTGCCTTCAGCCCCCGGTAGTCTTGGCTTGCCGGGGCCGGAGCGCCGGTCCGTTCCCTTTCTCCCAAGCGGCTCGGCAGAAGTGTCCACACGCCCCGTGAACCAAAGAGAATAGAAGGACGCACACTCGACCTCTAGGCTAGGCGTTAATCTCCGCTATGCACTATCAACCCTAACCGAGGGAGAGACTTAGCCTAGCATGCATGCTATAACTTAGGGCTCCAGCGCTTCATTTATTTATGCTTAGGGTCTGCGCCTGGCTTTGTACAGAGGGTTACATGCCTTGCCGGCAAAGCTTGTACAAAAGGTGGCTTGTCGGGAGGCCCGGCAAGCCGCGCCTTATGGGTAAAACTTGCGAAGATGCTCGATGTTCCAGGAGTTGATCACTGGGACAACATCTTCGGTCTCCAGGCGGACTGTGCCGGGCTTGGTGACTCGTATTACTCGATCAGGGCCTTCCCACTTTGGCGTCAACTTGTTGGAATTCTTGGCCGACTGAACAGGCCGAAGAACAAGGTCGCCTTCCTCAAAGCTTTGGGCATGAACCTTGCGGCTGTGGTAGTGGCGCAAGGCTTGCTGGTAGCATGCTTCTCTCACAGCCGCCCGAAGACGATCTTCCTCAAGGATCGTTGCGTCATCTTGCCACAACTGCTCTTGCTCAAACTCGTCATAAGCGAGCACTCGAGGCGACCCGTATATGAGTTCTGTGGGGAGAACTGCTTCTGCCCCATATACTAGGGCAAAGGGTGTCTGGCCGGCGGCTCAATTTGGCGTCGTCCTGATCGACCAAAGAACCGCTGGCAACTCATCAATCCAGCACCTTCCGGTCTTGTGCAGCCTGTCAAAAGTCTTGGGCCTTAGGCCTCGCAACACTTCAGCATTTGCCCTCTCCGCTTGGCCGTTGCTCCGTGGGTGTGCCACGGAGGCAAAACCGACCTTACTGCTGAGGTCTTGGATGTATTGCATGAAGGTGTGGCTTGTGAACGACATGCCGTTGTTGGTGATGACTCTGTTTGGCACACCAAAACGGCAGACTAGTCCCTTGAAGAACTTGGCGGCTGACTGTGCTGTCACCTTCCTCACTGCTTCCACCTCCGGCCACTTTGTGAACTTGTCGATTGCAACGTACAAGTACTCAAAGCCCCCGACAGCACGGGGGAAGGGGCCCAGTATGTCGATCCCCCACACCGAATTGACATGCTTCACACTTGGTTACTAGTGCCGTTGCATCCTGGAGGGCAGTGGGCCAGAAGAAACCTTGCCGGAACGCCTTGCCAGCAAGGGCCCTCAACCCTATGTGGGAGCCACATATGCCTCTGTGTATCTCCGCCAACAGCTCCAGTCCTTCCTCCCGGGGAATGCACTTCAATTTCACACTGTTCGGTCTCTTCCTGTACAGGACGTCATAGACGAACTGATACATAATAGAACGACGGGCTACTTTCTCCGCTTCTTCCTGCTCCTCAGGAAGCTCCCCTGTTTGGAGGAATCGGACAGTATGTTGTGCCCATGCCGGGGCCTGGGGCTCGACGGCAAGGACCAAAGGCATCTCTTCCGCCATGGGGGCAGCCGTCTCTACGGCCAAGGCTTGGCGGCCTGTCGGAGCCAGGCAACACCCTTGCTGGCGGCCCCCGGGGGCTCGGCGGGAAAGTACTTGCCGGGGCCTGACTTCCTCCGCTTGTTCTGCTCTATTGATGGTTCGACAGATGGAATCAACCGAAGCAAAAAGGTACCTGGTTCCACAGGTAGCTTGAATGCAGCGCGCTTTGACAGGTAGTCAGCGATGTCGTTCTTGGCTCGGGGAACGTGCTCCGCTTGTATACCGTCGAAGCGCTCCTCCAGCTTCCTCACCTCATCTACGTAGGCCTCCATCAACAGACTCTGATAATCTTTGTTGACTTGTCTGACGACAAGCTGCGAATCACCCCTGACGATGAGCTTCTTCACCCCGAGGTTTGCCGCGATCCTGAGACCGGCAAGCAGCCCCTCGTACGCAGCAGTGTTGTTTGTGGACATCTCCTTGGTAAAGTGCATCTGGATCACATACTTGAGGTGCTCTCCGGCAGGTGCGACAAGCAGCACACCAGCACCGGCGCCTTGCAGCGAGAAAGCTCCGTCAAAGTACATAATCCAGTCGCGAGCTGTTTCCTTGCCGGGGAGAGTGGTCTCCTGGATCTCTTCATCAGGCGTCGAGGTCCATTCCACAATGAACTCCGCCAGGACTCTGCTCTGGATTGTTGAAGTACTTTCAAACTTCAACCCAGAGCTTGACAATTCCAAGGCCCACTCCACAATCCTTCTGGTTGCGTCTGGGTTGTGCAGTATCTGTTGCAGCGGGAGGCGGGTGACGACAGTGATCTCGTGGGCTTGGAAGTAATGACGCGGCTTCCTCGAGGCCATAAGGAGGACGAAGAGCAATTTCTGCACACCAGAGTACCTTGACCTAGCCCCCTGCAAGAGGGAGCTGACAAAGTAAACCGGGTGCTGCATCATCTTCTTCTTCTGCACCACCTCACTTGACTGCACGGGCTCTGTCCTGATGGTGTCAGAGTCTGTCGGGAGCCTTGCCTTGCTGGCACCAGGCCCTGCCGAGGGAGTCTCTGACTTGCCGTCTGGCGGTCTTTCCGCTGCCTCTGCCTCTTCGTCAACCTCCCTCTGCGCCACTAGCGCGGCACTGACCACTTGATTCGTCGCTGCCAGATACATCAGCAACAACTCCTGTGGTTTAGGCGCAACTAGTATCGGTGTAGCGGAAAGGTATCTCTTTAAGTCTTGCAACGCTGCTTCGGCCTCTGGGGTCCACTCCATTGGGCCCGCCTTCTTCAGGATCTTGAAAAAGGGAAGGGCGTGCTCGGCAGACTTGGAGATGAACCGGCTCATGGCGGCAACGCAGCCAGTGAGCCGATGCACATCCTTGATCCGCTTGGGCGCCTCAATCTGCTCGATAGCTTTGATGTTGTCTGGGTTTGCCTCGATCCCATGCTGCGACACAAACAACCCGAGAAGCTTGCCAGACGGAACACCGAAGACACACTTCTCAGGGTTCAGCTTGAGGTTGATCTTGCGCAGGTTGGCAAACGTCTCTTCCAGGTCTTGCACAAGAGTTTCCCTGTCTTTGGTTTGGACCACTATGTCATCCATGTATGCTTCCATATTTCTATGTAGCTAGGGTTCAAAACCAATTTGGACCACTCTTGCAAACGTTGAGCCAGCACTCTTCAACCCGAAAGGCATCCGTAAAAAGCAATACGTACCACATGGGGTGATGAATGCTGTCTTCTCTTCATCTTCTCTTGTCATGAAGATCTGGTGGTAGCCCGAGTAGGCATCGAGGAATGACAACAAATCACACCCGGCCGTGGAGTCAACAATCTGGTCGATGCGTGGCAACGGGAAGGGGTCCTTGGGACAAGCCTTATTGATATATGTGTAGTCAATACACAGCCTCCACTTCCCATTTGCCTTGCGCACCACCACCGGATTGGTCAACCACGTCGGATGGAGCACTCCTCTCACCAAACCTGTTGCTTCCAACTTCCTAATCTCCTCTGTGATAAACTCTTGCCTTTCCACAGCCTTCTTCCTGACCTTCTGCTTGACGGGCCGCGCATGAGGACAGACAGCTAGGTGGGGCTCAATCACCTCCCTGGGAACACCAGGGATGTCGGATGCTTGCCATGCAAACACATCAACATTTGCCCGCAGGAAGGTGACGAGCGCACCTTCCTATTTGCTGTCGAGGGTGGAGCTTATGGTGAAAGCCCCTCCCATGCCATCCTCCCTAATGGGCACCTTCTTGGTCTGCGGTGGCGCATCTCTGGATTTCTTGTTCTTGCCGGTGAAGCTCTCTGGCACGTCCTCGACGGTAGCACAACACTCCGAGGAGGTGCGCTTGCCGGAGTGGGTGCGAGAGTCCTTGCCGGGCTTCTTCTTCCCTCCCAGGGCTTCAGCGGCAGGAGCAAGTGCCTTGGCGGCAGCTGTTGCAACTGCTTCCCGATAGAGTAGGTTGACGCAGATCAGCGCATCCTTCTTGTCGGAGGGGACGGTGATGATGGTCAACGGCCCAGGCATCTTCAGCGTGTTATAGGCGTAGTGTGCCGCCGCCATGAACTTGGCTAGTGCCGGGCGGCTGAGAATCCCGTTGTAGGGAAAGGGGATCTCGGCCACGTCAAAGATGATCCTCTCCGTCCTGTAGTTCAACTCACTTCCAAACGTCACGGGCAATGTGACCTTCCCCTTCGGCTGGCTCCTTCCCAGATTGACCCCTTGGAATGTACCAGTTTCCTCGAGGTCTTCATCAGGAATTTGCAGCCTTTTGATCACGACGGGCAAGATCAAGTTCAGGCCGGCCCCACCATCAACCAACATCTTGTTCACCTTGAGGTTGCGTATCATTGGGGAGACCAACAACGGCAAACACCCGACTGCAGTTGTGCGGTCAGGGTGGTCCAAGGCGTCAAAGATGAGGGGCGTGCTAGACCACTTCAGTGGCTTCTGAGCATCAAATGATGGCTCTGCTACTGTAATCTCATGCGCCCACTATTTGAGCTGACGGTGAGAAGTATGCAGCGAGGCGCCACCATCGACGCACATGGCCTTTGTAGCCTTCTGGAACTCTTGCTCGCCAGACTCGTCGTCCTCGTCATGATCATCGTCTTCTTGTTTCTTGTCACGGCCCCGGGCGGGCCTCTCTTGCTGGTTCTCCTTGCCGCGGCGGCCTCCTTGGCCGCCACGCTTCTTGCCGGATCCTTCGGCACCGTCTTGACCCTTCTCCTTGGCCCGCCTCTCATACTCGGCCCTTTGCTTTTCTGCCAGCAGCTCGACCTGTCGGCAGTTCTGGAGGTCATGGCCCTTGGTGCGATGGATCTTGCAATACTGCTTGTCAGAGCCCCCTGGCTTGTCGGCAGCCGCCAAGGCCCGGCAAGCGGTGCACCCAGAAATTTCCTTGCCGGGGTCGTCTGCATTGGCCTTTTTGGCGGCGCCGGTGCTATCGGATCCCTCAACGGCAAGCACGGTCTTGCCCTTGTGTTTCCTGTTGCTACGCCGGCCCTTCTTCGTCGGGGCGGCGGTGTCTTCATAAGTAGAGTCGGTTTCCACGCCGGCGTCCTCGCCGAGGTACTTCCTTCCCTCTTCGGCTCGGGCGTACCTGTCGGCCAGAACATACATTTCTGCCACATCCTTAACCTTGTTCATCGCCAGCTCTTCGCGCATCTTGCGGTTGCGCATGTTCTGATGGAACGCGCTAATCACGACGGCGTGATGAACATCGGGGATGTTGTACTGCACCCAGCTGAACCTCTGGATGTACTTGCGCAGGTTTTCCCCTTCCTTCCGGGGAATGATATGCAAATCACTGGCCTGGCCATGAGCTTGGTGGCCTCCAGTGAAGGCACCAACGAACTCATGGCACAGATCCGACCAAGAAGAAATGGAATCTGCCGGCAAGTGCATCAACCAAGACATGACATTGGGCTTTAGTGCTAACGGGAAGTAATTGGCAAGCACCTTGTCGTCGCGAGCTCCGGCAGCTTGCATCGCGATGGTGTAGATGCTGAGGAACTCTGACGGTTGGGTCTTGCCGTTGTACTTCTCGCCGACGTCGGGCTTGAACATGCGGTGGGACGGCCACTGGAACTGCCGCAACTCGCGGGTAAAGGCTGGGCAACCCACCTCGTAAGGTAGGCCGCCGGAGCCCCCCGGTGCTGGGTGGTCCATAGCGGGTCCCGCCCACTTGTCCGACTGGTGGCGTGTATCGCGCCGGCGCTCGATAGTGGTTCGAGCATCTTCATGAGCTCGTTCTCGAAGAACATGGCGCTGATCGCGGTGAGTCCATTGGTCGGACGATGCTATGGAAATGTTATCACATGCGTCGTCATGACGGATCGACACCGGCGGCAGCTGGCACGGGGGAGGAGAGTGTACTGTGGCTGCAGCTCCCTCGATCCTCCCACCGCTGACATGTGGTGGCTCGACGGAGCGCCGGCCCGAGGGCCCCGCCGGTCGCGGATCAACTTTGTTGGCGACGGCGACGAGGCTCCGAATGGTGGCTCTCCACTTTTCGAGCTTCTCCGCAGCAGGAGGAAAGTCGAGGAGCAGCTACGCGCGCGCCAAAGCTTCTGCTGGCGTGGGTGGTGGCGACAGCTGCGTGGACCGTGGCGCACTTCGACTTCTAACCATGTTAGAAGGAGCTCTGTCACGGCCCAGCGGCCGTGTGCCATTTTCGCCAACGCTTCGGCGGGCATGCTGGACTCCTTCGTCCCGCGGACGATGCTCAGGGATCTTCCCATGGCGGTGTCCAGGGTCACCGACATGGTGCCGCTGCTCGTCGCACACACCATGGGAAGAACACACTATGGGCATCGGAGTGGGCGTCTTGGAGGCCGCTGCGCCACCCGTAGGGGGCACAGCGATGCCCCTGGAGGGCCCCGTGCCACCTGCGAGGGGCCGTGCTCCGTATTTGGATCTAGCGGCGTGCGGCTCGTCGTCTGGTGCATGAATGACGCCACTCGCCAGGCTCTGACTGCTCAAGCGATGCTGGTGCTCGCGGGCCGCGGCTCGGGTCCTGTCCGTGATCGGCCCGCTGCTCGCCCGCACTGGCGCGGGCCGCTCGGCTCCCGACGCGCCGATCGCTGTGATCGTCTTCTTCTTGGGAGCTATGGTGACGAAGAAATGCTAGGCTAACTGCTAGACTAGATTCTCACAACTGCGCCCCCTACCTGGTGCGCCAAATATGTCGGTGAGAACGACACCTATGGGATCACATAAATCCCTACTACGGTCGGCGAGCGTGAGGTCGTGAGGAGAGCAGGTCTAACAGGAAGCACATGGATCGTTTACCCAGGTTCAGGCCGCGAGGATGCATAAAACCCTAGTCCTGCTTTGGTGGATGTATTGAGTGTTCTTGAGCTTTTGAACTAGCTACGGTGGTTGCGTAGTTCCAAAAAGCCGAATCCCTCTCCTGGCCGCCTCGGGCCTCCTTTTATAGGCAAAAGGGGTTGCCACAGTGGCACACAGGAGGTGGAAAGGTCTACAGTGCACGAGCTTATCGCACGTATTACAGGACAAGACGCATTTAATGCGTCGCTTAGGTGTCCCTTAGCTTTATCGGGGACGGGAGCGAGGCCCGTCCCGTTCGTTGTCGCCTCGCCTTGCTTTGACACGCGCCCAGGTCAGCGATGCATGCGGCACCATGTAGGCAGGCAAGCAGCTGAGGTGGCGCGGTGGTAGGGTCTTCACGAAGATCTGCATGCCACCACGCAGGTGCTTGCTGAGTTGGCGTAGAGGCCGCCTATTGCCACGCAGGTGCCTGCCCAGCTGGTTGAGCTAGCAGCTGCTTGGGGACGGCGGTGGAGTATTGGTCGACGTGGGCCTGGATGTGGCCCCGCTTATGCCCTCGGCAAGGGTCTTGCCGTGGCGTTGCAGTCGTCCCCGGCAAGGCGCTTGCCGGGGGTCTTGTGGATCTCCTCAGCAAGGATCCCGCCGAGGGTCGCCGTCTTCTGGTCCTTATCTGATCTTATATATCTATGGTCTTGACAAAGATCTGCATGCCACCACGGAGGTGCCTCCCGAGCCCTAGTTCCAATGTAGTTGGTTGGGTTGGAACCCGTGGGCTCAAGGGTGGCTCACTCTGTTGGCGTTGGGCGTGCCGCCCCGGCAAGGGTCTTGCCGGGGGAGCCTGCTTCGCCCTTCTGTCCTTTGTGTTCTTGGCCTTGGCGTTGCCTTGGATATCTTGTGCTTTGGCTCCTCTTCGGCCCCCCTCCTCTGCCCTGCTTAGTGTGGCCACGGCGCACGGCTCCGACTGCCCGTGCACAAGTAAAGGGGTACAAAGGAGTGCCCCTACTTTTGTACACCGACATTGATGAAAAAATACAATATCACGGTCTATAGGTGTCCATATATGACACCACGATAAGTTTCATAAATTTCAACTAAGTTTTGGATTTAATGAATTTAAAAAATATATATTTGAGGGAGTCCTGGATTTGGGGGTCCTCGGATGGTCGGGCTATGTGACATGGGCCAAACTGATGGGCCGTGAAGATACAAGATAGAAGGCTCTCCCTCGTGTCTGGATAGGACTCTCCGTTGCGTGGATAGCAAGCTTGGTGGCCAGATGTGTAGTTTCCTTTCTCTATAAACCGACTTTGTACAACTCCCCCTCCGGTGTCTATATAAACCGGAGGGGTTAGTCCATAGAGGCTATCACAAATCATACAAGCTAGACATCTAGGGTTTAGCCATTACGATCTCGAGGTAGATCAACTCTTGTAACCCCTATACTCATCAAAGTCAATCAAGAAGGAAGTAGGGTATTCCCTCCATTAAGACGGCCCGAACCTGGGTAAACATCGTGTCCCCCGCCTCCTGTTACCTTCGATCTTCAGACGCACAGTTCGGGACCCCCTACCCGAGATCCTCCAGTTTTGACACCGACATTGGTGATTTCATTGAGAGTTCCTCTGTGTCGTCGATAGAAGGATTGGTGGCTCGCCTTGTCATCAACGAGAAAATCACCTCTAGAAGGGCCCTAGTACCTGGGAAGATCCTCCAGCTTGGCAGTTTTACCATGGGCGCCCGCTCGGCCGTTATGCCAAAGTCGGTCCCCCAAACTACCAAAAATCATCTCCGCATTGGCCTCAAACACTCTGATAAGATGGATCCAGCAGATATCTCGTCTTTGAACGAAATGCTAGATTGCATCGCCACCCTGGGGCTTAAACCCGACCAGAGGGAAATCAGGTCCCCACTGATTACCCATCTGGTAGCGGTTGTGGAGGAACAAGCCAAAGATACTTCTCCCCCTATGCTGAGAACAAGCTATGTTCGGATCACCGATCGCTGCAAGCCGGATACCCATCTTCGGGAAGAGACCCTCTGTCCTCCAAACATAGAACCAGGCGTTGAGCCTAAAAACCCCCAGGACACTCCGGATACTGGGCCAGTGACCTTAGAAATTCTTCAAACTCTAGATCCCACAGCGGGTCAGGGTTCAGATTTAAACCCACCCACCCACCACAAGCAATACTCTGCAAGCAATTCTAGTCCCCCGGACTTATGCGACCGAATGTATGTGTGGCAGTAACCTCAGGAAATAGTCCATCACTTTTGGGCCAGATTCCTCCTTGTTAAAAACAAGATCAAAGATTGCTATGACAATTATGCCATTTCAGTATTTTGCCGCAACTGTACGGACGAGGGGATCCTCAATACCCTCAACCGATGCCGCATACTGCACTTCGCAGATTTGGCACACATAGTACAGAAGTGCTGCGCAATGGAAAGTGCCTGGAAAGCCCAGACAGCTCGGTGGGAACTGCCGGCCTTTAAGCCACCCACCAGTCGGGCAAAAAGGATGCATCCTCACGGGGCACCTGATCATCACCCTACGGACAAGAAAATCAAGCCCTTAACGGGATAGAGAACCGTCGTAGATGAATGGCTCGACAAGCCCTCTCAGATACACATGATGCCAAATTTAGAACCAACACACAACCTTCGGGCATGTTGGGTACTCCGGCAGGTGGCGAAGAGCGGTGAGCCTATCCTCACTAATACGACGTCAGAGAAATACTCTCCGGAGGACGATGATCTCAACGTCTTCACGGTCTTAGATACCTTTTCTTCAAACAATTGGCATAAGAGGGCACTCCGTGACCTCACCGAAGTCAACCAAGTAGCTGCAATAAATCCTTGGAACGATACAACGATAACCTTCAACGCCAATGATGAACCAAGGACCCGATCAGTCCGAGCACCAGCCGCTTTGGTCCTAAACCCAATTGTGGACGGCTTTTGGCTCACTAAAGTGCTCATGGACGGCGGCAGCAGACTGAACCTCATTTACAAGGACACGCTGGACAAAATGCAAATAGACAGGAGCCGCATCGAGTAGAGCAGTACAACCTTCCGAGGCATTATTCCCAGTTGAGAAGCGCGATGTTCGGGGAAAATTAAACTTGATGTGGTATTCGGCGCGCCGGAGAACTACAGGTCCGAAGAGTTAATCTTCCACGTGGCACCTTTCAACAGCGGATATCACGCCCTGTTGGGGCGAGACGCATTCACACGCTTTCAGGCCATACCCCATAAAAGGGTACATGAAACTCAAAATGCCTGGGCCCAACGGATTTATCACTATCAACAGTGATCCGGACATAGCACTCCGCACTGAAAACAAAACTGCATCCCTGGCCCTCGAGGCACTATCCGAGGCCCTCATGGCCGAGGAGCTCACCGCTCTGCGCTCCACACTGGACAGAGACGATGTAATCCTCGATAAAAGATCTAAGCCCACTTCTTTCAATCCAGCAGACGAAATAGTCAAATTCCAAGTTCACCCAACGGTCCTAATAAAACAGCAGCCATTGGAGCACAGCTGGATTCGACGGTAGACGCCGCTCTAAGAGCATTCCTGTGCAAGAATTGGGACATCTTTGCCTGGCATCCTTCAGATATGACAGGAATCCCACGTAGACTGGCTGAACACATCCTCAACATCATAAAGGGGTTCAAGCCAGTCAAGCAAACGCTGCGACGATTTTCCGAACCCAAGCGACAAGCTATGGGAGAGGATCTAGCCAAACTAGTTGAAGCCGGGTTCATTGGAGAAATCAAAAACTCGGATTGGCTAGCAAACCTGGTCATGGTGCCAAAGAAGGACAAATCCTGGCGCCTTTTTGTCGATTTCAAAGACCTCAACAAGGCTTGCCCTAAGAATCCCTTCCCACTGCCCCACATTGATCAGATCATCGATGCAACTGCAGGACACGATTCATTGTGTTTCCTCGACGCATACTCCGGATACCATCAGATTAATATGAAGGAACCCGATCAGGCCACAGCGGCATTTATTACTCCATATGGGCCTTTTTGCTTCAACACTATGCCTTTCGGACTAAAAAACGCCGGTGCCACTTACCAACGCATGTTTCAAACATGCGTGGAAAAACAAATTGGCAAGACGGTGGAGGCATATGTAGATGATGTAGTCATCAAAACCAAACATGTCGAATCATTAGTGGATGAATTACGCCTCACATTCGACAACCTCCGAACATATGACATATGGCTCAATCCGGAAAAATGCATCTTCGGCGTTCCGGCTGGAAAGCTGCTCGGCTTCACTGTTTCCAATAGAGGAATCGAAGCAAATCCAGCCAAAATCCGAGCCCTGTCACAATTGGCAACACCAACAGACCTAAAGCTGGTCCAAAAACTAGCTGGGTGCGTGGCAACCTTAAGTCGCTTTATCTACAGATTGGGAGAGAAGGCGCTGCCACTCTATCGCCTGCTCCAACGTACCGACCAATTCGAGTGGACGGACGCGGCAACAGCCGGGTTGGAAGAAATAAAAACTCTGTTAGCAAACAACCGAATCCTTGCCGCACCTAACATCGACGAACCCTACTGTACATATCTGCAACTCACCAGGTGGTGAGCACTGTACTCGTCGTCGAACGACACAAATTCCCGCTCCAAATACCAGTATACTATGTATCGGCGGTCCTCACACCATGCAAATCCCAATACCTACACTATCAAAAGATAGCATATGCGGTCTTCATGGCATCGCGGAAGCTATGACACTACTTTCAAGAGTGCTCGATCACGGTGGCATCCGAGGTACCACTCAATGACATCGTAAACAATCGAGACGCCACCGGCCGCATTGCCAAATGGCCTATCGAGCTCTTACCATTTGAGATAACATACAAGCCAAGCCGAGCTATTAAATCTCATGTGTTGGCCGACTTTGTCGCAGAATGGACAGAAGCTGAACTCCCTAAAGAGTACATCACATAATCCAATTGGGTAATGTAATTCAACGGCTCTAAAATATTAGCCGGATTGGGGGCCGATGTCATCCTAACATCCCCTACAGGGGACACAGTCCGCTATGTATTACAAATCATGTATACGGACTCCAATAATGTAGCCGAATATGAGGCACTACTGCATGGTCTCCGGATGGCTGTTTCTATGGGCATAGAATGCCTAGAGGTGCGCGGGGATTTGAACCTTGCAATATCCCAAATAAATGGAGAATTCGACGCAGAAGATCCAAAGATGGCGGCTTACTGCAACGCCGTACTCAAAATATCAGCTCGATTTGAGGGGCTCGAGTTTCGTCACGTGGTCCGAGACAATAATCAAGCAGCGGACATCCTTGCTCAAATGAGCGCTAAACACGACCCCGTCCCGCCTAACACCTTTGTGGAAGGGCTTTTCAAGCCATCCGTGGTATGGCAGGACGAGAGCGGAAATACCAGTCCGGCGCCGATCACACCCCTGAATGTCGAACATGATTCGGATATCATCGGGGGCTCAGGCACCGAACCAACGCCTTCCGCCCATGTAATCATGGCTGTAATTGTCCCATGGACCGAACCCTTCCTGGCCTACCTTAATAGGCGGGAGCTCCCTGATGACCACAATGAGGCCCGTCGCATAGTTCGACATTCGAAAGCCTATGAAGTTCATGAAGGAGAACTCTACAAGAAAAGTACTACTGGAGTCCTTCAAAGATGTATCTCTGAAGTGGAGGGATGGCAGCTCTTGGCCGAAATACATGCTGGTCTTGGCGGCCATCATGCCGCAGCTCAGGCCCTTGTAAGTAAGGCCTTCCGTACAGGTTTATTTTGGCCCACAGCCTGAGCAGATGCACAGGACCTCGTACAGTGCTGTGTTGGATGCCATCTTTTTGCCAATCAAATTCATATGCCACCCACTGCCCTACGAACAATCCCCATTACTTGGCCTTTCGCAGTCTGGGGGCTGGCCATGTCAGACCCCTTAAAGGGGGAAGCCATAAGAAGAAATATTTACTGGTTATGGTGGATAAATTCACTAAGTGGATAGAGGCCAAACCAGTAAAAACGGCTGAAGGCATACCGGTGATAGATTTTATCTCCGGTGTCGTACACCGTTATGGTGTCCCACACAACATTATTTCTGACAACGACTCTAACTTTATAGCCGACGAGGTAAAAACTTGGTGTGCTAATCTGGGCATTAAGCTTGATTACGCCTCCGTATATCACCCCCAAACAAACGGTCAAGTTGAACGGGTCAATGGCCTGATAATGAGCGGCAACAAACCCAGACTAGTGCGATCCCTAAAGGAGTCAGACAAGCACTGGGTCGAGGAGCTTTACTCCGTACTCTGGGGGCTGCGGACCATGCCCAACCGCACGACCAGATACACACCGTTCTTCATGGTGTACAGCGCGGAACCTGTCTTGCCCTGCGATCTTATTCATGACTCACCTCAAGTGCGCATGTATGAGGAGAGAGAGGCTGAGCTCGATCGGTAGGATGACTTGGATGGCCTGGAGGAGGAGTGTGACGTCGCAAAAGCCCGTTCCGCATTCTACCAACAACTGTCGGATCACGGGTTCCGGCAAAACCCTCAAGGTTCGAACACTGGGGTGCGCGCGAAGATTTCCTCCCTACCGATCCACGCCCTAACTAGCTAAGATCTCAAGAACGAACTAGACGAACTCGCAACACAAGGAACACAAGATTTATACTGGTTTGGGCCACCGTTGTGGTGTAATACCCTACTCTAGTGTGGTGGTGGTGGATTGCCTCTTGGGCTGATGATGAACAGTACAAGGGGAAGAATAGCCTCCTGAGGTTGGGGTGTTCTTGTGCCTGGCGAACTTGTGTGTGTGTGTGTGTGTGTGTGTGGGTTTGATCAGCTCAGGCTTGCCTGCCTTCTACTGGGGTGGCTAGTCCTATTTATAGAGGCCCTGGTACTCTTCCCAAATATTGAGCAGGAAGGGAGCCAACAACGGCCAATTTGAAAGGGGACAACTAGTACAGCTTATCCTGACAAAAGTAGTCTTCGCCTGCAAAAGGCTCTGGTGGTGAGGCCGTCTTGGGCTCCATGGTGACCTCCATCTTGCCGTCCTGCTGGTCTTGGTCTCATTGCATTGATATAGAAACCTTTGCTTGATGCCTTAGTACTCCACGCCTGCGCTTGCCACTTTAGCACCAAAGAGGAAACGAGGATGCTGCATGCGCTGGCGCCCGCCTGGTCTCCATCATCATGGCTCATGTCACGAGGACCTCACGAGGTTTGCCTTGCCTTGATCTCTCCGCCCCTCTGAGCCTGCCTGGCAAGGCAACTCCTGAGGAGGTCTTGCGTCGTCCGCCTCGCGAGGCTTGGCCCCTCGCGAGAGTCTTGAATGCCTTGTTGATGAAGATGGGCCGTACAAGCCTGCTTGCACAGCCACGCCGTGGGCCACAGGCAGGCAAGTCTGGGGACCCCGTTCCCAGAACGCCGACAACAACAAGCTCGAAGATAGCAAAGCAGAGAAGTGCGGGCAAAGACTTATAATGTCCGTGAACTCGTTCTACGCCTACGAGAGAATAAAAAGGACAAGCTCAAACCCAAATGGGAGGGCCCCTTCATTATAGATGTAGTTCTCACTGGAGGAGCCTATCGCCTTCGCAGTGCATCGGATAATCGCTTAGAGCCGAACCCATGGAACGTGTCGGTGGAAACGACACCTATGGAATCACTGGGATCCCTTCTACGGTTGGCGGGCGCGAGGTTGTGCAAAGAGCGGGTCTGACAGGAAGCACACAGATCATTTACCCAGGTTTGGGCCGCGAAGATGCGTAATACCCTATTCCTACTTTGGTGGATGTATTTGAGTGTTCTTGTGTTCTTGAGCTAGCTACAGGGTGCAACTTACCCGAAAGAGCCGAATCCCTCTCTTGGTCGCCTCGGGCCTCCTTTTATAGGCAAAAAGGGGTCGCCACAGCGGCACACAGGAGGTGGAAAGGTGTACAGTCGATATGCCTATCCTCTGGGACCATCGGACAAACGCATTTAATGCGCTGCCGACGTGCCCCCCTTGCTTTATCGGGGACGGCGAGGAAGCACGTCCCAGCTGTCGCCCCCTCGCCTAGCCTCGACACGCGTCCGAGCTGATGAGGCATCACGGTGCCAGTTGGCTGGCTGCTGGGCTGGCGTGGTGGTGGAGCCTTCGCGAAGACCTGCATGCCACCACGCAGGTGCTTGCTGAGTTGGTTGTGGAGGCCGCTCGTCGCCATGCAGGTGCCTGCTCAGCTAGTCTAGCTGGCAGATGCACAGATGGCGGTGTAGTCTTGGCAGGCGCGGGCCTAGCAGTGGCCCTGCTGATGCCCTCGGCAAGGGTCTTGCCATGGCGTTGCAGTCGTCCCCGACAAGGGTCTTGCCGGGGGTCTTTTGGATTTCCTCGGCTAGGATCCTGTCGAGGGTCGCCGTCTTCTGGTCCTCATCTGATATCACATGTTTATGATCTTGACGAAGATCTGCATGACACCATAGAGGCGCCTCCCGAGCCTTGGTCCTAACGTGGATAGTTGGTGATGTTGGAACCCGCGGGCTCAAGGGTGGCTTGCTGTGCTGGCGTCGGGCCAGTTGCCCCGGCAAGGCTTTTGCCGGGGCTGAGGAGGCTGCCTCGGCAAGGATCTTGCCGAGGGAGCCCACCTCTCCCTTGTGCTCTCCTGCGTTTTTGGTCTTGGTGTTGCCTTGGTTGTCTTATGCTTTGGCTTCTCTTCAGCTTCCCCCTCTGCCCTGCTAAGTGTGACCGTGGCGCGCGGCTCTGACTGCCCATGCACAAGTAAAGGGGCCAAAAGGAGAGCCCCTACTTTTGTACACCGACAGGAGCCCCCGGGTCTGGGCCACACATAAGCGCGGCGCGTTGTTGGGCCAGGCCCAGAATGGTGCGCGGGTAGGCGGGGCGGAGTTTTACCGTAGTAACTGTTTCGTCCGCTGCGCTTCCCCATGACCTGCGTTGAACGCGTGATGTGGAGGATCGTGCATGACATGGGGGTCATGCGTGGGGCGGCCTCCTCACGCATGCGTCACATCGCAGTTAATGGGAAAGGAGGCGGCCCACACCTTCCCTGTAAAAAGGAATAACCGTGGGCACGCTACTCATTTACCCCTGCGTCTTCTTCAATCTCGGAACCGCCGCCCCTTTCTCCTTCCTTCCCAAGCTTTTGCCTTTGCTCGCCGCCGCTGCGTCTTCGCTGTCCTCCATCCCTTGCCTCTCGCAACTGCCATGGCCCCCAAATCCACCAAGGGCAAGGGAGTGGCTAAGGACACTGGGGCATCAGAGCCGCTGGAGTGCAAGCCGGCAGCGCGGCAGACATAGCTCGGCTACTCCCCTCGATGATCGA
This sequence comes from Aegilops longissima, assembly GCA_021605205.1. Classification (NCBI taxonomy): domain Eukaryota; kingdom Viridiplantae; phylum Streptophyta; class Magnoliopsida; order Poales; family Poaceae; genus Aegilops; species Aegilops longissima. The sequence goes on along the minus strand of CM038678.1, from coordinate 176,583,871 downwards.
CGTGTTCGAACTCCGGGACTGCTTCAGGCCCCTATGGGGGTGCAAGACAGGGGGGGGGGGAGAGACGGCAGGGCATCCGGCCACGCGCGTCATCCCCGCCAATTGCACCGAGGCCGCCCGAGTTGGTAACCGTTCTTTGTCGACTACTTTTCTTGCGGCCTTTGGCCCCTTTCTCCGATTTCTTCAACGATATCATGCACACATTTGGCTTCCACCTCCTGGATTTTACTCCAAACGCTGTGGCGCGCATGGCTTTGTTCGCCCATCTCTGTGAGGGCTTCGCCGGAGTTCTTCCCAACACAGCGCTCTTCCGCCATTATTTTTACCCATGGATCCAGAAGGGAGACGCTATTTCTGGTTGCGTCACCTGGATCCCAAGGTCCAAAGGGACGTACCCGGAGGGCGCCCAGAAGGAGAGGTGGGAAGAATGGCGGGGGCGGCGGTGCTGGATTGAGGAGGATGACCCACAGGAGTTCTGCTGGGTCCGCCAGGCGCCGCCGGTTCGCAGGAACGACTGGGGCGACATCGACGCCCAGGATGACAAGCTCAAAATCGCCACCACCAGGATCCACCGCCTCACCGTTGCTGGGCTTACCCTGGAGATGATTGGGACAGATTTCCTCCGCCACCGAATCGCTCCTTTGCACAACAAGGGGAGGCCGGCCTGGCTCTTCCTGAACGCGGCTGACATCATGAGGCTTCATCCTCGCCTCAATCACAACTTCACGGTGATGGGGCACGCTCACTTCAGCTGATCTTTCAGCTCGACGTGAACTGCGATGGCTGGGCCAAGAGGTCCGGCAAGGCTGCGAAGGCCGGCAAGGTCGTCAAGGGGCCCTTGTTTGGGTTGCCTGCGGGGATGGTCCCACTGAGCAACAACTCGCGCCAGACGACATCATCGCCATGATGCCGGACTGCAACTGATGTCTACTACACAACCTTCGTCTTGTAGACGTTGTTGGGCTTCCAAGTGCAGAGGTTTGTAGGACAGTAGCAAATTTCCCTCAAGTGGATGACCTAAGGTTTATCAATCCGTGGGAGGCGTAGGATGAAGATGGTCTCTCTCAAACAACCTTGCAACCAAATAACAAAGAGTCTCTTGTGTCCCCAGCACACCCAATACAATGGTAAATTGTATAGGTGCACTAGTTCGGCGAAGAGATGGTGATACAAATGCAATATGGATAGTAGATATGGGTATTTGTAATCTGAAAATATAAAAACAGCAAGGTAACTAATGATAAAAGTGAGCACAAACGGTATTGCAATGCGTTGAAACAAGGCCTAGGGTTCATACTTTCACTAGTGCAAGTTCTCTCAACAATAATAACATAATTGGATCATATAACTATCCCTCAACATGCAACAAAGAGTCACTCCAAAGTCACTAATAGCGGAGAACAAACGAAGAGATTATGGTAGGGTACGAAACCACCTCAAAGTTATCCTTTCTGATCGATCTATTCAAGAGTCCGTAGTAAAATAACACGAAGCTATTCTTTCCGTTCGATCCATCATAGAGTTCGTACTAGAATAACACCTCAAGAACAAATCAACCAAAACCCTAATGTCACCTAGATACTCCAATGTCACCTCAAGTATTCGTGGGCATGATTATACGATATGCATCACACAATCTCAGGTTCATCTATTCAACCAACACAAAGTACTTCAAAGAGTGCCCCAAAGTTTCTACCGGAGAGTCAAGACGAAAACGTGTGCCAACCCTTATGCATAGGTTCATGGGTGGAACCCGCAAGTTGATCACCAAAACATACATCAAGTGTATCACGTGATATCCCATTGTCACCACAGATAAGCACGGCAAGACATACATCAAGTGTTCTCAAATCCTTAAAGACTCAATCCGATAAGATAACTTCAAAGGGAAAACTCAATCCATTACAAGAGAGTAGATGGGGAGAAACATCATAAGATCCAACTATAATAGCAAAGCTCGTGATACATCAAGATCGTACCACCTCAAGAACACGAGAGAGAGAGAGAGAGAGAGAGATCAAACACATAGCTACTGGTACATACCCTCAGCCTTGAGGGTGAACTACTCCCTCCTCGTCATGGAGAGCGCCGGGATGATGAAGATGGGCACCGGTTGGTTTTTGGTGGCTACAGAGGCTTGCAGCGGCGGAGCTCCCGATCTATTCTGTTCCCTGATGGTTTTAGGGTATATGGATATATATATATATATATAGGCGAAAGAAGTCGGTCAGGGGAGCCACGAGGGGCCTACGAGGGTGGAGGGTGCGCCCAGGGGGGTGGGCAGGCCCCTCCTGCCTCGTGCCTTCCTCGTTGCTTCCCTTACGTACACTCCAAGTCTTCTGGATTGCTTCTGTTCCAAAAATAACTCTCCTGAAGGTTTCATTCAGTTTGGACTCCGTTTGATATTCCTTTTCTACGAAACACTGAAACAAGGGAAAAACAGAAACTGGCACTGGGCTCTAGGTTAATAGGTTAGTCCCAAAAATAATATAAAAGTGCATAGTAAAGCCCATTAAACATCCAAGATGGATAATATAATAGCATGAATACTTCATAAATTATAGATACATTGGAGACGTATCAGCATCCCCAAGCTTAATTCCTGCTCGTCCTCGAGTAGGTAAATGATAAAAGAAAGAATTTATGAAGTGTGAATGCTAGCAGGTGCACAAGTTTGATCAATGATAATTTCAATCACCTTTTCTAGCATCATTATATGTCATAACAGTAGCGCATATCATAAAACTTTGCATGATGAAGTAACAAACTATTCACATGTTAAAGTATAGATCATAAACTTTCTTGAAAACTAACAAACCATGTTATTAGTCATCAAACAATTACAATTCATCTTATTTTCAGGAAGAGTCTATGTCAGAGCTTTGATTCCGCAAACTTCACATACTCAACTATCATTTAGTCTTCCATGATTGCTACCACTCAAAGCATATTTCTAGAACAAATAGTATTCATCAAACACAGAGAAATATAGGGGCTTAATGTTTCGCCTCCCAACCTTTTACCTGAAGGGTAGTTTCAACAATAATAATTCATGCTCAAATATATTTGAATGGCCATATATGCTTAGATCTTTCCATCACATGATGCTTGCCAACTAAAGAGTAGGTTGAAATGAGAAGTAATACTATTAATTCTTGCATAAAAGTAAAAGATAGGCCCTTCGCAGAGGGAAGCAGGGATTTGCAGAGGTGCCAAAGCTCGAAGCAAAAACAGAGATGAAAATAATTTTGAGAGGCATGCTTTCATTGTCAACATAACGACCAAGAGTTCCCAATATCTTCCATACTACATACATTATAGGCGGTTCCCACGCAGAAAGGTAAAGTTTTTACTCCCCCTCCACCAACATTCACACTCCACGGCTTGTTCGAAACAACGGGTGCCGTCCAACTATCAACATTCCTGGGGGAGTTTTTTTTAAATTATTTGTGAATTTGTTTTTGATCTTTTGATCATAGGACTGGGTATCCCAGTTACCAGCCATTTTCTCGTGAATGATGAGCGGAGTCCACTCATCGTGAGAATAACCCACCTAGCATGGAAGATACTGACAGCCCCTAGTCGCTACATGAGCGATTCGGGCATACAAAATAGATTATTATTTGAAGGTTTAGAGTTTGGTACATGCAAATTTATTTGGAACGGCAGGTAAATACCGCATATAGGTAGATATGGTGGACACTCATGGAAGAAACTTGGTTTAAGGAATTTGGATGCACAAGCAGTATTCCCGCTTAGTACAAATATTTTGGCTAGCAAAGGATTCTAAATAGCAAACACCACATGTTAGAGGATCCATAACAATATAACTTATACAAATATACCCAAGCACAACTCATTATGTTGTCTTCCTTGTCCAACTTCAACTAATTTTCTCAGGTTTGAAAATAATTAATGGGGATCACAATCATAGAAGATGTCCAAGATAGTATATTTATATGTGAAATCTCTCTTCCTTCAATATTCTTTCATGAATTGTTCAAGTGACCAATACAATGTTTGCTAACCTTCAATAAATTTACCACCTCTACTTCTTATATGTGAAGTCATTATTACCAGTGGGATAATCATATGAAACATATATAATTTATGATATTCAAATCATTCAACCATTTACTCATAGGATATAAGTGAAGCACACGAGTAAATGACAAACTACTCCAAAAAGATATAAGTGAAGATCAATGAGTAGTTAAATAATTATGTAGCTTTGTGAAGACTCTCTCCCATTTAAGAATTTCAGATCTTGGTATGTTATTCAAGCAGCAAGCAAAGCTAAAGAAAATAAAATGACGCTCTAAGCAAAACACATATCATGTGGTGAATAAAATATAGCTCTAAGTAAAGTTACCGATGAACGAAGACGAAAGAGGGGATGCCATCCGGGGCATCCCCAAGCTTAGGCTCTTGGTTGTCCTTGAATATTACCTTGGGGTGCCTTGGGCATCCCCAATCTTAGGCTCTTGCCACTCCTTATTCCATAGTCCATCGAATCTTTACCCAAAACTTGAAAACTTCACAACACAAAACTTAACAGAAGATCTTGTGAGCTCCGTTAGCGAAAGAAAACAAAACACCACTTCAAGGTACTATAATGAACTCATTATTTATTTGTATTGGTGTTAAATCTACTGTACTCCAACTTCTCTATGGTTCATACCCTCCGATACTACTCATAGATTCATCAAAATAAGCAAACAACACATAGAAAACAGAATCTGTCAAAAACAGAAAAGTCTGTAGTAATATGTAACTAACGCAAACTTCTGGAACAGAAAATTTTCTACCAAAATAGGAAGACCTAGATAATTTGATTATTGATCTTCTGCAATTGGAATCAGTATTTTATGACGTTCTGGTGATTTTAAACAATTGTTTTCATGAACAGGTAGTTTCTGGAATTTTCAGCAAGATCAAATAACTATCATCCAAGAAGATCCTATGGGTCTTACTTGGCACAAACACTAATTAAAACATAAAATCACATGTAACCAGAGGCTAGATGATTTATTTATTACTAAACAGGAGCAAAAGCAAAGAACAAAAATAAAATTGGGTTGCCTCCCAACAAGCGCTAACGTTTAACGCCCCTAGATAGGTATGATGATTTCAATGATGCTCACATAAAAGATAAAAATTGAAACATAAATAGAGCATCATGAAGAATATGAATAGAACATTTAAGTCTAACCCACTTCCTATGCATAGGGATTTTGTGAGCAAACAACTTATGGGAACAATAATCAACTAGCATAGGAAGGCAAAACAAGCATAACATCAAAACTTTAAGCACATAGAGAGGAAACTTGATATTATCGCAATTCCTACAAGCATATGTTCCTCCCTCATAATAATTTTCAGTAGCATCATGAATGAATTAAACAATATAACCAGCACCTAGAGCATTCTTTTCATGATCTACTTGCATATTAATTTTACTACTCTCCACATAAGCAAAATTCTTCTCATTCGGAATAGTGGGAGTATCATAAGAGACTTGAATACTATAAATTGTTTCCACATTAAAAGAGTAATATTCAGAAAAAGGGTAATCATAATCATGGCAAGTTTTATAAATATAATCATCACTACTTTTTATAGCATAATTTTCATCACAATAATCATCATAAGTAGCAACTTTGTTCTCATCATAATCGATTGAAACCTCTTCCAAGATAGTGGACTCATCACTAAATAAAGTCATGAACTCTCCAAATCCACTTTCATAAATATTATAAGATTCAACATCCTCCAAAATAGTGGGATCATTACTTCCAAAAGTTTACACTCTTCCAAACCCACTTTCATCAATATAATCATCATAGGTAGAAGGCATGCTATCATCATAATAACTTTGCATATCAAAACTTGGGAGGCTAAAAATATCATCTTCATTAAACGTAGCATCCCCAAGCTTGGGACAAACATTAATTTCAGCAAATATAATCTCAAACATGTCATTCTCATCAAACATAGCATCCCCAAGCTTGGGCCTTTTCATATCATAAGCATAATCACTCTCATCATTAATAGTATGGATAGCACCAATAACATAGCAACCATTATTATAATATTATTCCAAGCAAGTGCCAAAAAGATTTTCAAGATCATAAGAAGTATCATTATCTTCCCAATCATAATCATCACAACAAGCAATAGGCATAACGAGATCATCATCAAGCGCATCATCTTCCACAATTATTTTTGATTCATTTTCATGAGGCACAACAATAATAGGAGCAACATTATTTGGGAGATATATCTTTTTACCTCTCTTCCTTTTTCTTATCTTATTCTTCACCACATCATGTGCGGGTTCAATCCTCTTTTTGGAGCTCCTTATTAATGAGATTTGTTGAATAGAAGGCTCCTCCTCGTTACCTGATTCATCATAAGAAATAATAGGAGGATATTGGGAAGTATCTTCCCTTTCATTAGTGTTCCCTTCATCTTCTATTTGCTTTCTTTTCTTTATGTAATTGGCAATATAAGGATTTTCAATGCAATTCACTGCACAATACATCTAAATTTCCTCTAGATCAAAATCAAGAAGTTTATCACGGGCAAATACTGGAAGATAGTTAGTTATACGTTTCATTTCTTCATAACCCATAGCAAACTAAGTTCATTATGATGTGCAATGGAAATCAAGTCATCACAATTTTTTGGAAACGGTTAGATCATGAAACAATTTGCATCGGATAGTTAATTGACCATGTTCATTGCAAAGTTCACAAGTACGACTAAGAAAATTTAAATTTTCAGCACAAACATCTAGCCTTTCTTGCAACCATTTAGTTTCTAAGTACTCCTCTTGCAAAATATATCTTCCCTTTTTGGTATGTATTCACGAACTCTATGCACTCCACAAAAATCGACATGCTTATAAGAGATATTTTCATCATGACTAGTGCAATCATCATTAGTACCACTACAGGAATCCAGTATTTTGCCGTCCGCCACGGCGGACGGCAAAGAGCTTTGCCGTCAGCGGCAGACGGCAAAGAGTGACGGCAAAGACAGGGTCGGCAAACAGGTCCTTTGCCAAATGCGCTTCACACGGCGGACGGCAAAGAGTCCTTTGCCTCACAGTGGCGGACGGCAAAATACTTGATGTCCGCCAGCGTTAGTCCGTTAGGTGGCTAACGGCGGCCTTTGCCGTCCGCCAGCCGACGGCAAATTTGACCACCCTTTGCCGTCCGCCGATTCCACGTCGATAGGCGTCAGCGCCACGGTGGTTTGCCGTCACCACGGCGGACGGCAAAGGTTTTGTCTTTGCCATCAGCTTTTCTTTGCGTACCGGTGACGGCAAAACCTGCCGTCCGCCATGGTAGGCAAATTTGCCAAATGGCACAGTGCGGGAAAGGTGTGGGCGCCAGGTGTCCCCTTTGCCTACAGTGGCGGACGGCAAAGGGCTCTTTGCCGTTAGTGGCGGACGGCAAAGAGCCTGCACTGCCTCTTTTTAATTCTGTTTTTCTTATATCCAACAATTATCACAGCACACAACACATATATATCCATCACATAAATATCACAGCACATATATATATCACAGCACATATATATCCATCACATAAATATCCATCCATACATACATAGTAGGTTGCACATAGTCCCATCAATCCATACATATTACAATATGCAAAGTTTCATCATAGCAAGCGAAGCGAGAATACAAGAAGTGCATCAAAGGAAAAACAAGCAATCCATCATATGATCTTTGTCTTCCGTGAAGTGAATGAAACCGCAAAATGACAAATAAGAAAGTTAGAAAAGAATAGAAGAAGAAGAAGACTAGAAGAAGAAGTATATGCCATTTATTAGCTAACTTAGGTGAACTGGATCATTTATGAGCTAAATTAGTTGAAATGGATGGATTTATGAGCTAAGTTAGGTGAAATGGATGGTTTATGAGCTAAATTAGGTGAAATGGATGGTTTATGAGCTAACCTAGGTGAAATGGGTCGTTTATGAGCTAACCTAGGTGAAATAGGTCGTTTATGAGCTTACCTAGGTGAAATGGGTCGTTTATGAGCTAACCTAGGTGAAATGGGTCATTTATGAGCTAACCTAGGTGAAATGCATCATTTTGGAGCTAAGTTAGGTGAAATGGATCGTTTATGAGCTAACCTAGGTGAAATGGATCATTTATGATCTAATCTAGGTGAAATGGGTCGTTTATGAGCTAACCTAGGTGAAATAGGTCGTTTATGAGCTAACCTAGGTGAAATGGGTCGTGTATGAGCTAACCTAGGTGAAATGGGTCGTTTATGAGCTAACCTAGGTGAAATAGGTCGTTTATGAGCTAACCTAGGTGAAATGGGTAGTTTATGAGCTAACCTTGGTGAAATGGGTCATTTACGAGCTAACCTAGGTCAAATGCATCATTTATGAGCTAACCTAGGTGAAATGGATCATTTTGGAGCTAACTTAGTTGAAATGGGCTGTTTATGAGCTAACTAAGGTGAAATGCCACGTTTTTGAGCTAACTAAGGTGAAATGGGTCATTTTGGAGCTAACCTAGGTGAAATGGGTCATTTAGGAGCTAACGTAGGTGAAATGGGTCATTTTAAAGCTAACGTAGGTAAAATGGATCATTTAGGAGCTAATCTACGTAAAATGGGTCATTTTAGAGCTAACTTGGATAAATTGGATCACTTGTAAGCTAACTAAGGTAAAATGAGTCATTTTAGAGCTAACTTAGGTAAAATGGATCGTTTATGAGCTAACTAAGCTAATTATGCAATTTTTGACATAAGTAAGCTAACTCTAGGTCATTATGGTAAGCATATTGGAGGAAATAAAGCTAAGTCTAAGTCTAGAGAAACTTACCATGATCAGGGAGGTGTAGTAGCGGGCTGGCTCGTGCCGTTAGCTGGAGAAGGATCGTGCGATGCGTTTCTGGAGTTAAGCTGCACCAAAGATCATTTCCAATGTCTCGTTAGCATTATGACACTCAAATGTTAAGACTAGCAAGTAATGTCCATTCAAATTAAACTCACCGTGCTCCCAGGAGCAATCACTGGCATCGGCGGAGCGGTCTGACCGGACTTCTCGCACACAGACTGCACATTTGGTTTTCACAACAGAGTCATACTAGTTAGTAATGAGACTCAAATGTTAAGACTAGCAAGTAATCTGCAGAAGAAACTTACCACAAGGAGCTCATACATGGCCCTTGCCTGCATGTCATTCCATGCCCTCTCCTCCTCCAACATCTTTGTCGTCCTCTCCTCCAACTCCCGCTGCCTCTCCGCCGCCTCCGCCAGAAGTTTCTCTGTTCTATTTCTCTCACTCTGTATAGCAGCCTGCCACACCACTCACATGGCCATTTGTAATCATTGATGGAAGCGCACACAATGTAATGGAGAAAGATAGCTGAGTACGTATAACTAACCTTGATGGCGAGTTGGACTGGCTGTTCACGAGGCCTTATCTCAGGAGCGGAGCTCGACTGGCGCGCCTTGATCTCCGGGAGAGTGCTAGGACAATGGATAAGTCCATCTCCCATGGCTATGGAGCCATGGGACCTCCCGCCACCAAATATCATCAGCAACTCTGTATCAATGGGACCCTGGCTCGGGTTAAAGTCCTCCCCTTTCCTCGCCTTCCTCTGATCTCTATATTGCACGAGCTTGTCGTGGGCGGAGATGTTGGTGAAGTTCTTTGCATCATCGAGGTCAGACGCAGAGAATGCCTTGACTTTCTTGTAAGGGCTAGTGTGGGCCATGGCATACAGGTCGTACACCTTTGGCACCTTATCCGCCTTATTGTAGCGTGCCTGAAAGAGAGAAACAAAGTAAATTAGTAATTAAAGGGCTAAAGCTAGCATGATGAATGAATTGCATGAATCATGAAGCAAACCACATACCCAGTTCCGCCGTGCATGAAATAAGTTGGAGCTGCCTTGGTGGTGTGGCACACCTTCCATTTGGGCACGTTTGTCCTTGGCCTCGTTGTGGGTGGCCCGCCATTCTTGTGAGCACCACGCATTGACCAACACCTCCCAACAATCCATCCGATCCGCACACCATCTCGGAGGGGCCTAAGTTAGCAAATAGAAACTTCAGCGCTACGGCTATGAATTACTAAATGAAGGAATTAAGTACAATGCCTTAAGAATTACCTTCATGTACTGCTCCTTACTCAAGAACTTATCACGGCACTCCTGCTTGGGCTTCTTGATACCACGCCCGGTGTAGTAGTCTCGAACAGCCTGCACCCGAGCCTCATGCCGTAAGTTCTGAAGTAGGCGCTTGCACTCCTTGTGGATAACATCTGCCGCCTCCTCCTCGTATCCCTCCTCACACCTGTAGAATGTCTGCAATCAAATGAGACAATATTGATTAGTACAATTAATAACTAGCTAGTTGAAGATTTTAATTGTGTAAAGGAGAAATTACCAGAACTTTTCGATCACCACGTCGCCTCGTCTTGCACAAGACACCGTCGATAATCTCACCGGCGGGCCGGGCAGCCAAGTAGTGCTCCCAACTCAATCCAACCTCTGAAGCCGACCCTCACCAGCAGCGTGACAAACCCGGAAAGTTTTGCTGAATCAGAACTCCAAGGGCGGAGTTGGGCGGCGGACACTTTCATGGTGGTCCCAACCCTGCAGCAGATGACAAGGCCAACGCATTAGTTATTTGAAGAAACGTGAATGCAGAAGGTACAAAAATATTAAATGCACTTACCTCTCCCCATCAGGGAAAATCAACCACCTCTGCTCGCAGGGTCGCCGGCACGGACGGGAGCCGTGTAGCACCACGCTGGTAGACGTTGCCCCCCTCCTCCCCCTCCTCCTCAAAATCAGTCGGCTCCCCGCCATCATCAGCATGGCCACTCGGCTCCTCAGGCTGACCCGACCAAGTACCCCATCCAGATGTGTGCTCCTCCGGGGTCTCGTGGGCCCAACTCTCGTGGGCCGAAGGCCCGTCGACCCGAGGCTCGTGGGCCGAAGACCCGTGGACCGGAGGCTCGTGGACCGGAGTCCGTGTAGCCTCCTCCTCAGACGAGTCCACCCTAGCAGTCACGTGCTCGGGTGAAACAGCTAGGGGCGGCGGTGAGGAAGGCGCCGTAAGAGTCACCCTACCTCCTCTCTCGCGACCACGTGCTCCACCTCCTTTCTTCTTCTTACCTCGTCCCCTGCTGGGCACCGCGGTCGACGAAGAAGGGCCCGGCGGTGTCGCCATCTTGTCCAAGAACGCTTCGGCGGAGAGGTGCGTGTGGAATGGAAGACCTCGCACCACGCGCCGACGAAGAAGGGGCCTCGGCGTGCTCCCGACCAGCGCCCACCATCTTTCAACACCTGCCATGACAAAGAATAAACGAAATTAGTACAACATAAAAAAAAGTACCGACATGAATAATAATATGTATATCACTTAAGTGTATCATCATCAAGTACAACATAAAAAAATTGAATACCTGACACTACTAATAATCTCGATCAGTATCATCAATAAATGCATAATCATCATCATCATCACTATAATCAATGATGGGCTCATAGGGTTCATTGGCATCAACATGTGCAAGGCCACCTTGACGTAATCGGTCAAGCATTGACAGGTCATCCGCAGCAGTAACCGCTTCTTGTTCCGGCTCTTCTTGTTCCTCCTCTGGGGTGATGTCGGATTCACTATCGCTATCTACTTGAATGTTTTGGGGTGAAGCATAGCGGTTCTTGAAACACTTTTTGGAAAGATGTGCCTCTTGGAAGAATTCTCCTTCATATGTGTCTGGGTTAATGTGAGGTTCATAATCCTCTTCCTTTGGGGTAGAAAGTCTAGCACGTGGCGGCACTTCATAAACGACATCCCAACCTTTCAGATTTGGATTAGTTTGGCAGGCCCACGGTAGATAGAATACTTGGGTCCCCTGTTGAGCCGTAATATAGACATCAGGAACATCTAAATGGGTGCTTTGGTTGATTTCAACTAGCCCTATATGTTCATGAGTCCTTATAGTCTCCTTCGGCTGAAACCAATAACATTTGAAGACTACGACATTCGGTGGGTTTTCACCATAGAACAGAAGTTCATAAATTTCTTCAACTCTCCCATAATACTCGGTACCTCCTTCGCCGATAGCAGATACACAACAATTTGTAGACTTTTGGTCGGCCGTAGATTGCTCTTTGCCATAGGTACGAAAGCGATACCCGTTGATGTCATACTTGTCAAATGAACGAACCTTATAGTCAAAACCATTAGCGACTTGTCTCAATTCGACGTCCGTAGACTCTGAATTAGCCTACAAGTTTAATATGAAAGGATTGTTGCATTACGCACAAATTAGCGAATGAAATGAAATTCTCTAATAGAAATTACCGTTTGTTTGAACCAAGAGATGAAACCGGGATAGCCGCCTCCTTGCTTTGCGAGAAGCTCATACTCTTCGACGGAATCCTTTTGGATCTCCGCTCCATACGAGAATATGGCGACGTATCGACTGTATGACATATCCAGGAATAAGAGCAGTTCAAAGGAAATAGAAGTTGTGAAACAATGTACCGAGAACTTACTCGATGTACGGACGCACTTCTATCAGGTTGTTGAAGATATAAAATGAAATGGTCCGCCATTCTTTGTTATCCAAAGATGCTGGATGTGAAACACTAGCTGGTGCGAGATTCCCTTTGAATAGGATGAGGTTGGATCCACCCTTTTTAGGGTCGTCAACATTGTACCGAGGCTTCGGATTATGCAAATGACGATTTTTGGCTTCGTAGTGTGCTGTTACGAAGTTTGCCGCCTCCTCTGTGATGAATGCCTCAGCCATCGATGCTTCAATTCTATGTTTATTTTACATTTTTCTCGAGCGTCTTATGCATCCTCTCAGTTGGGTAGCACCAACGATTTTGCACGGGCCCCCCCAATCTTGCCTCGGTCGGGAGATGCATAATCAAATGCTGCATTGGATTAAAGAAGCCCGGTGGAAAGATCTTCTCTAACTTGCAGATCAACTCCGGCGCCAACTCTTCCATTTCTTCTAGCACGCCAGGCGATAATTCTTTCGCACACAGAACACGGAAGAAATAGCTGAGTTCTGCCAGTACTAGCCATTCATCCTCAGGGATGAAGCCACGCAACATCACCGGCATTACCCGCTCAATCCATATGTGCCAATCATGACTCTTGAGACCAAATATCTTCAATTTATCAAGATTTGCTCCCCTCTTTAGATTTGCTGCATACCCATCGGGGAACATCAACTGCTGTTGCACCCACAAGATAATTTCCCTCATAGCTGGCCTTCCAAGATTGAACCATGCCTTTGGCTTCGTCCAGTTCTGCTTTCCTTTCGGTTCTTTCATGTTTTGTAACGGCCTATCACATAGCGCCTCGGATCGACTCTAGCCTTAGTATTATCCTTTGACTTCCCATCTATGCTGAACAATGTACCAAAAAGTGCGTCGGCGATATTCTTCTCAGTGTGCATCACGTCGATGTTGTGTGGGCAAAGGAGGTCTTTGAAGTAAGGCAGATCCCATAAGCATGTTTTGTGAGTCCACGCGTGCTTAGTATTATACCCCTTGAAGTACCACGGGCTGTGGATCTGGCTCGAGGCGTTTAACGATCCAGGGTCATTGGCCTATCAATGTAGGTGGTGCAGAGTTTTTGACAACTCTACCTCTGATGAAGTTCTTCTTGTGTTTCCTGAACTTATGGCGAGGATCCAGGAACTGTCTATGCATGTCGAAGCAAGAAAAATTGCGACCGGCCTGAAGCCAACGAAACTCAAGAGCTCCCTTGCATGTGGGGCACGGAACCTTCCATGCACACACCAGCCAACGAATAGCGCGTCGCCCGACAAGTCATCGTCAGTACATGTACCGGAACCGCATTATGAAGTTCCGTTTGTTATAGGCGTCGTATGTCTTGAACCCATTATCCCGGGCTTCTTGCAATTAGTCCTTAAGCGGCTGCATGTACACATTCATATTTTTCCCGGATAGTTGGGCCTGGAATTATCAACGTCGGAAAATGTTCTTTCTTTGGATAATCTGTCCGGGGAGATTGAGTGGAAAGACAAATACGGGCCAACAACTGTATTGGGCTGCCGTCATACCAAACACATCTGAACCCATCCGGCTGATGCCGACTCGAGGATTCCTCGGATCTGCCGCTTTGTCGACATGTAATTCATCAAACATTTTCCACGCAACACCATCCGATGTGTGTACCATCATCGATTCCCATCGTATCTAGTTCGGTTCTTTTGCCTGTTTTGTGCCATGTCATCTCATCGCCATCTCTTGACCATGAAAGGCGTTGAAGTCTTGGTGCGATTGGCATATACCGAAGAACACTAACGGGATTTTGGTGCGTGTCTTCTCACCCATACCGTTGTCTACCACAATATACCTGGAAGACTTGCAAATGGGACAATAGTTCAAGTCCGCATAGTCAAGCCTAAATAAGGCACATCCTTTCTCACAGGCATGTATCTTCTCATAGGGCATCTTTAGTGCACGGAGGATTTTGTCCGACTGGTACAGGTTTGCAGGCATTACATGGCCTTTGGGTATTATAATTGCGTCATATCATTCTCTGCCCAAGTTGAACTGAGCCTTCAGAGCCATTACTTGTGAATGTCATCCAACTAACAAAGCTCAGTGTGCTCGTGGAGCGGACGTTTTGAAGACTCCAACATTTCATTGAAGGCCTTTGCAGATTCCTCCATCTCCTCGTCCGAATCCCGAGCATCATCATATTCTTGCACCATGTTTTCCATCCCGGTACCATGCTCGTCGGTGCGACGATGATCCACCTCAGCTCGGTCATGTTGGGAAGACTCACCATGAAATGTCCACACCGTATAATCGGGCGTAAAACCATTATTCTGCAGGTGTTTGCCCATTTCAGCCTCTGTCCTCTTTTCCCAATTGCCGCACCGTAAACAGGGGCACCAGGTTTTCTTCTGGCCATTTGCAAATGCGGCTTGCACAAACCCTTGGTTTTTGTGAACCATTCAGCGCTCCATTTGTTTCGACCCGTGTGACGGTATACATCCACATACGATCACTCATCTTGACTTTCGAGCTCTTGGACACACACCAATTATATATGTAATTCACCATGTATATATTCATCAGTTGATCTACTTTGTCAATTTTATTACGTGCATGCAACCTACACTCTAATAGGTAATGATGGGTCATCCCACCCGTGTATGTGTAGATTGGGTTCATTTTCCCATGCTATGCTCCGGATCCGACGCAAAATTTGGCAGCACCTCCCGCTGTTCTCTCGATACACGCGTCTACGCAATAAGCAGAGAGGATGTGTACGAGAGAACAACAGGGAGCAGCATTTAAATTTATGCGTCGGATCGAGCAAAGCATATGGGAAAACGAACCCAATCTACACATACTGGCTGTCCATGGATAGCGTTGGACAATTGAAAGAATCAAGGTTATAAATATGAAATGCATGCATATTTATAACTATGACGCTTTGAGCAGGAGACACATATTGGTTACGATATCGATGATTCAAGACACATATATAGCTAGCTATCAAGTTTCATCGGAATAGATCAAATAATTAATGGGGAGGAGGACATGTCATTTGTGCTCACCCACGATCGAAGAAGGAGAGCTCGCAAAGCGACGGCGAGGTCGTCGAACACCAAACCTCGCAGCGATGAAACAACTGCACATTTAAAACTACC
Organism: Aegilops longissima; assembly: GCA_021605205.1. Classification (NCBI taxonomy): domain Eukaryota; kingdom Viridiplantae; phylum Streptophyta; class Magnoliopsida; order Poales; family Poaceae; genus Aegilops; species Aegilops longissima. Next base: position 176,568,172 of record CM038678.1, on the reverse strand, counting down.
CGATCAACACAATTATATATGATGTTTTCATAACAAAATTGAAAAATATATGACCTAACTAATAATTCACAAATATATGACCCGTCGGCCTCTGGAAGGCCAAAGAACACCTTTTCGGAGGTGTCGGGGTCGGGTGCCGTGTCGGGTCGGTCGGGGTCTCGGGTGGGGTGCGGGTCGGGTCGGGTGCCGTGTCGGTGTCGGGGTCGGGGTGTCGGGTCAGGCTCGGTGTCGGGGTGTCGGTGTCGGGGTTGGTGTCGGGGTCTCGGGGTCGGGGTGTCGGGTCGGGGTCGGGTGTCGTGTCGGTGTCGGGGTGGGGTGTCGGTGTCGGGTCGGCGTCGGGTGCCGTGTCGGTGTCTGGGTCTCGGGGTGGGGTGTCGGGTCGGGTGCGGGTCGGGTCGAGTGCCGTGTCGGTGTCGGGTCGGGTGTCGGGTCAGGCTCGGGGTCGGGGTGTCGGTGTCGGGTCGGGGGTCGGGGTCTCGGGTGGGTCGGTGTCGGTCGGAGTGCGGGTCGGGGGTCGAAGTGTCGTGTCGGTGTCGGGTCGGTGTCGGTGTCGGGTCGGGTCGGGTGCCGTGTCGGTGTCGGGGTCGGGGTGTCGGTGTCGGGGTCGGGGTCGGGGTCTCGGGGTCGGGGTCTCGGGGTCGGGGTGTCGTGTCGGGGTGCCGGGTCGGGGTCGGGGTGCCGTGTCGGTTCGGGGTTTTTTCCTCTTTTTTCCTTTTCTTCTTCTTCCTCTTCTTCCTTTTCTTCCTTTTTTTCCTTCTTCTTCTTCTTCTTCTTCTTCCTCCTTTCCTTTTTTCCTCTTCTTCTTCTCCTTCTCTCCTCTTTTTTCTTATTCTTCTTCCTCTTCTTCTTTTTTCTTCTCCTCCTCCTCTTCTTCTGCTTCCTTTCCTTTTTCCTCTTCTTCTTCTCCTCCTCTCTTGTTTTTTTTTCTTCTTCTTCTTCTTTCCTAAAACTGAACTAAACCTAAAACTAAACCTAAATCTAAAACTAAAAAATAACAGAAAAAAGGAAAAAAACTAAATCTAAACCTAAAACTAAACTAAAACTAAACCTAAACCTAAAACTAAACCTAAAACTAAAACTAAATCTAAATCTAAACTAAACATAAACCTAAAACTAAAAAAACAGAAAAAAAGGAAAAACAGAGGAGAGGTAGAGCTCACTGGCCGGTGGAGGAGGTGGCGGTGGAGGGGGGCGAGCCGGCCTGGGCGGCGCCGGGCCGAGGCTGTGGGCTGGGGCGAGGCAGGCGGCCGAGACGGACAGGGCGCAAGGGCGACAGGCGAGGGCGGTGGGCGGCAGGCGCAGGCGGCGATGGCGACAGGCGGGGGTGGAGGAGGAGGGCGGGCGGCTGGGCGGTGGCGCGGGCGGGCGAGGGCGCTGGGAGTGAGGGGCAAGGGCGACGCCGAGACGGCAGGCAGGGGGGGCGGCGGCAGGCGGTGGGGCGACAGGCGGGGGGGCGGTGGGCGGCAGGCGGTGGTGCGACCAAGGCGGCAGTGGTGGGGGCGGCGTGTGGGAGCAGGGGAGAGAAACAGAGAGAGGGGCGGGTGGGGGGCGGCGGCGCGCCGTTAGTTATGTTTAATCTTTGCCGTCCGCCACCTTTGCCGTCCGCTAATGTTCTCTTTGCCGTCTGCTAGCAGACGGCAAAGAGGGGGGCCTATAAGTATTTTTTAACCAGCTCCTCAATGGGGCCCCCTCCCTCTTTGCCGTCTGCTAGCGGACGGTGAAGAATCTTTGCCGTCCGCTAGCGGACGGCAAAGAACTGGCTGATGGCAAAGGCTTTCTTTGCCATCAGCCAGTTCTTTGCCGTCTGCTTTCGGGTAGCTGATGGCAAAGAGCTTCTTTGCCGTCTGCTAGCAGACGGCAAAGAGCTGGCAAATGGCAAAGTAGCTGATTCCAGTAGTGTACTATGGATATTCAAAGAGATCATACTAACAACATTGCAATCATGCTCATCATTCAAAGATTTGGTGCCAAACAATTTAATGCATTCTTCTTCTAACACTTTGGCACAATTTTCCTTTCCATCATACTCACGAAAGATATTAAAAAGATGAAGCGTATGAGGCAAACTCAATTCCATTTTTTTGTAGTTTTCTTTTATAGACGAAACTAGTGATAAGACAAGAAACAAAAAGATTCGATTGCAAGATCTAAAGATATACCTTCAAGCACTCACCTCCCCGGCAAAGGCGCCGAGAAAAAGAGCTTGATGTCTACTACACAACCTTCTTCTTGTAGGCGTTGTTGGGCCTCCAAGTGCAGAGGTTTGTAGGACAGTAGCAAATTTCCCTCAAGTGGATGACCTAAGGTTTATCAATCCGTGGGAGGCGTAGGATGAAGATGGTCTCTCTCAAACAACCCTGCAACCAAATAACAAAGAGTCTCTTGTGTCCCCAACACACCCAATACAATGGTAAATTGTATAGGTGCACTAGTTCGGCGAAGAGATGGTCATACAAGTGCAATATGGATAGTAGATATGGGTATTTGTAATCTGAAAATATAAAAACAACAAGGTAACTAATGATAAAAGAGAGCACAAATGATATTGCAATGCGTTGAAACAAGGCCTAGGGTTCATACTTTCACTAGTGCAAGTTCTCTCAACAATAATAACATAATTGGATCATATAACTATCCCTCAACATGCAACAAAGAGTTACTCCAAAGTCACTAATAGCGGAGAACAAACGAAGAGATTATGGTAGGGTACGAAACCACCTCAAAGTTATCCTTTCTGATCGATCTATTCAAGAGTCCGTATTAAAATAACACGAAGCTATTCTTTCCGTGCGATCTATCATAGAGTTCGTACTAGAATAACACCTTAAGACACAAATCAACCAAAACCCTAATGTCACCTAGATACTCCAATGTCACCTCAAGTATCCGTGGGCATGATTATACGATATGCATCACACAATCTCAGATTCATCTATTCAACCAACACAAAGTACTTCAAAGAGTGCCCCAAAGTTTCTACCGGAGAGTCAAGAAGAAAACGTGTGCCAACCCCTATGCATAGGTTCATGGGCGGAACCCGCAAGTTGATCACAAAACATACATCAAGTGGATCACGTGATATCCCATTGTCACTACAGATAAGCACGGCAAGACATACATCAAGTGTTCTCAAATCCTTAAAGAATCAATCCGATAAGATAACATCAAAGGGAAAACTCAATCCATTACAAGAGAGTAGAGGGGGAGAAATATCATAAGATCCAACTATAATAGCAAAGCTCGTGATACATCAAGATCGTACCACCTAAAGAACACGAGAGAGAGAGAGAGAGAGAGAGAGAGAGAGAGAGAGAGAGAGATCAAGAGACAAACACATAGCTGCGTACGCCCTCAGCCCGAGGGTGAACTACTCCCTCCTCATCATGGAGAGCGCCGGGATGATGAAGATGTCCACCGGTGAGGGATCCCCCCTCCGGCAGGGTGCCGGAATAGGGTCCCGATTGGTTTTTGGTCGCTACAGAGGATTGCGGTGGCGGAACTCCCGATCAATTCTGTTCCTGATGGTTTTAGGTACATGTATATATATATATATATATATATATATATATATATATATATATATATATATATATATATATATATATATATATATATATATATATATATATATATATATATATATATATATATATATATATATATATATATAGGCGGACTATTACATTACGGTAACAAAAATTATTCTGTTACCCTCGGTCCTATAAGGGCGCGACTCGTAGAAACACCCCACCCGAACCTAACCCACCTCGTTCACGGAGGCAGCCATCGGGCGAAGGAAGCGGCGGGCGGCCGGAGCGAGCGAGCACGCGGTGTCGTGACCAGCCACCGCCGCCGCCCAAGGCGCAGCCCTCGAATCAGCCACCGACGACAGCCCGACCAAGCGCGACCGACGCCGCCCCGACCGAGCGCGACGGTGCCGCCCGACCTAAGCGTGACTGGCGCCGCCCGGATCCAGCGGCCGGCACCGCCGCCGCTTCCTTCCCTGCGTGGCCGCCTCCTTCCCTCGCTCGGTCTCCTCTCACCCGTCGCCGTCGCCTCCTCCCTGCACGGTCGCCTCCACCCCCGTCGCGGCCGCCTCCTTCCCCCGCGTCGTCCGCCTCCCTACACCATGTGTCGCCCCCTTCTGACCCACCGCGAAGACCGCCTCCTTCCCCCGCGCCGGCTACCTTCCTCCACCATGCGCCGCCCCCGTCTGCCCCACCGTGCCGGCCACCTCCCTCCACCACACGCCACCCTCTCTTCCCCACCGCTCCACCACCCCCTCTACCCCGGCGTGCCGCTTCCTGCTCCCCTCTCCCAGCGCCCCACCGGCCTCCCTCTGCCCCCACCTGTGCTCCTCTCTGCTCTGCCCCTGGCCACACACGCCCCCACGACAGCGGCCGCGTGGTTCACAGCTGCCGCACTAGTCCGTTCGCCACTGCCAACCGAGGTCGTTCGACAAAAAATCGTTCAGCAACGCAGAGGTCAGGAGCTTTCCTCTCGTTTTGCTCTTCCTTGTAATTTTTTCTGATTTGGGGAATAAGTGACTGCAGTTTACCTAGGCATTTAGATGTGTTGATGTTATGCTTGCTTAGCAGAAGTTCAAGATGCTTGTTAAAAAATGTGATATATAGCAAAAAGGGAAAGATGAATTGTGTTTTCTCATAGCAAAACTGATGCTCTGTAGGTGGTATAGCAATTCACCATGTATATCTAGCATCAGTCCATAAAAAGACATACAAAAAAAATTCAAATATGTGCGTTAAAAACACATTTTGGTTTAATATAATATGTTAGCTTAATACATAGAAAAAATTATAGCAGACTAGTAGAGAAAAGAATGGATTTGCGTCAGTTCGGACTTGAAGGGTGGCGAGTTAAAAAAGAAAGAAATGTTGAGCAAGAAAAAGAATATTGCCCCGCGGTAGACGCATCGGCACCTCGCTAGTCCAACTAGTTGCCCCGCTGTCGTTCACTCAAAGATAGGCGCTCTGAAAAAGGAGCTCTTGTTTTGCAAATGATGATCTATAATAGGAGCTCTCAATTCCTTCCATCGGCATTTAAAATAACATATGGGGCTCCTGCTCCAGCTCCTGTATCCCTGGTTCGGTGTCAACATTGCAGGTCTGCAGTTCGATGTGATTTGGTTGGGTAGGAAGGGAGAATTGTAGGGACAGTACGGGGATGGCCAACGATAAACCTGCTGCTGACATGCTCTATAGAGATTTATGCCAGCAAGGTCTTTGTGTTAAAATGTCTGAAAAGTGAAAAAAATCACTGCTGAATTCTATTTTGTGCTGAGCATTTCTCTGAACATAAGGTGTCTTCCCCCAATTGTTCTGGTTGACCTTATGCTTGCAGCCCAGTAGGACTTATTCTGATGCTCTGGTTGACCTTATGCTTGCAGCTGAGTGTACTTATTCTGATACTCTAGTTGACCTTATGCTTGCAGCTGAGTTGGACTTCCTCCTATTCAAATGCTTGCAACTTTCAATTATGTTTTGTTCTAAAGCTACTTGCTGTAAAGTAGTATATGTCCTAGGATTTCAGTACAACTTCCAAAATAAAATGTGGTTCAAGTTCTCAAATTATTTAGAAGAAGATAGGACAGGAAGTCTTGAATGGAAAGCTCATATGAGTGTGAATGGTTTGAGTAAATTGTTGAAGATTAGATAGGAGTGAAAAAACAAAAGGTATATAAGTGATGCTAAAAACTGAGATGTCAAATTTAACATTCTATTATTTCTGTTCCTTTATTTTCTTTTAGTTTTGGTGTCTGAATTTGTGGATATATGAGTAGGCCCCAATAATTATTTCTTCAGTTCTCTTCCACCGTCAGGTCGCGGCCTCTTCCTTCTGCAGGTCACCACCTCCTTCTTCTGTAGGCCGTGCCACATCCCCCCATTCCCGCAGCCGACAGGCCATTCACCGCCGGCACCATAGTCTGTTCACTACCGACAGACAAGGCCGTCCAACGATGCAACGACGAGGTCTGGTCTTCCCCCTTCCTCTTTACATGTAGTATATTCTACAAAATATGAGACACTCTCAACTTAATAAAGAGTGTGTCATGCAAGTTCAGGTATTACTGCTGCACGAGTTCAAAAATCTCAACAAACCAAGCTCAAACCAAATTTTAGGAATTGTTTCCTTCATAAATTAGTTTTCTTTTTGTTAATTTGTTATTCTGGACAGTATAGATGTATTACTGAAGCAGTTCCATAAAATGTCATTGTATTACTGCATATGTCATTCATCTATGAAAATGTGCAGCTGTTGTGGTGTATATGTCATTCATGTACATGTATTATATAAAGGAAAATTTTGTGTCTATGATGATATGTTTGTTACTTCTTCAAAGAAGGTATACATGACCGTTTGTTGTGCATGCAAGAATGAAAGAAATGGTTTACATAAAAAACAATTAATCAGTACAAATTAAAAACAATGATTAGTTCAAAATGAAAAAAATGGTTAGTTTGAATTTAAAAATCAGTTTGAAGTAAAAGCCATGATTAGATTGAATTCTAAAAAATGAATGATCAGTTCAAATTAAAGAGAATAATCAGTTTGGGTTAAACAAGTTGGGTGAATGTCCTACTATTTGCTATGTGATTATTAACTATGTATTTATATCATTAGTTCATTAACAAATCAAAGAAAAAGTTTTTGCTAGATTGACTCATGTTCTACTCTGGGCACACGATACATAAAGGCACCAGGTTCCAGGGTTAATTCTCACAGTTGAGAGAATATTATTCCAAGCTTCATATAAACACACATATAGCGTGTCTGAAGACGTTACATTTATTTGTTTTGCATCCCAGCCATATCAGACCAGATCAGCACAGAGTGACTAGCCGGCTAGCCGACGACGGGGATGACTGCGACGTGGCGGACGACCCCCTCCTCCTGATGGTAGAAGACGAGGACGCAGTCCAACTGGAGGCCCGGCGGGGCGGGGACGGTGCCCACCGGCAGGCGAGTCGATGGTCAGCTCCGGCCTGTCGCTCTTGATCTTGTCCATCACCGGATACACGGACCAGTGGAGCACCTCCGGCCATGATGTCTTCGCAGGAGAGCTCATCTTCAGATATTGATGTACTTTTATGGGTTTAGCACAGGCTCTATCCTACCTATCGTACGTCTTGGACTGAATATATAGGCTGGCCGGGTCGCGGTGCTCTTAACTTCAGGTAAAATAAATACATTGGTTGGCTGGCTGGCTGGCATGCTAGAGATTACCGCCCATTTGTTGGATTCTTTGAGATATATAGCATGATGCATCGTCGCCTTTTTGGATGTCATCAAATTTCTTGTTTACTTAGTTAGTTAATCTGATCGAAATGGTGGCAAAACAATGCTAGGCTAGCTAACTATATGTCCCATGCACATATATGTCTCAATGTACATTTTTTATATCATCAGTTCATTAACAAATCATAGAAAAAATTTTTGTGCGTGTGATTATTCCTGTGAGCGCCAATGTACTTAAATGTTTACTTTGTGCTTCCGTGTATGTTTTTGGGCAGTACAAATACATCGTCATACTAAGTACTTACGCGGTCGGGGTTGAGGCCTCCTGCTCAACAGTACAACTTAACTTCTTGTTTTGTGGCCGGTCGCTCAAGGAGCTGTGCTCAACAGTACAACTTCTTGTCTTGTGGCCGGCCGCTCAAGGAGCTGAGTTCAAAATAAGAGAAGTCTAGGATATCGTCACAAAACACGCTCAATATGTGAAAACACGCTCAATACAAAACCATACATACATCCGTTCAAGTACTCTTTTTCTCGAACATATATTCGTCCGTTCTAGAAAGTAAAAATGGTTGAATTAAAAATATTGATCAGTAGGAGTTAAAAATGGTGATCCGTTCGGAATAAAAGAAATGACAGAAATTCGACTTGTAAAGCTCAAGCAAAAACAAACCCCATGCAATTCAAATGAGAAAAGTACAAGTCATAAAATAAGAAAAGTCCAGAGCATCATTCTAAAAAAAAGTTTAATTCAAAAAAGAATAAAAAACATTTTCTTTTTGAAAAAAATATCATTCAGTTCGATGATATAAACCATGCAAGTACAGGGGCGACGATACAATAAACCATTGAAAACTTACGAGCAAAACAGAGCAAAGTCCAGTTAGTGAAAACACGCTTAGTACAAACCCGTGCAAACATCAGTACAAGTACCATTTTTCGGAACCATTCAAAATTACTCTAAAAAAATAGCTCAGTACAAACATACACATATATCAGTACGACTACTATGTTTTTCAAACGAGAAAATAGCAGGATCCGTCATACCGTATTTCAAATTACTCTTAAACGGTTGCGAAGTAGAGAAAACGTTCAACATGACTAAGTTTCGCATTTTCGATATCTATCCAACGATATATCGTTTGCCCCATTTCGATAAACTTTAAAAAAACCGCGTTCAAAACCAATTTTAACCGTATTTGAATTCGTATTTAAACCGTAAGGAATTCGAAAAAACTTTCTATACGCAAAAGTTGCGCATTCTCCATAGCTTTCCAACGCCTTATCATTTGCGTCAATCAGACATATCGTTTGCAAAAAATCGTGAAAATACGTTTCGCCCAGAATTTCACGATTTTTGAAATTACTTTTAAATCATATAGATTTAGAAAAAACAATACATATATGGAAGATGCGTATTTTCACCAGCTTTCCAACGCCATCTTGTTTGATCAATTCCGACAAACGGTTTGAAAATTGAGTCCAAAATACGATTCACATTTTCGGTTTTGAAAAAAACATTTTTTTTCAAAATTACTCTTAAACCATAATGATTTTGCAAAAATAAATTATAAGATTGTAATGTGGATGTCAAGAGCTTTCCAACGATATATTATACGCCCCGTTTCGACAAAAATATTTGCAAAAAAATTTGAACTAAAGAAGACGATTTTTCGCAACAGCAGAAAGCATCAATTCAACCGCTCGATTTTCATCAGTTCAACCGCTTGAATTCATCAGTTCAAGTAGGGTAACAGAATAATATTCTGTTACGCGTAACAGAATAGCCCAGATGTGTGTGTGTGTGTGTGTGTGTGTGTATATATATAAGAAGTCGGTGAGGGGAGCCACGAGGGGCCCACGAGGGTGGAGGGCGCGCCCAGGGGGGTGGGCGCGCCCCCTGCCTCGTGCCTTCATCGTTGCTTCCATTACGTACACTCCAAGTCTTCTGGATTGCTTCCGTTCAAAAAATAACTCTCCCTAAGGTTTCATTCCGTTTGGACTCCAGTTGATATTCCTTTTCTACGAAACACTGAAACAAGGGAAAAAACAGAAACTAGCAATGGGCTTTGGGTTAATAGGTCAGTCCCAAAAATAATATAAAAGTGCATAGTAAAGCCCATTAAACATCCAAGATGGATAATATAATAGCATGAATACTTCATAAATTATAGATACATTGGAGACGTATCAGCAGCGCGCACGGTCCCATTCCAAACTGGGCCCCGCCGCCGGAGGAGCAGGTGTAGGAGTTTTTTGACAACTTAGCAGAGGTGTATGTCCGAATGAGCCACTGCTCATCCAGGACACCACTCAGGCAGAGCTGGACTATATCGCCGCCAGGGCGGCGGAGGCGGAGCTCGCCAGGCAGGCCAGCAACGCTGGCGGCATGGAGGACGAGGTCGCAGCAGCCGTGGAGGAGAAGGAGCTCGCCCAGTGGGCAGAATCCGCTGGAGAGGCCAGCAGCACCAGCACCGGGGCCCTTCTCATTAAAGATGAGCCCGACGAGTCGTCGTCGTCGTCGTCGTTGTCATCGTCATCGAAGAAGGAGGAGGAGGAGGCCGAGGCCGTCGACCCTCCAGCCATGGGGAGAGGGCAAGTCCTGCGGCGGGCCAGCTCCGGTAGCCGGTTCGGCCCAGCAGGGCCGTGCAACCTCGGCATGCCCAGGAGACGTCCGCGCGCCAAACGAGGGCTGCGGCGATGAAGAAATTGGCGAAGGCTGCGGTGGCGAAGAAGAAAGCATCTGCCTCTTCTTCGTCTAAGCGCGCTCAGACTCCACCTTCTTCCCCTCCTCCGGTAGACATCGATGCGGAGGCCGTCTTTGACTTCGGGTCCCTCAGCCCAAGGAGGAAGAGGAAGGTAGCAGAGGAGGAGGTGGAGGAGGAGGAGTAAGCTTCTTGTTCACTCCCCCCTTTTTGTCATCTCCGTCTCCTCAAACTGTGCCGCTTATCTTGGATTGTTTTCATTTTTGCTGGGATGTGGAGACGCTGGCCCAGAGGGTGAAGAGGGCCAGGTCCTCGGCGGGCGGCCAGCCCCCGGCGGGCACCTCAAGGGCGCCACTGTGGCGTGAGTAGCCCGGAAAACAGCCCGTGGAGCAGCCCCCAGCGTAAGTTCGCCACTCGCCCCTCGTCGACGTGTGTGTTGGGGGGTATAAGTCACTGGCGCTGACCTTGCCGAGATCGCAGGAGGAGGACGGCAGCAGGAGGAGCCACTGAGTGCCACCCCCAACGCGCTGCCCCCATCGACCACGCCGCCCCGAGGGGTGTCCCTGGCAAGGGCGTCAAGCACCGAGCCCATGCACACGGAGGAGGAGGAGGAGAACTTGGGCGCCGACGGCTCCACCTCGGCGCCAGATGTTGGCGAGAAAGGGGCTACTTCTTCCCAGCCCGGCACGGGTACATCATTCGCCTCTCATCACTTCCCTTTTCTTTTTCTCTTTTTGAATCTTGGTCTTGGCTTCGCCTTACCCTCTTCTCGATATCCAGATCCTCCCTCGGCGGACCGGGAGGACATAGACATTGTCATCGAGGACGTCGCCAAGGACGCCGTGACAGAGGCCGAGAAGATCGCCGCCGAGGAGGCCGCCAGGGGTGCGGCTGAGGATGCCGCCAAGGGGCCTGCCGGGGAGCCCGGCAAGGCTGCTGCCGAGGAGGCCGACAAGGCGCTTGCCGGGGAGGCCGGCAAGGCCGCTGCCGAGGAGGAGGTGGTTGATGTCCAGCCTTCCTCCTCTGCTACTTCTGGCTCCGGCAGATATCTGAAGGTGAGCGACGACCTTTTGTTCCACCTTCCAGGGATGTCGAGCTCCAGGGCGCCCATGGAGGGAGAGGTGTTTGACGAGGAGGTGCTTGCCACCGCCGGGCTCGAGGTTGTTGATGAGCCGAGCACCGGTGGCGACGGTTCTCAGGAAGAGCGTCTCCTCCAGGCCATGGGCGCCAGCTTTCGGAAGCTCCAGGTGCTCCAATGCGCCTGCCTGGACAAGGCCAAGTCCAAGATGGCAACGGTGGACAAGGCGGAGGCGGACCTCAAGGGACGCATCGCCGAGACGCAAACTTGGTTCCGCCAAGCTTGTGAGGAGCTGAAGGCCGCTCAGGGCGAGCTGGCCAAGCGCGAGGTAGAGCTCACCATGAAGCGGGCCAACATCGAGAAGGCCCAGGAGACGGCGAAGAACCTGGCCGCCGAAGCTGAGGCCGCTCGAACCCAGCACCAGGCCATGCTGAACTCCCAGGAGGAGGACCTTGCCGCTCGTGAGGAGAAGCTTGCTGCGACTCTCCATGGCAAGGACGAAGAGGTGGAGAAGCTCATTGCGCAGTGGACCCAGGAGCTGGAGAAGAGGCACAAGGAGGCACTCGATGCCCAGGCTCTGGTTCACGCCGGCAAGGTGAAGGAGCTAGAGGTGGAGCGGGACGGGCTAAGAGACCAGGTCCTGAAGGTGTCCTAGGAGAAGGACATGCTCAACGACGCTCTGGTTGAGGCGCAGGGCGCAGTCCTCAGCAAGGCTGGGCAGCTATCCGAGGCCAACAACTCCATCAAAGACCTCAAACTGAAGCTGGAGGGTCTCGAGGGGATGCTGTCGGAGGGCAAAGTCTGGGAGGAGACCCTGGCCAAGGCCCTGGAGGCCGAGAAGAAGTTGCGGAAGAACGAGACCGCCAACCACAAAGACTTTGTGGAGGGTGAGAATCGCTGGATCGGGCACCTCGAAGGCGTCGCCGGCAGGATCACCATGCAGCTAGCTACCATGGGGATGCCAAACGTGAGATATACCCCGGAGCGCAACGTGAGCCCCAACGCCAAGCTGACCATCTTCTTTGAGGGCGTCCTCGGAGCCTTGGAGCAGTTCCACTCCAATCGGGCGGCCTCCCTGGTGGATGAGGCCCGGAGGCTTTGCCGGGGTGCCATGAGCAAGGTCCTCACCAAGGTGGCGCACTGGAACCCCAACCTCGACTTCGAAGCCGCGCTGGAGAGCTTGCCAGATTACGCGGACCTCACGGTTCTCAAGGAGCGTATCAAGCCCATCATCAGCCGCATCGACGGAATCCAGAGGGTGGAGGGCCTGCGCCGGGACTAGGCACCCCGTTTCTAACTGCCTCTGCAGGTTCACAACCAAGACAATTTTTATCTTTAGTTAGAACCGCAGCAACACTTGATGTAATATAACTCTGCAGTACTTTTGATATGATGAATGTTATCTTCCTGTTCGGTCTTCCTTTGTATGTTCACCCTACGCAAACCGGTTAGCTTGCCAGCGCGTAAACGCAGGGCGACACCTTGAGGACGGATCCCCAATGGCCTGCCGGGTGTGATTGCTGCCGAGCGAACCACCTTAACGCTCTCAACGCGGCCGCTCGAACTGTCGAGCTTGACTCGAGTCAGAATCGAGAATGTTGCCAATTGCGGAATGCTACCCTGCCGCTCTCGACGCGGCCGCTTGAGCTGTTGAGCGGACTCGAAACAGAACAAGGGTGTTGCCAATCACGGAAGGGCCTCTTCGCGTGCAGGTTTCCATACATAGGACAAGACCTTTGAGGATAATGACCATATATAAAAAGGAAATTTCTTAAAGTTTCGCATGACTTAGCTTTTTTGTCGTTGTAAGGGCACCCACCACATCTGCAGATGGTGCCGTCAGGCTTGGTCGTCTTCTTCCTTGGAACATCGGCCACAATGAAGCCGCTGCTTCGATCAGACCAGATTTTCACAACTGCGCCATTCCCCTACCTGGCACGCCAAAGATGTCGGTGGAAACGACACCTATGGAATCACTGGGATCCCTTCTACGGTTCGCGGGCGCGAGGTTGTGCAAAGAGCGGGTCTGACAGGAAGCACACAGATCATTTACCCAGGTTCGGGCCGCAAAGATGCGTAATACCCTAGTCCTGCTTTGGTGGATGTATTTGAGTGTTCTTGTGTTCTTGAGCTAGCTACGGGGTGCAACTTGCCCAAAAGAGCCGAATCCCTCTCCTGGTCGCCTCGGGCCTCCTTTTATAGGCAAAAAGGGGTCTCCACAGTGGCACACAGGAGGTGGAAAGGTGTACAGTCGATATGCCTACCCTCTGGGACCGTCGGACAAACACATTTAATGCACTGCTGATGTAACCCCCTTGCTTAATCAGGGACGGCGAGGAAGCACGTCCCAGCTGTCGCCGCCTCGCCTAGCCTTGACACACGTCCGAGCTGATGAGGCATCACGGTGCCATGTTGGCTTGCTGCTGGGCTGGCGCGGTGGTGGAGCCTTCATGAAGACCTGCATGCCACCACGCAGGTGCTTGCTGAGTTGGTTGTGGAGGCCGCTCGTCGCCACGCAGGTGCCTCCTTAGCTGGTCGAGCTGGCAGCTGCATGGATGGCGGTGGAGTCTTGGCAGGCGCGGGCCTGGCAGTGGCCCTGCTGATACCCTCGGCAAGGGTCTTGCCGGGGACCCGGCAAGGGTCTTGCCATGGTGTTGCAGTTGTCCCCGGCAAGGGTCTTGCCGGGGGTCTCATGGATTTCCTCGGCTAGGATCCTGCCGAGGGTCGCCGTCTTCTGGTCCTCATCTGATATCACATGTTTATGATCTTGACGAAGATCCGCATGCCATCACAGAGGCGCCTCCCAAGCCTTGGTCCTAACGTGGATAGTTGGTGGTGTTGGAAACCGCGGGCTCAAGGGTGGCTTGCTCTGCTGGCATCGGGCGAGTTGCCCCGGCCAGGCTTTTGCCGGGGCTGCGGAGGCTGCCTCGGCAAGGATCTTGGCGTTGCCTTGGTTTTCTTGTGCTTTGGCTTATCTTCGGCTTCCCCCTCTGCCATGCTAAGTGTGACCGTAGCGCGCGGCCCTGACTGCCCGTGCACAAGTAAAGGGGTCAAAAGGAGAGCCCCTACTTTTGTACACTGATAGAACGCTGCTCGACTCCGAAGATTCTACGCCTAAGTCCAGACACATACCTTTGTTCGTTCCCTTTTCCTCCTTCTTAATTTTTCCTTTTTTCGTTTTTACGATTTCTAGCGCGTGTTTTGGTAAGCCGCACTCTTGAGGGGTATGCATCCTTAAATGTACACACCCCATCATAACTGTGGGTTTCTCTCAATAGAAGCTCAATATATGTGTTGTTTGCTCAAATACATCCTGTCTTCGCCATTATATGCACTTCTATGACTTAAGTTTTTGCCAAGCTGGGTTGCCTGGCTTCTGTGCTTATGCCCTACGTTCCCGCTTGTTCGGCTAGGGCATAAAGGGAGCACCTCTGCGATTGTTACAACCGGGTCATCTGGACATGTACCTCAGACGGGTGAAGCCAAAAGCTAGCGTTCTTAAGGGAATAATTGGCCGACGGATAAACGATGAACTGCCTTCATTGCAATATAAACTATCAAAATACAAAGACTCATGTGATTCTTTCGCATCACAGCTCAGGCATGCATACGTAACGCATGCTGACCCAGGGAGAGAAACCCTTAACGGAACTATTCTCTTTGGAAGATGTTTCTTACGTTAAAAAGTAATATAACATAATTCCCCAAATACAGTTTGTCTATTCAAGCACTATGGCCGGATTACCTGGTTTCCGAACATACATAGTGTTTCCCACAGGTATAGTATTCGGAAACACTCCAATCCTTGGGTTTCAGAGGTCGAAGCGGAAGGTCTGCCATGACAATATTTTACAATTCGGACAGAGATAAGTTTGATGATAAAGTGTATTGTTACATGAAATCACATGCCTACTCTTTATCTACGCCATCTATCAGGCTGTCTAGTTTACAGTCCTGTTGTGAGAATTTGGCGGCTATCTTTACTTGGTCGTACACCAAGCTAACCGGAATTTCTTGTCCGTCTGGTCCCATAGGTTTGACTCGGGCCATATGATTCGGATCAAGTCCGG
Source organism: Aegilops longissima (assembly GCA_021605205.1). Classification (NCBI taxonomy): domain Eukaryota; kingdom Viridiplantae; phylum Streptophyta; class Magnoliopsida; order Poales; family Poaceae; genus Aegilops; species Aegilops longissima. The sequence continues at coordinate 176,553,062 of CM038678.1, read as the reverse complement.
TATACCGTGTTTTCACCATGGACCAGGCCTCTCGTGCACCTTCTCGACATGCGGATGCCTCCCACAGCTCAAAACGAAGACGAGCTCCCTTGAATAGATTTGCAAGCTCATCCATCATTCCTGGAGGAGAATCGGATGGCCATAAAGCCTTAGCGATGTTCCTCGTTGCTTTCCGAGCTCGCTCGTGCACTTTGGATAGATCTTGCAGCCAGTCGCTTTGAAATCCGGACACTTCTCCCTCGGGCCTCCTAGTTAACAAACCTACAGGAACAAATCTCGTAAAAACTTTCCATCAGGGGATCTTATGAAAGTTAGGTTCAAGCACATACTAAATATGCCGCCTTTCAACTTTTTGTTCTCTTTCAAGGCATGCGACAGCTGGGCTCTTATGTCCTTTAGCTCTTCGTCTTGCTTGATCTGGGCATCCTGTAGTTTGTTCTTCTCATTAATGGTCTGTGTTAATACACGTTGACCAGCGGCTTCTTCCCCTTTGGCATGTTGTTTGTCTGCCTGAGCAACCTTTAGCCTCTCCTCCAATTGATCTGCCGATCCTGCTACTGTAAACAAAACATTGAATACTCGAAAATCATTGTTAGCACATAGTCGTATTTTCCGGACATTGTTGTGCTTACCATCCGGTGCCTTCTTGGATTTCTTCAAATTTTCTAGTTCAGAGGTGACAACATTTAGCTTGGTCCGACATTCTTCAAGCTCCTTGGACAACATGTTATTTTTCGCCGTGAGTACTAGATAATATAAACGACCCTTAAATCAGTTGGGCCAACTGCTTCAAGTCTCAGGGGCTACTGGCACATGATAATTGAATCTACACAAAGTTCTTACCCGCATATCCTTTGAAAGCTGGTGAGTGGCTCTGACAAGTCCATCCCGAGCAGCTCGGATATATGCATCCGCAGAGCTGAGGGCATTGAATGCCTCTTCGGTGAAACTTGGCTCGCGCATGGCCTCTTTCCGCCGCCCATGATTCATCGCGCTCTCCACTTCAGAATTGGTGACAGATACATTATCTGAATCCTCTTGGAGACGACAATCCAACATTTTACCCGTATCAACCCTAGTCCTTAGGGCAGGGTCCGGGGCTGGATTGGTTGATGCATGGCCGACAAGGTCCCCAGATATAGTCCGACGTATGCTCTCCCTAAGAAATGGCCCAGCGGAAAACGTCACAATACGGTCTATCCACCGAGTGCATGTTGAAAACTATACCTCTTTGGTGAAGGCGGGGGATCGGTGGTATCACCGTTTGCCCTTCTTTTCAAAGACTCGTCCTGCGCAGGCGTCGCCTTCTTAGAGGATGCCTTTGATACAGCTCGGCGAGATGAGCGCCGCCCCTTTAGAGAATGAGACAGTGCAGTGGGTGAGGCGTAAGGGGAAAACTCTTTTGGAGGAGACGTATCCTGGTTACTTACATGAGAGGAGGGGAGAAGGCCGGGATAATCGGCTATAATGGCCACTTCCGTGCCGTCGTAGCTCGCCTGATAAAAGACCGGCTCCTTAAGTTCTATGAATATGTCCAGATCTTCTTCATATCCGGGATCCAGGTCTCGAACATGGTCCTCTGGCTGCGGAGCGGGGTTGTAGACCCCCTCGACGACCTTTCTCCATTCCTATTAAAAGTAGCCAAATTAAAATCGACTAGCATAACTTTGGGAAAAGGTTTGAGTAAGGCCAATAATTAAAAAACTCACCTAGTCGATGGGGTTATACATGAAAAAATGTTCCCGACATTTCAAGAGAGTGAAGTCTTCCTTCTCCCCTTTGTAAAGATCAAATTAGATGGTGGCTAGGGCGGTAAAATTGTCCGGACCCTTGCGTAGACAATGGGATGCATCGTCCTCCCCATTGTAATTCCACATAGGAAAACCTCTAGATTGGAGCGGCTGAACGCATCGCGTTATTGAGATCTCCATTACCTCGATTATAGACAGCCCGGAGTTGGCAAGTACTCTGATCTTGGTTGCTAGCCTCTCGACCTCCGCACTGTCTTCTTCCTCAAGGCTTTGGGGGCGCCAGCTGGCGCGCTTATTTAAAGGAGCGCTGGAGAATTCGAGAAGACCGCGCCGGATTGGGTCCGGAAGAACGATGTCTTTGATATAAAACCATTCCGAGGGCCACTCTTCGGATGCCTTCTTCGGAGTGCCGGACAGGTATCTTGTTCCGGCTATACACCATATTTCGGCGCCGCCTACCTCGAATATAGATCCCTTTTGGGAGCGGGGATTGAGGCAGAAAAGTTTCCGCCATAGCTTGAAATGAGCCTAACAGCCTAGGAACAGCTCGCAAAGGGCAACGAAGCCCGCGATATGCAGAATGGAGCCTGGCGTCAGATTATGCAGTTGGAGGCCGTAATAATCCAGGAGACCTCCTAGGAAAGGGTGGATAGGAAACCCTACGCCTCTGAAAAGGAAGGAAACAAAGCACACCCGCTCCTCCTTAGAAGGATTGGGGAAATTTTCCGCCAGGGCTTCGCCATTTAGGTAAGTTAATCCAGCCCGAACGGAGACTAGATCCGCGGGAGGAAGATATCCCTGTGTCCGGATAGGACTCTCCATTGCGTGGATAGAAAGCTTGGTGGCTAGATGTGTAGTTTCCTTTCTCTATAAACCTACTTTGTACAACTCCCCCTCCGGTGTATGTATAAACCGGAGGGGTTAGTCTGTAGAGGCTATCACAAATCATACAAGCTAGACATCTAGGGTTTAGCCATTATGATCTCGAGATAGATCAACTCTTGTAACCCCTATACTCATCAAAGTCAATCAAGTAGGAAGTACGGTATTACCTCCATTAAGAGGGCCCAAACCTGGGTAAACATCGTGTCCCTCGCCACCTGTTACGTTCGATCTTCAGACGCACAGTTCGGGACCCTCTACCCGAGATCCGTCGGTTTTGACACCGACAATATTCTCAATATTCTGAAATCTTTTGCACAGGGAAACATGCACCCAGGGACACATATGATTTTGCAACCCATTTTGGTGCACATGTAGCTCAAATTTTATTTTTTCACATTAAATCCCTAGGAAATCAACCAATGTATAAAAATGGTCGAATGATGTCTGTTTTTTTAAGTTAACATGACACTCCGCCTTTCGTCACATGTTCACTGCAGAAAAAGTTTGACATGCCTCAGAGTGGCTGTGGTGGTGCGGGATGTGTGTGTCTGTGTGTGTGGGGGGGGGGTGGGGGAGGGTCCGGCAGTACACTACGAGTCATGAACCTCCGTGTGGGATTATTGATCATCTTGTGAGTCATATATGCCAGATCAAAGCATGAATTGGTTATTTAAAGCATTACACATCCCTTTCATACATAATGTTCGACCACATGCATGCATTGGTGGTCCTCTCGGACACTCTCCCTCGTGCGGTTATCGACGACATGCCCATTCGTTAGCCCGCAAAGGTTTCTAGTTTCCACCGACAACGAGAGGCGTCTGACATAAAGGTGGATTCATCTTGGCATGTGTGTGGTGTGGATCATGGTGGGATTCCATATCAAAGTTCAAGCACGTGCGTACACACTCCCACCGGCTTGAAGTGAGGGGGCTACACGCATCGTGGTGTAGTGCGTTTCCAGTTTGCAAAGCATGTGCCACGTCAAAGTTGTGCATTGGGTATTCAAACATCACATAACACACGGGCGCATGCACGCGGTGGTTTTGTCCTAGGACATCACTCGCGTGTGCCTCTCTCTGTGGGCCCATGAGGTCGTCGTCGACTGATGTCTACTACACAACCTTCTTCTTGTAGACGTTGTTGGGCCTCCAAGTGCAGAGGTTTGTAGGATAGTAGAAAATTTCCCTCAAGTGGATGACCTAAGGTTTATCAATCCGTGGGAGGAGTAAGATGAAGATGGTCCCTCTCACACAACCCTGCAACCAAATAACAAAGAGTCTCTTGTGTCCCCAACACACCCAATATAATGGTAAATTGTATAGGTGCACTAGTTCGGCGAAGAGATGGTGATACAAGTGTAATATGGATGGTAGATATAGGTTTTTGTAATCTGAAAATATAAAAAAAGTAAGGTAACTAATGATAAAAGTGAGTGTAAACGGTATTGCAATGCTTCGAAACAAGGCCTAGGGTTCATACTTTCACTAGTGCAAGTTCTCTCAACAAGGATAACACAATTAGATCATATAACAATCCCTCAACATGCAACAAAGAGTCACTCCAAAGTCACTAATAGCGGAGAACTAACGAAGAGATTATTCTAGGGTATGAAAGCACCTCAAAGTTATTTTTTCTGATCAATCCATTGGGCTATTCCTATAAGTGTCACAAACAGCCCTAGAGTTCGTAGTAAAATAACACTTTAAGACACAAATCAACCAAAACCCTAACATCACCTAGATACTCCAATGTCACCTCAAGTATCCGTGGGTATGATTATACGATATGCATCACACAATCTCAGATTCATCTATTCAACCAACACAAAGAACTTCAAAGAGTGCCCCAAAGTTTCTACCGGAGAGTCAAGACGAAAACGTGTGCCAACCCCTATGCATAAGTTCACAAGGTCACAGAACTCGCAAGTTGATCACCAAAACATACATCAAGTGGATCACGTGAATATCCCATTGTCACCTCAGATAAGCACATGCAAGACATACATCAAGTGTTCTCAAATCCTTAAAAACTCGATCTGTTAAGACAATTTCAAAGGGAAAACTCAATTCATCACAAGGAGATAGAGGGGGAGAAACATCATAAGATCCAACTATAGTTGCAAAGCTCACGTTACATCAAGATCATGCCACATCAAGAACACGAGAGAGAGAGAGATCAAACACATAGCTACTGGTACATACCCTCAGCCCTGAGAGTGAACTACTCCCTCCTCGTCATGGAGAGCGCCGGGATGATGAATATGGCCACCGGTGATGGATCCCCCCATCGGCAGGGTGCCGGAACATGGTCCGGATTGGTTTTTGGTGGCTATAGAGGCTTGCGGTGGCGGAACTCCCGATCTAGGTTACTTTTCAGGGGTTTCTATATTTATAGGAATTTTTGGCGTCGATCTCACGTCAGGGGGGTCTCCGAGTCATCCATGAGGTAGGGGGCGTGCCCAGGGGTAGGGCGTGCCCTCCACCCTCATGGATGGCTTGGGACTCTTCTGTCCCAACTCTTTTACTCCGGGGGCTTCTTTTGGTCCATAAAAAATCATCAAAAATTGACACGTCAATTGGACTCCATTTGATATTCCTTTTTTGTAAAACTCAAAAACCAGGAAAAAATAGAAACTGGCACTGGGTCTAGGTTAATAGGTTAGTCCCAAAAATCGTATAAAATAGCATATAAATGCATATAAAACATTGAAGATTGATAATATAATAGCATGGAACAATAAAAAATTATAGATACGTTGGAGACGTATCAAGCATCCCCAAGCTTAATTCCTGCTCGTCCTCGAGTAGGTAAATGATAAAAAAATAATTTTTGATCTGGAATGCTACCTAACATAATTATCAATGTAATTTTCTTTATTGTGGCATGAATGTTCAGATCCGAAAGATTCAAGACAAAAGTTTAATATTGACATAAAAATAATAATACTTCAAGCATACTAAGAAAGTAATCATGTCTTCTCAAAATAACATGGCCAAAGAAAGTTCATCCCTACAAAATCATATAGTTTGTCTATGCTCCATCTTTGTCAGACGAAATATTCATATCATGCACAACTGATACGTCTCCAACGTATCTATAATTTTTGATTGTTCCATGCTATTATATATAATGTTTTGGATGTTTAATGGGCTTATTTATACACTTTTATATTATTTTTGGGACTAACCTATGAACCGGAGGCCCAACCCAAATTGTAGTTTTTTTTGCCTATTTCAGTGTTTCACAAAAAAAGAATATCAAACGGAGTCCAAACGGAATGAAACCTTCAGGAGCGTGATTTTTGGAACAAACGTGATCCAGAGGACTTGGAGTGGACGTCAAGCAACCAACGAGGAGGCCACGAGGCAGTGGGCGCGCCCTCCACCCTCATGGGCCCCTCGTGGCTCCACCGACCTACTTCTTCCTCCTATATATACCTACGTACCCCCAAACCATCAGGGGGCACCACAAAAACCTAATTCCACCGCCGCAACCTTCTGTACCCGTGAGATCCCATCTTGGGGCCTTTTCCGGCACTCCACCGGAGGGGGCATTGATCACGGAGGGCTTCTACATCAATACCATAGCCACTCCGATGATGTGTGAGTAGTTTACCACATACCTTCGGGTCCATAGTTATTAGCTAGATGGCTTCTTCTCTCTCTTTGGATCTCAATACAAAGTTCTCCTCGATTCTCTTGGAGATCTATTCGATGTAATCTTCTTTTGCGATGTGTTTGTCGAGATCCAATGAATTGTGGGTTTATGATCCAGATTATCTATGAACAATATTTGAATCTTCTCTGAATTCTTTTATGTATGATTGGTTATGTTTGCAAGTCTCTTCGAATTATCAGTTAGGTTTGGCCTACTAGATTGATCTTTCTTGCAATGGGAGAAGTGGTTAGCTTTGGGTTCAATCTTGCGGTGCTCGATCCTAGTGAGAGTAGGGGAAACGACACGTATTGTATTGTTGCCATCCAGGATAAAAAGATGGGGTTTATATCATATTGCATGAGTTTATCCCTCTACATCATGTCATCTTGCTTAAAGCGTCACTCCGTTCTTACGAACTTAATACACTAGATGCATGTTGGATAGCGGTCGATGTGTGGAGTAATAGTAGTAGATGCAGGCAGGAGTAGGTCTACTTGTCATTGACGTGATGCCTATATACATGATCATACCTAAATATTCTCATAACTATGCTCAATTCTATCAATTGCTGGACAGTAATTTGTTTACCCACCGTAATACTTATGCTATCTTGAGAGAAGCCGCTAGTGAAACCTATGGCCCCCGGGTCTATTTTCCATCATATTAATCTTCCGTTAACAAGCTATCTTTGTCTACTTTGCAATCTTTACTTTTAATCTTTATCATAAAAATACCAAAAATATTATCTTATCACCTCTATCAGATCTCACTTTTGCAAGTGGCCATGAAGGGATTGACAACCCCTTTTTCGCGTTGGTTGCAAGGTTCTTATTTGTTTGTGTAGGTGCGAGGGACTTGAGCGTGGCCTCCTACTGGATTGATACCTTGGTTCTCAAAAACTGAGGGAAATACTTAGACTACTTTGCTGCATCACCTTTTCCTCTTCAAAGGAAAACCAACGTAGTGCTCAAGAGGTAGTAAGAAGGATTTCTGGCGCCGTTGCCGGGGAGGCTTACACAAAGTCAAGTCAAGATTTGATCTCCCGACAACGAGCCATTTCTGGCGCCGTTGCCGGGGAGTCTACGCACAAGCCAAGACATACCAAGTACCCATCACAAACTCTTATCCCTCGCGTTACATTATTTGCCATTTGCCCCTCATTTTCCTCTCCCCCACTTCACCCTTGCTGTTTTATTCGCCCTCTCTTTCCGTTCGCCTCTTTTTCGCTTGCTTCTTGTTTGCTCGTGTGTTGGATTGCTTGCTTGTCACGATGGCTCAAGACAATACTAAATTGTGTGACTTTACCAATACCAACAACAATGATTTTCTTAGCACTCCGATTGCTCCTCTTACTGAAGTTTAATCTTGTGAAATCAATGCTGCTTTGTTGAATCTTGTCATGAAAGATCAATTCGCCGGCCTTCCTAGTGAAGATGCCGCTACCCATCTAAATAGCTTTGTTGATTTGTGTGATATGCAAAAGAAGAAAGATATGGATAATGATATTGTTAAATTTAAGCTATTTTCGTTTTCTCTTAGAGATCGTGCTAAAAGTTGGTTCTCATCTTTGCCTAAAATAGTATTGATTCTTGGAATAAGTGCAAAGATGCTTTTATCTCTAAGTATTTTCCTCCCGCTAAGATCATCTCTCTTAGAAACGATACTATGAATTTTAAGCAACTTGATCATGAACATGTTGCACAAGCTTGGGATAGGATGAAATTAATGATACATAATTGCCCTACTCATGGTTTGAATTTGTGGATGATTATACAAATTTTTCATGCCGGATTAAATTTTGCTTCTAGAAACCTTTTAGATTCGACCGCGGGAGGCACCATTATGGAAATCACTTTAGGAGAAGCTACTAAACTCCTAGATAATATTATGGTTAATTATTCTCAATGGCACACTGAAAGATCTACTAGTAAAAAGGTTCATGCGATTGAAGAAATTAATGTTTTGAGTGGAAAGATGGATGCACTGATGAAATTGTTTGCTAATAAGAGTGTTTCTTTTGATCCTACTGGTATGCCTCATGGGCCCCTCATGGCTCCACCGACCTACTTCTTCCTCCTATATATACCTACGTACCCCAAACCATCAGGGGCACCACGAAAACCTAATTCCGCCGGCGCAACCTTCTGTACCCGTGAGATCCCATCTTGGGGCCTTTTCCGGCGCTCCGCCGGAGGGGGCATTGATCACGGAGGGCTTCTACATCAACACCATAGCCGCTCCGATTATGTGTGAGTAGTTTACCACAGACCTTCGGTTCCATTGTTATTAGCTAGATGGCTTCTTCTCTCTCTTTGGATCTCAATACAAAGTTCTCCTCGATTCTCTTGGAGATCTATTCTATGTAATCTTCTTTTGCGGTGTGTTTGTCGAGATCCAATGAATTGTGGGTTTATGATCCAGATTATCTATGAACAATATTTGAATCTTCTCTGAATTCTTTTATGTATGATTGGTTATCTTTGCAAGTCTCTTTGAATTATCAGTTAGGTTTGGCCTAGTAGATTGATCTTTCTTGCAATGGGAGAAGTGCTTAGCTTTGGGTTCAATCTTGCGGTGCTCGATCCCAGTGACAGTAGGGGAAACGACACGTATTGTATTGTTGCCATCGAGGATAAATAGATGGGGTTTATATCATATTGCATGAGTTTATCCCTCTACATCATGTCATCTTGCTTAAAGCGTTACTCTGTTCTTACGAACTTAATACACTAGATGCATGTTGGATAGCGGTCGATGTGTGGAGTAATAGTAGTAGATGCAGGCAGGAGTAGGTCTACTTGTCATGGACGTGATGCCTATATACATGATCATACCTAAATATTCTCATAACTATGCTCAATTCTATCAATTGCTGGACAGTAATTTGTTTACCCACCGTAATACTTATGCTATCTTGAGAGAAGCCGCTAGTGAAACCTATGGCCCCCGGGTCTATTTTCCATCATATTAATCTTCCGTTAACAAGCTATCTTTGTCTACTTTGCAATCTTTACTTTTAATCTTTATCATAAAAATACCAAAATATTATCTTATCACCTCTATCAGATCTCACTTTTGCAAGTGGCCGTGAAGGGATTGACAACCCTTTTTCGCGTTGGTTGCAAGGTTCTTTTTGTTTGTGTAGGTGCGAGGGACTTGGCGTGGCCTCCTCTGGATTGATACCTTGGTTCTCAAAACTGAGGGAAATACTTAGACTACTTTGTTGCATCACCTTTTCCTCTTCAAAGAAAAACCAACGTAGTGCTCAAGAGGTAGTAAGAAGGATTTCTGGCGCCGTTGCCGGGGAGGCTTACACAAAGTCAAGTCAAGATTTGATCTCCCGACAACGAGCCATTTCTGGCGCCGTTGCCGGGGAGTCTACGACAAGCCAAGACATACCAAGTACCCATCACAAACTCTTATCCCTCGCGTTACATTATTTGCCATTTGCCCTCATTTTCCTCTCCCCACTTCACCCTTGCTGTTTTATTCGCCTCTCTTTCCGTTCGCCTCTTTTCGCTTGCTTCTTGTTTGCTCGTGTGTTGGATTGCTTGCTTGTCACGATGGCTCAAGACAATACTAAATTGTGTGACTTTACCAATACCAACAACAATGATTTTCTTAGCACTCCGATTGCTCCTCTTACTGAAGTTTAATCTTGTGAAATTAATGCTGCTTTGTTGAATCTTGTCATGAAAGATCAATTCGCCGGCCTTCCTAGTGAAGATGCCGCTACCCATCTAAATAGGTTTGTTGATTTGTGTGATATGCAAAAGAAGAAAGATATGGATAATGATATTGTTAAATTGAAGCTATTTCCGTTTTCTCTTAGAGATCGTCCTAAAACTTGGTTCTCATCTTTGCCTAAAATAATATTGATTCTTGGAATAAGTGCAAAGATGCTTTTATCTCTAAGTATTTTCCTCCCGCTAAGATCATCTCTCTTAGAAACGATATTATGAATTTTAAGCAACTTGGTCATGAACATGTTGCACAAGCTTGGGATAGGATGAAATTAATGATACGTAATTGCCCTACTCATGGTTTGAATTTGTGGATGATTATACAAAAATTTTATGCCGGATTAAATTTTGCTTCTAGAAACCTTTTAGATTCGGCCGCGGGAGGCACTTTTATGGAAATCACTTTAGGAGAAGCTACTAAACTCCTAGATAATATTATGGTTAATTATTCTCAATGGCACACTGAAAGATCTACTAGTAAAAAGGTTCATGCGATTGAAGAAATTAATGTTTTGAGTGGAAAGATGGATGAACTTATGAAATTGTTTGCTAATAAGAGTGTTTCTTTTGATCGTACTGATATGCCTTTGTCTACTTTGATTGAGAATAATAATGAAACTGTGGATGTGAATTTTGTTGGTAGGAATAATTTTGGTAACAACGCGTATAGAGGAAACTTTAATCCTAGGCCGTTCCCTAGTAATTCCTACAACAATGCTTATGGAAATTTTAATAAGTTGCCCTCTGATTTTGAGACTAGTGTTAAAGATTTTATAATTCGCAAAAGAATTTCAACACTTTGCTTGAAGAAAAATTGCTTAAAGTTGACGAATTGGCTAGGAACATGGATAGAATTTCTCTTGATGTTGATTCTTTGAAGCTTAGATCTATTCCACCTAAGCATGATATCAATGAGTCTCTCAAATCCATGAGAATTTCCATTGATGAGTGCAAAGAAAGAACCGCTAGGATGCGTGCTAAGAAAGATTGTTTTGTGAAGGCGTGTTCTTCTAGTTCTTATGAGAATAAAGATGAAGATCTAAAAGTTATTGATGTGTCCCCTATTAAGTCTTTGTTTTGCAATATGAATTTTTATAATGGTGGGACTGGAGTTGAGTCAACTTTAGTTAGAAGGCGTCCCAAAAATTCGGAGTTTTTAGATCTTGATGCTAAAATTGGTAAAAGTGGGATTGAAGAGGTTAAAACTTTAGATAGCATTGAACCCACTATCTTAGATTTCAAGGGATTTAATTATGATAATTTCTCTTTGATAGATTGTATTTCCTTGTTGCAATCCGTGCTAAAATATCCTCATGCTTATAGTCAGAATAAAGCTTTTACTAAACATATCGTTGATGCTTTGATGCAATCTTATGAAGAAAAACTTGAGTTGGAAGTTTCTATCCCTAGAAAACCTTATGATGAGTGGGAACCTACAATAAAAATTAAAATTAAAGATCATGAGTGCTATGCTTTGTGTGATTTGGGTGCTAGTGTTTCCACGATCCCAAAAACTTTGTGTGATTTGCTAGGTTTCCGTGAATTTGATGATTGTTCTTTAAACTTGCACCTTGCGGATTCCACCATGAATAAACCTATGGGAAGAATTAATGATGTTCTTATTGTTGCAAATAGGAATTATGTGTCCGTAGATTTCATTGTTCTTGATATAGATTGCAATCCTTCATGTCCTATTATTCTTGGTAAACCTTTTCTTAAAACGATTGGCGCAATCATTGATATGAAGGAAGGGAATATTAGATTCCAAATTCCGTTAAGGAAATGCATGGAACACTTCCCTAGAAATAAAATTAAATTACCATATGAATCCATTATGAGAGCCACCTATGGATTCCGTACCAAAGATGGCAATACCTAGATCTATCCTCGCTTTTATGCCTAGCTAGGGGCGTTAAACGATAGCGCTTGTTGGGAGGCAACCCAATTTTATTTTAGTTTTTTTCTTTTTGGTTCTGTTTAGGAATAAATAATCCATCTAGCTTCTGTTTAGATGTGGTTTTATGTTTTAATTAGTGTTTGGGCCAAGTTAAACCTATAGGATCTTCCTGGATGATAGTTATTTGATCTTGCTGAAAATTCCAGAAACTTTTTGTTCACGAAAACAATTATTAAAAATCACCAGAACGTGATTAAATACTGATTCCAATTGAAGTAGATCAATAAACAAATTATCTAGGTCTTCCTATTTTGTTAGAAGTTTTGGAGTTCCAGAAGTTTGTGTTAGTTACAGATTACTACAGACTGTTATGTTTTTGTCAGATTCTGTTTTTCGTGTGTTGTTTGCTTATTTTGATGAATCTATGGCTAGTAAAAGAGTTTATAAACCATAGAAAAGTTGGAATACAGTAGGTTTAACACTAATATAAATAAAGAATGCATTCATTACAGTACCTTGAAGTGGTGTTTTCTTTTCTTTCGCTAACGGAGCTCACGAGATTTTCTGTTAAGTTTTGTGTTGTGAAGTTTTCAAGTTTTGGGTAAAGATTTGATGGATTATGGATCAAGGATTAGCAAGATCCTAAGCTTGGGGATTCCCAAGGCACCCCAAGTTAAAATTCAAGGACAACCAAAAGCCTAATCTTGGGGATGCCCCGGAAGGCATCCCCTCTTTCGTCTTCGTCTATAGGTAACTTTACTTGGAGCTATATTTTTATTCACCACATGATATGCGTTTTGCTTGGAGCGTCTTGTATGATTTGAGTATTTGCTTTTTATTTTAACACAATCATCCTTGTTGTACATACCTTTTGAGAGAGACACACATGATTCGGAATTTGTTAGAATACTCTATGTGCTTCACTTATACCTTTTAGAGCACGGTGGTGGTTTTATTTTATAGAAATTATTGATCTCCCATGCTTCACTTATATTATTTTGGCAGTCTTAAACAGCATGGTAATTTGCTTTAATTGTGAAATTAATCCGAATATGATAGGCATCCAAGATGAGCATAATAAAAACTTCCATATTGAGTTCATTGAATATAATGAGAAGTTTGATACTTGATAAGTGTTTTGAGATATAAAGGTGGTAATATTAGAGTGTGCTAGTTGCGTAATTGTGAAATTGAGAAATACTTGTGTTAAGGTTGGCATGTCCCGTAGCATGCACGTATGGTAAAAGTTGTGTGTCAATTTTGACACATAAGGTGTTCTTTTATTGCTTTCCTTATGAGTGGCGGTTGGGGACGAGCAATGGTCTTTTCCTACCAATCTATCCCTCTAGGGGCATGCGTAGTAGTACTTTGCTTCGAGGGCTAATAAACGTTTGCAATAAGTATATGAGTTCTTTATGACTAATGTGGGTCCATGGATTATACGCACTCTCAACCTTGCACAATTTTCTAGCCTCTACGATACCGTGCATTGCCCTTTCTCGCCTTGAGAGTTGGTGCAAACTTCGCCGGTGCATCCAAACCCCGTGATATGATACGCTCTTCACACATAAACCTCCTTATATCTTCCTCAAAACAGCCACAATACCTACCTATCATGGCATTTCCATAGCCATTCCGAGATATATTGCCATGCAACTTTCCACCGTTCCGTTTATTATGACACGCTCCATCATTGTCATATTGCTTTGCATGTTCATGTAGTTGACATCATATTTGTGGCAAAGCCACCTTTCATAATTTTTCATACATTTCACTCTTGATTCATTGCATATTCCGGTACACCGCCAAAGGCATTCACATAGAGTCATATTTTGTTCTAAGTATTGAGTTGTATTCTTGAGTTGTAAGTAATAAAAGTGTGATGATCATCATTATTAGAGCATTGTCCCATGTGAGGAAAGTATGATGGAGACTATGATTCCCCCACAAGTCGGGATGAGATTCCGGACTAAATAAAAAAAGAGGCCAAAGAAAAAAGAGAAGGCCCAACAAAAAAAAGAGAAAAAATGAGAGAAAAAGAGAGAAGGGACAATGTTACTTTCCTTTTTCCACACTTGCGTTTCAAAGTAGCACCGCAGTCTTCATGATAGAGAGTCTCCTATGTGATCACTTGCATGTACTAGTGGGAATTTTTCATTATAGAACTTGGCCTGTATATTCCAATGTTGGGCTTCCTCAAAATGCCCTATGTCTTCATGAGCAAGCAAGTTGGATGCACCCCCGCTTAGTTTCTTTTGTTGAGCTTTCATACATTTATAGCTCTAGTGCATCCGTTGCATGGCAATCCCTACTCCTCTCATTGACATCAATTGATGGGCATCTCCATAGCCTATTGATTAGCCAGGTCAATGTGAGAATTCTACCTTTTTTTCTTCTCTCATAACCCCCATCATTATACTTTATTCCACCCATAGTGCTATATCCATGGCTTGCTCTCATGTATTGCGTAAGGGTTGAAAAGGCTGAAGCGCGTTAAAAAGTATGAACCAATTGCTCAGCTTGTCATCGGGGTTATGCATGATGAGAACGTTTTGCGTGACAAAATTGAAACATGGCCTAACTATATGATTTTGTAGGGATGAGCTTTCTTTGGCTATGTTATTTTGATAAGACATAATTGCTTGGTTAGCATGTTTGAAGTATTATTTTTTTATGTCAACATTAAACTTTTATCTTGAATCTTTCGGATCTAAATATTCATGCCACAATAAAAAGAATTACATTGAAAATTATGCTAAGAAGCATTCCACATCAAAAATTCTGTTTTTATCATTTACCTACTCGAGGACGAGTAGGAATTAAGCTTGGGGATGCTTGATATGTCTCCAATGTATCTATAATTTTTGATTGTTCCATGCTATTATATATTCTGTTTTTTGATGTTTAATGGGCTTACTTATACACTTTTATATAATTTTTGGGACTAACCTATTAATCGGAGGCCCAGCCCAAATTGCTGTTTTTTTTGCCTATTTCAGTGTTTCGCAGAAAATATAATATCAAACAGAGTCCAAACGGAATGAAACCTTCGGGAGCATGATTTTTGGAACAAACGTGATCCAGAGGACTTGGAGTGGACGTGAAGCAACCAACGAGGAGGCCACGAGGCAGGGGGCACGCCTACCCCCCTGGGCGCGCCCTCCACCCTCGTGGGCCCCTCGTGGCTCCACCAACCTACTTCTTCCTCCTATATATACCTACGTACCCCCAAACCATCAGGGGGCACCATGAAAACCTAATTCCACCGCCGCAACCTTCTGTACCCGTGAGATCCCATCTTGGGGCCTTTTCTGGCGCTCCACTGGAGGGGGCATTGATCACGGAGGGCTTCTACATAAACACCATAGCCTCTCCAATGATGTGTGAGTAGTTTATCTCAGACCTTTGGGTCCGTAGTTATTAGCTAGATGACTTCTTCTCTCTCTTTGGATCTCAATACAAAGTTCTCCTCGATTCTCTTGGAGATCTATTCAATGTAATCTTCTTTTCCGGTGTGTTTGTCGAGATCCGATGAATTGTGGGTTTATGATCCAGATTATCTACGAACAATATTTGAATCTTCTCTGAATTCTTTTATGTATGATTGGTTATCTTTGCAAGTCTCTTCGAATTATCAGTTTGGTTTGGCCTACTAGATTGATCTTTCTTGCAGTGGGAGAAGTGCTTAGCTTTGGGTTCAATCTTGCGGTGCTCGATCCCAGTGACAGTAGGGGAAACGACACATATTGTATTGTTGCCATCAAGGATAAAAAGATGGGGTTTATATCATATTGCATGAGTTTATCCCTCTACATCATGTCATCTTGCTTAAAGCGTTACTCCATTCTTATGAACTTAATACTTTAGATGCATGCTGGATAGCGGTCGATGTGTGGAGTAATAGTAGTAGATGCAGGCAGGAGTCGGTCTACTTGTCACGGACGTGATGCCTATATACATGATCATACTTAGATATTCTCATAACTATGCTCAGTTCTATCAATTGCTCGACAGTAATGTGTTTACCCACCGTAATACTTATGCTATCTTGAGAGAAGCCACTAGTGAAACCTATGGCCCCCGGGTCTATTTTCCATCATATTAATCTTCCGTTAACAAGCTATCTTTGTCTACTTTGCAATCTTTACTTTTAATCTTTATCATAAAAATACCAAAAAAATCATCTTATCATCTCTATCAGATCTCACTTTTGCAAGTGGCCGTGAAGGGATTGACAACCCCTTTTTCGCGTTGGCTGCAAGGTTCTTATTTGTTTGTGTAGGTGCGAGGGACTTGAGCGTGGCCTCCTACTGGATTGATACCTTGGTTCTCAAAGACTGAGGGAAATACTTACGCTACTTTGCTGCATCACCCTTTCCTCTTCAAGGGAAAACCAACGCAGTGCTCAAGAGGTAGCAACAACCCCGATGACAGGCCAGGCAATTGTTTCATACTTTAGTATTCTCAAACTTTTTCAACTTTCACGCAATACATGAGCGTGAGCCATGGGCATAGCACTATAGGTGGACTAGAATGGTGGTTTTGGAGAAGACAAAAAGGAGGAAGATGGTCTCACATCAACTAGGCGTATTAATGGGCTATGGAGATGCCCATCAATTGATATCAATGTGAGTGAGTAGGGATTGCCATGCAACAGATGCACTAGAGCTATAAATGTATGGAAGCTCAACAAAAGAAACTAAGTGGGTGTGCATCCAACTTGGTTGCTCACGAAGACCTAGGGCATTTTGAGGAAGCCCATTATTGGAATATACAAGCCAAGTTCTATAACGATTCCCACTAGTATATGAAATGACAAAATAAGAGACTCTCTATCATCAAGATCATGGTGCTACTTTCAAGCACAAGTGTGGAAAAAGGATAGTAGCATTGTCCCTTCTCTCTTTTTCTCTCGCTCTCTCTTCTTTTCTTTTTTGTTTGGCTTCTTTGGCCTCACTTTTTTTCATTGGCTTCTTTGGCCTCATTTTTTATTTCCTCACACGGGACAATGCTCTAATAATGATGATCATCACACTTCTATTTATTTACAACTCAAGGATTACAACTCGATACTTAGAACAAAATGTGACTCTATATGAGTGCCTCCGGCGGTGTACCGGGATATGCAATGAATAAAGAGTGACATGTATGAAAAAAATATGAATGGTGGCTTTGCCACAAATACGATGTCAACTACATGATCATGCAGGGCAATATGACAATGATGGAGCGTGTCATAATAGATAGAACGGTGGAAAGTTGCATGGCAATATATCTCGGAATGGCTATGGAAATGCCATAATAGGTAGGTATGGTGGCTATTTTGAGGAATGTATATGGTGGGTGTATGGTACTGGCGAAGGTTGCGCGGCACAAGAGAGGCTAGCAATGGTGGAAGGGTGAGAGTGCGTATAATCCATGGACTCAACATTAGTCATAAAGAACTCACATACTTACTGCAAAAATCTATTAGTTATCAAAACAAAGTACTACGCGCATGCTCCTTGGGGGATAGATTGGTAGGAAAAGACCATCGCTCGTCGCCGACCGCCACTCATAAGGAAGACAATCAACAAATAAATCATGCTCCAACTTCGTTACATAACGGTTTACCAAACGTGCATGCTACGAGACTCACAAACTTTAACACAAGTATCTCTCAAATTCACAACTACTCAACTAGCACGAATCTAATATTACCATTCCCATATCTCAAAACAATCATAAGGAATCAAACTTCTCATAGTATTCAATGCACTTGATATGAAAGTTTTTATTATATCCCTCTTGGATGCCCATCATATTAGGACTAAATTAATAACAAAAGCAAATTACCATGCTGTTCTAAAGACTCTCAAAATAATATAAGTGAAGCATCAGATTTCATCTATTTCTTCAAAATAAAACTACCGTCGTGCTCTAAAAAGATATAAGTGAAGCACTAGAGCAAATGACAAACTACTCCGAAAGATATAAGTGAAGATCAACGAGTAGTCGAATAATTATGCAACTATGTGAAGACTCTCTAACATTTAAGAATTTCAGATCTTGGTATTTTATTCAAACAGAAAGCAAAACAAAAGGAAATAAAATGACGCTCCAAGCAAAACACATATCATGTGGTGAATAAAAATATAGCTCCAAGTAAAGTTACCGATGAACGAAGACGAAAATGGAGATGCCTTCCGGGGCATCCCCAAGCTTAGGCTCTTGGTTGTCCTTGAATGTTACCTTGGGGGTGCCTTGGGCATCCCCAATCTTAGGCTCTTGCCACTCCTTATTCCATAGTCCATCGAATCTTTACCCAAAACTTGAAAACTTCACAACACAAAACTCAACAGAAAACTCCTAAGCTCCGTTAGTATAAGGAAATAAAATCACCACTTTTTGTACTGCTCTGAACTCATTCTTTATTTATATTGGTGTAATATCTACTATATTCAAACTTATCTATGGTTCATACCCTCCCATACTACTCATAGATTCATCAAAATAAGCAAACAACACATAGAAAACAGAATCTGTCAAAAACAGAACAGTCTGTAGTAATCGGTAACTCTCGAATACTTCTGTAACTCCAAAAATTCTGAAATAAATTGGTGGTCGTGAGGAATTTATCTATTAATCTTCTGCAAAAATAATCAACTTAAAATCACTCCTAGTAAAAAATGCCAGCTAATCTCGTGAGCGCAAATTTTCTGTTTTTTACAGCAAGATCGCATTAACTTTGACCCAAGTCTTCCCAAAAGTTCTACTTGGCACAAACAATAATTAAAACATAAAGCCACATCTAACTAGAGGCTAGATAGATTATTTATTACTAAAAAGGAGCAAAAGGCAAAGAACAAAAATAAAATTTGGTTGCCTCCCAACAAGCGCTATCGTTTAACGCCCTTAGCTAGGCATGATGATTTCAATGATGCTCACATAAAAGATAAGAATTGAAACATAAAGAGAGCATCATGAAGAATATGACTAGACCAGTTAAGTATAACCCACTTCCTATGCATAGGGATTTTGTGAGCAAACAATTTATGGGAACAAGAATCAACTAGCATAGGAAAGCAAAACAAGCATAACTTCAAGATTTTAAGCACATAGAGAGGAAACTTGATATTATTGCAATTCCTACAAGCATATATTCCTCCCTCATAATAATTTTCAGTACCATCATGAATGAATTCAACAATATAACCATCACATAAAGCATTCTTTTCATGATCTACAAGCATATAATTTTTATTACTCTCCACATAAGCAAATTTCTTCTCATGAATAGTAGTGGGAGCAAACTCAACAAAATAACTATCATGTGAGGCATAATCCAATTTAAAATTAAAAACATGCTGACAAGTTTTATGGTTATCATTATTCTTTATAGCATACATGTCATCACAATAATCATCATAAATAGCAACTTTGTTCTCAAAATCAATTGGAACCTCTTCCGAAATAGTGGATTCATCACTAAACAAAGTCATGACCTCTCCAAATACACTTTCATCAATATAATCATCATAAATAGGAGGCATTATTTCATCATAATAAATACTATCATCAAAACTTGGGGGACTAAAAATATCATCTTCATCAAACATAGCATCCCCAAGCTTGTAGCTTTGCATATCATTAGCATCATGGATATTTAAGGAATTCATACTAAAAACATTGCAATCATGCTCATCATTCAAATATTTAGTGCCAAACATTTTAATGCATTCTTCTTCTAGCACTTGAGCACAATTTTCCTTTCCATCATTTTCACGAAAGATACTAAAAAGATGAAGCATATGAGGCACCCTCAATTTCATTTTTTTTGTAGTTTTCTTTAATAAACTAAACTAGTGATAAAACAAGAAACTAAAAGATTCGATTGCAAGATCTAAAGATATACCTTCAAGCACTCACCTCCCCGGCAATGGCGCCAGAAAAGAGATTAGTTGACGGGGTTTTAGTGCCGCTTACCGAGCCTCCCTGGCAATGCCAGAAAAGAGCTTGATATCTACTACATCAAAATGGGAATGGGCCGACCCGGCCCTGGCCCTGGCCCCGGCACCGTGGCCCCAAGGTCAAAATGTGAGGCCACGGGCCGGCCCATTTCATCAGAATTTTGTGGCCCCATTGACCCATTGGGTACATGAGGCCGACCCAGAATTTAGCAAATGTTAAAATGACAAGATCATGAGATTACATGTTTCAAAGAGCATCAAGCTAAAGACCTCAATCCAACAGATTCGAACAAGATCAAAAGATTACAAGTTTCAAAGAACGTCAGGCTAATGACCTCAATCCAACAGACTCATACAAGATGAAAATATTACAGGTTCAACATGCTAATATTTTCACATCCAGTAGGTTATAGAGAAAGCTGACATATCTTTGCTTCACCATCTGCTTGAGGTTTAACATCAATTGCTCCAACAAGCATCAGTCCTCGATATCTATATTTACAAAGAAATGTTACAAGAGTAATTCTGTGCACATCAACTAAATAGTATATTTATTGAAAAAATTAAATAATATATTTATGAACCGAGGAATATACTTAGCAGCAAAGGCGTGTTCCAGAAAACCAATTCATGATCACTTGATCAGGTTTGCAAGAAAATACACTTCTAAATATCCATTATACACTACCCGTCATCCACTCCGCAACATATTCTAATCAAGTTACTGTAGTTAGCAATGCATATTTTTAATATAGTTTGGCGATGAAAAAATGAATCTGAACTACACATTCATATCTGAGAGAAAAAAGAAATATATATTAGAAATCAACTATAACTTGGGGAAACCAAAAATAAAAGCACTAGTTATGTGTGTAAAACACTCTATATATTTGGCACTACATGTTTGGGCTGCATCTTGCAAATAGTTCCCTGGAACAAACTGTAGATATGAAATCCCTCATTAAAAAGCAGAATTCATACTAAGTGTACTTTCATATACATGGCACTGTATACATCAGAAGGTTTCTCATACCTTGGAAGTCCATTATAATGTCATGAACTGAAGCCAAGCTACGTTGAGTATTAGCTGCAGAAAAAAAGGAACTTGTAAACTTGAAGCGTTAATAAGAAACAAAGAAGAAACTTGTGTCGTATGGCTTTACCGTTGGCCCTTATCCAGTCTTGTAAGCAAACAAGAGCTTCAAGTGTCATTGCGGTCATTCGACTTCGAAAATCTGATAGGACTCTCTTCCCTGTGCTGAAGGCGGACTCGGATGCCATCGCAGAGGAAGGAGCCGCCAAGATATCTGCTGCCATGCGACTCAGCGTTGGGTATTCACCTGAGTTCTTCTGCCACCATGCAAGGATATTGAATTGATCACTTCAACGGATGGGTACCTTTGAGAAGTACGAATCAAGTTCGGTAGAATCCAAATTTGTTGATCGAGCAGTGAGGGTGACATGTTGGTCCCAATCAGCCATAGGATCTTCACCACTTACAGCCATGTCATCATCACCTCCTTGTGACATGGGATCTCATCCATTGTCATTCAATTGGAGGTATTCCTTGAACAACCCTTGGAACACATTTTTTTATTTTAGCAATCATTGCTACAGCTTCGTTCCCAAACTCTAGGCCAAATCGGAACTCAATATATTTCAACTTGAATTGTGGGTCCAAAATCACGGGAATACAAAGGCTCAACCATGTCATCTTCCAATACCTTCTGAATTTTCTCTTCATATATTTGACCATTCTGCCCATCTCAGAATACTCTTCATAATGTTGTTGCTCTAAGGTCAGCTTCACTTTCCACATTTCATGGAAATACAACTTAGCAGTTGGATATTTTGTGCCGGATATCACATTAGTGGCTTCATAAAATACCTTCAGTAGCCTGCAAACATCTTTGGCATTTTCCCAATCCTCAAAACATGGCTTGAAGGTATATTGTTTATCTTGAATGGCCAAAGAGTCAAACACTCCGCGATACTCTTTTGCTATATCAATCATCATGTAAGTTGAGTTCCAGTGAGTTGGAACATCAAGACTTGGAGTTCTCCCACATGATAACGATGTTGCTCAACGATTTCTTGAAATTTTTCCTTTCGACTTGGTGAGCTTCGAATATATCTCACATTTTCACGTATCATGTTGATTACTAGACCAAGAAAGTTCAATCCTACTTGACATATCAGATTTATGACATGGGCGGCACAACGTTGGTGAAACAACTTGCCACCACCAGGTAACATCTTCCTAAGCAGGAGATGTGCCTGATAACCCACAAGTATAGGGGATCGCAACAGTTTTCGATAAGTAAGAGTGTCAAACCCAACGAGGAGCTAAAGGTAGAACAAATATTCCCTCAAGTTCTATCGACCACCGATACAACTCTACGCACGCTTGACATTCGCTTTACCTAGAACAAGTATGAAACTAGAAGTACTTTGTAGGTGTGACGGGATAGGTTTGCAAGAATATAAAGAACACGAGAATAAAAACTAGGGGTTGTTAAGATAAAGAAACAACTAAAGTAAATATAGCGAGTGTGGAAAAGTGGTGGTAGGAGTTGCAAAATTGTCCCTTAAGCAATTGACTACTTTACTAGACCGATAACAAGTATTTTGTGGGAGAGGCCACTGCTAGCATGTCATCCCTTACTTGGAATTCTATGCACTTATGATTGGGACTATTAGCAAGCATCCACAACTACTAACGTTCATTAAGGTAAAACCCAACCATAGCATTAAGATATATTGGTCCCCCTTCAATCCCGTATGCATCAATTTCTATGCTAGGTTGAAGCTTCTGTCACTCTTGCCCTCCAATACATAGTCCTATCAACATACAACTAACCCTAAGGTGTGATCCACGCGCGCGCTCATATGATGTGCACCAAAGGACAGCAACATAACCACAAGAAAATTAAATCAATCATAGCAATTCATCAACCACCGATAGGACAATGAAAATCTACTCAGACATCATAGGATGGCAACACATCATTGGATAGTAATATGAAGCATAAAGCACCATGTTCAAGTAGAGAGTACAACGGGTTGCGGGAGAGTGGACCGCTGTAGATAGAGGGGGGAAGGTGATGGAGATGTTGGTGAAGATGGCGGAGGTGTTGGTGTAGATCGCAGTGATGAGGATGATGGCCACGGCAGCGTTCCGGCGCCACCGGAAGAGAAGGGGAGAGGGGGCCCCTTCGTCTTCTTCTTCCTTGACCTCCTCCCTAGATGGGAGATGGGTTTCCCCTCTGGTCCTTAGCCTCCATGGCGTGGGAGGGCGAGAGCCCCTCCGAGATTGGATCTGTCTCTCCGTCTCTCTCTGTTTCTGCGTTCTGTTCTGCTGCCCTTTCACCGTTTTGTATATATATGGAGATCCGTAACTCCGATTGGACTGAGACCTTCACCGTGATTTTTTACCAAAAATTAGCTTTCTTGCGGCTGAAGAAGGGCATCAACCGCCTTACGGGTGGCCCACGAGGGTCAGGGCATACAGGGGGGTAGGGCGCGCCCCTACCTCGTGCCCACCTCGGACACTGTTTCGTGTTGATCTTTCTCCCAGACTTTCCAAATATTCCAAAATAATTCTCCGTCCGTTTTTATCCCGTTTGGATTCCGTTTGATATGGATATTCGTGAAACCAAAACATGCAATGCATGTGAACTGCATTGGGCCTGGATCAATATGTTAGTCCCAAAAATAGTATAAAAGTTGCCAAAAAGTATATGAAAGTTGAATAATATTGGCATGGAACAATCAAAAATTATAGATACGACGGAGACGTATCAGCATTCTAAGCTTAATTCCTGCTCGCCTCGAGTAGGTAAATGATAAAAAGATAATTTTGATGTGGAATGCTACCTAGCATAATCTTGATCATATGTCTAATCATGGCATGAATATTAAGACACGAGTGATTCAAAGCAATAGTCTATCCTTTGACATAAAAACAATAATACTTCAAGCATACCAACCAAGCAATTATGTCTTATTGAAATAACATAGCCAAAGATAGCTCATCCCTACAAAATCATATAGTCTGGCTATGCTCCATCTTCACCACACAAAATATTCACATCATGCACAACCCCGATGACAAGCCAAGCAATTGTTTCGTACTTTTGATGTTTCTCAAACCTTTTAAACTTTCACGCAATACATGAGCGTGAGCCATGGACATAACACTATAGGTGGAATAGAATATGATGATGGGGGTTATGTGGAGAAGACAAAAAAAGGAGAAAGTCTCACATCGACGTGGCTAATCAACGGGCTATGGAGATGCCCATCAATTGATGTCAATGTGAGGAGTAGGGATTGCCATGCAACGGATGCACTAGAGCTATAAGTATATGAAAGCTCAAAATGAAACTAAGTGGGCGTGCATCCAACTTGCTTGCTCATGAAGACCTAGGGCATATGAGGAAGCCCATCGTTGGAATATACAAGCCGAGTTTTATAATGAAAATTCCCACTAGTATATGAAAGTGATAACTCAAGAGACTCTCTATATGAAGAACATGGTGCTACTTTGAAGCACAAGTGTGGTAAAAGGATAGTAACATTGCCCCTTCTCTCTTTTTCTCTCATTTTTTTGTTTTCCTTTTGTTTTCTCTTTTTTTGGGCCTTCTCTTTTTTTGTCCTTTCTCTTTTTTTTTTCGTCCGGAGTCTCATCCCGACTTGTGGGTGAATCATAGTCTCCATCTTCCTTTCCTCACTGGGGCAATGCTCTAATAATGATGATCATCACACTTATATTTACTTACAACTCAATATTACAACTCGATACTAGAACAAGGATATGACTCTATATGAATGCCTCCGGCGGTGTACCGGGATGTGCAATGATCTAGCGTAGCAATGACATCAAAATACGGACAAGCCATGAAAACATCATGCTAGCTATCTTACGATCATGCAAAGCAATATGACAATAAATGCTCAAGTCATGTATATGATGATGGTGGAAGTTGCATGGTAATATATCTCGGAATGGCTATGGAAATGCCATGATAGGTAGGTATGGTGGCTGTTTTGAGGAAGATATAAGGAGGTTTATGTGTGACAGAGCGTATCATATCACGGGGTTTGAATGCACCGGCGAAGTTTGCACCAACTCTCGAGGTGAGAAAGGGCAATGCACGGTTCCGAAGAGGCTGGCAATGATGGAAGGGTGAGAATGCGTATAATCCATGGACTCAACATTAGTCATATAGAACTCACATACTTATTGCAAAAATCTATTAGTCATCGAAACAAAGTACTACGCGCATGCTCCTAGGGGGATATATTGGTAGGAAAAGACCATCGCTCGTCCCGACCGCCACTCATAAGGAAGACAATCAATAAACACCTCATGCTCCAACTTCGTTAGATAATGGTTCACCATAAGTGCATGCTACGGGACTTGCAAACCTCAACACAAGTATTTCTCAATTTCACAATTATTCAACTAGCATGACTCTAATATCACCACCTTTATATCGCAAAACTATTGCAAGGAATCAAACATATCATATTCAGTGATCTACAAGTTTTATGTAGGATTTTATGACTAACCATGTGAATGACTAGTTCCTGTCATCTCTCTACATAGATATAAGTGAAGCAAGAGAGTTTAATTCTTTCTACAAAATATATGCCCGTGCTCTAACATATATAAATGAAGCAAAAGAGCATTCTACAATTGGCGGTTGTCTATGTGAAGAGAAACAGGCAATCCAAACTTCAAATGATATAAGTGAAGCACATGAAGCATTCTATAAGGCCATACTCAAAAGATATAAGTGAAGTGCAAAGAGCAATCTATAAATCAACCAAGGACCATCTCATACCAGCATGGTGCATAAAATAAAAGTGAAAACTAAAGCAAAAGACGCTCCAAGATTGCACATATCGCATGAACGAAACGAATCCGAAAACATACCGATACTTGTTGAAGAAAGAGGGGATGCCTTCCGGGGCATCCCCAAGCTTAGACGCTTGAGTCTCCTTGAATATTTACTTGGGGTGCCTCGGGCATCCCCAAGATTGAGCTCTTTCCTCTCTTCCTTCTTCTCACAACGAGACCTTCTCGATCATCAAACACTTCATCCACACAAAACTTCAACAGAAAACTCGGTAAGATCCGTTAGTATAATAATGCAAATCACTACTCTAAGTACTGTTGAAAACCAATTCATATTTTATTTTTGCATTGTATCTACTGTAATATAACTTTTTCATGGCTTAATCCACTGATATAAATTGATAGTTTCATCAAAACAAGCAAACTATGCATCAAAAACAGAATCTGTCTAAAACAGAACAGTCTGTAATAATATGAACATTAACCATACTTCTGTTACTTGAAAAATTCTGAAAAAAATTAGGAAAACTAAAAAATTTGTATAGAAATACAGTGCAAAAAGTATCAGAACCATTTGACATTCCATTAAAAAATGAAAAATCACGCACTACAGCCAAAGTTTCCGTCCTGCACCGCACAGACCAACAAGTATTGTAAACATCCTAAAGGCAAACCTTGGCACATTATTTTTATAATACAATGGAATTGTACAAGGGGATAATTATTTTTGTTGAAAAGTTTCTGTAATAAAGATTCACAAAGTTGCCGTGAGCATGAACAAAGTTCAAGGAGCTCTCCCACTTCAACAATGCTTGTCTTTCTCACTTTCACTTTCCTTTCTGAAAAAGTTTTGGGTTCCCCTCTTTATTTTTGTTGTTTTTAAACTATATGAAAGCACTCAACAGAAATAAATGACTCTCTAAAACTTCCGGGTTGTCTCCCTGGCAACGCTTTCTTTAAAGCCATTAAGCTAGGCATATAGTGCTCAAGTAATGGATCCACCCGGATCCCAAAGTATATCAAAGCCAATTTTAATTAACAATGATTTGTGATTTAGTAGTGATCACAAAGCAACATATATCATGTAATGACGAAGTCTAACTCTCTTCCTATGCATTGGCATGTCATAAAAGAACAATTCATGCACACCTAGTAAAGGCCAATGCATAGTATAAACAGTTTCTTGCAATTTTATCATGTTGGAAACATAGAGAGGTGGAGATATAGTTCCTCTCTCACAATAATTGCAAGTAGGAGCAGAAAGCACACACATATTATATTCATCAAAAT
Source organism: Aegilops longissima (assembly GCA_021605205.1). NCBI lineage: Eukaryota > Viridiplantae > Streptophyta > Magnoliopsida > Poales > Poaceae > Aegilops > Aegilops longissima. Next base: position 176,526,024 of record CM038678.1, on the reverse strand, counting down.
CATCATGTGCAACGGTAAAAGGAAACCCATCAATATAATCCTTAATAAGTTCAAGCTTCTCCGATATAGTGTAGTCGGGAGAATTCAAAAAGATAATAGGACTATCATGCGTGGGTGCAATAGCCACAATTTCATGCTTAACATAAGGAACTATATCAAGTTCATCTCCATAAGAATAATTCATATTGGCATCTTGGCCACAAGCATAGCAAGCATCATCAAAAAGGGATATTTCAAGAGAATCAGTGGGATCATAACAATCATCATAGCATTCATCCTTCGGTAAGCACGAAGGGAAATTAAACAATGTATGAGTTGAAGAGTTACTCTCATTAGAAGGTGGGCATGGGTGATCAATCCGCTCTTCCTCCTTTTGTTCTTTGCTCTCCTCCTCATCTTTTTCATCCAATGAGCTCACAGTTTCATCAACTTCTTCTTCCATAGATTCCTGCAAAATATTAGTCTCTTCTTGGACAACAGAGACTTTCTCAATAAGTGCATTAATTTCGTAATTGTATTCATAATTCTCATAGCAATATTTGAGGATAGCTAAATTTTCAGGTCTATAAACAACATCATCAAAATCTTCAAACTCTTTAAACATAGATTCAATTTCATAAGCACCCATAAAAGCAACAAATTCTTCTATTTGTTCCACATCATAGTAATCATATATACCATTAGCATCAGAAGTTAAGGTTTTATTATCATTAAATTTGCATGAAAAGGGAAGGTGTGGAGCCTTCATCCTAGAGCAACAAGTATAATCATAACTCAAGCATAGTTGCCTAGCATACCACTTCAATATATGAATTTGATCCCATAATAGTTTCCCTTTTTGTGTCAAGCGATAATCCCTAAAGTATTCACGTTGATCCAACGTTACTCCCATTACATAATTGAATGGGGTTTTCTCAGGATTATTAAAGTAGTACGTAATATCTTTCATGTAACCAGCATTGAGGGTTTTAGGAGGTTCCCCATCTCCATGAGAAGAAAGTACACCTAATTTTTTTGGTATTTCGTGTTCCATATCCATAACTAAAGATTAATAACAACTAAGAACAGCAAATGAAAATTACTTAGTGATAAAGCAAACAAGCACACACGAGAATATTCACCCCACGCTATGACTCCCCAGCAACGGCGCCAGAAAAAGGGTTTTGATAACCCACAAGTATAGGGGTTCGCAACAGTTTTCGGTGAGTAAGAGTGTCGAACCCAACGAGGAGCTAAAGGTAGAACAAATATTCCCTCAAGTTCTATCGACCACCAATACAACTCTACGCACGCTTGGTGTTCGCTTTACCTAGAACAAGTATGAAAACTAGAAGTACTTTGTAGGTGTGACGGGTGTCGGTGTCAAAACCGGCGGATCTCGGGTAGGGGGTCCCGATCTGTGTGTCAAGGCTGATGGTAACAGGAAGCGAGGGACACAGATGTTTACCCAGGTTCGGGCCCTATCGATGGAGGTAAAACCCTACTTCCTGCTTGATTAATATTGATGATATGGGTAGTACAAGAGTAGATCTACCACGAGATCGTAGAGGCTAAACCTAAGAGCTAGCCTATGATCATATGATTGTAATTGTGATCGGCCTTCTAAGGACCAACCTCTCCAGTTTATATAGACACGGAGAGGGCTAGGGTTTACATGGAGTCGGTTACAAGGAAGGAAATGTAATATCCGGATCGCCAAGCTTGCCTTCCACGCCAAGGAAAGTCCCATCCGGACACGGGCCGAAGTCTTGAGTCTTGTATCTTCACGCTTCAATAGTCCGGACATTGTACACAGTCCGGCTGTCCGGATACCTCCTAATCCAGGACTCCCTCAGTAGCCCCTGAACCAGGCTTCAATGACGATGAGTCTGGCGTGCAGTATTGTCTTCGACATTGCAAGGCGGGTTCCTCCTCCGAATACTCCAAGGTAATTATCGAACACTCAAACCGTGTCCGGATCCACAAGATGATCTTTGCATGCCACCGTAGAGAGAATGATGTTTCACAAATGCAATCTGCTGACAACTTTTTTAGGCAATGCGACGTGTCACTACGGTCAGGTCATTATTCGAACCGTCTTTCCACAACCAGCCACAGCGCATATTGCGAGGCGGTTTCCTTGACACGTCTTGTTGAAGCAGAGATCATGCCCCCTCATTACGGGATTCTCATCAATACGGGTACGGGTAATCCCACCACATCATTAATCGTGGTGCTTGGGAAGCAAGGGATTTCCAACGGGCAAGTGGGGAGGCGCACCGCTTTCGTCGCCTCTATAAAGGGATAAGATTTCCTCATTTTTACCCACGCCTTCTTCCTTCTCTGCCCATTCTTTCCCCCTCAAGCTCCAGCGCCCAAGCCCAAGTCTCCTCCGCACAGCTAAACATGTCCGGAGCAGGAGGCAAGTGGGTGGCTTCCACTGTCGAGGAGAATCACATCACAAATCTTCGGGCGGCCGGATACTTGGCCGCAGACATAGCGCACCGGCTACCGGACGCTGGGCAGGTCATTCCGACCCCAGGACCCCACGCGAGAGTCGTGTTCGTCGCCCACTTCGTCCGTGGACTGGGATTTCCACTCCATCCCCTCGTCCGCGGGCTCATGTTTAATACGGGCTAGATTTCCATGATCTAGCCCCGAACTTCGTCCTCAACATCTCGGCGTTCATCGTCGTATGTGAGGCCTTCCTCCGCATCCGGCCTCACTTCTGCTTGTGGCTACAAATCTTCTGTGTGAAGCCTAAGGTCGTACGCGGCCAGCAAGCGGAATGCGGAGGGGCCATGGTGGGCAAGATGCCTAATGTCACCTGGCCGGACGGCTCCTTTGCGGAGACCGTAAAAGGGTGGCAATCAGGGTGGTTCTACATCGCCGAGCCACGCGACGCCAACTGGGCGGCGGCCCCCGAGTTCAGATCCGGAACCCCCATGCGGCTCACTTCCTGGGAAAGGAAGGGCCTGGCTTGGGGCGAACCTACAGAGCTGACCGGACTCCAAACCTGCATCAAGAGCATGAAGGACAAGAACATCAAGCTCGTCAACGTGATCCAGGTCAAGCTCGTTCGCCGGATCCTGTCGTGCCAAAGGCAGGCATTCAATCTTTGGGAGTTCGTCCCGGCCGAACACCAGACGCTCCAGAGGCTCTACGGCATGAAGCCCAAGGACGCGTGGAAGGAGCTGTTTAAGGCCTCCGAAGTGCCTCCTCCCACATCCGAGGACCGCGGGCTTCACGCCGCGCGGGATCCTAGTCAGGTGAGTTCTCAGACTGCCACCGGACCCAATTTTTCACAATATATTCACAGGAGTCCCTTAAGTAATCATGCATATTTGTTTCAGGACTATGTGGAGACAGCGGAGCAGGTCTACTGTCCGGCTCCGCTGCCGGAAGGCACAGCGGATGCTCTCCAGACGGAGATGCTAGTCCCGGCACCATACAAGGTGACGGAGAAGAAGGCCCCGGGGACCCGAAAGGGTCTCCGTCGTAAGGTTGTGCCAGAAGCCTCGTCCAAAGATGACGAGGAAGACTCCTCCCACGAAGGCGAGGAGGAAGAATAAGAAAACGCCCCATCCGGCAAGGATGAGGGGCCCGGCGAAGCGGGCTAGGGGGCCGGAAAAGGCCCTCGGCGTAAGGCCGTTATCCCCCTGTCGTCCGATGATGACGAGACAGATTCCTCCGCAGAGGCGGGGGGAATCAAGAAAATTCCGCCTCCCCACACTGGGAGGGAGAAGAAGAGAAAAGCCGCCCCGGAGGGGGACGCTGGGGCGTCCAAGAAGGGGAAAACCTCCCTTCCGAACTACTCCACCACGGCCGCCTACAGCGATGAAGGGTGGTTGCCCAGGGGGAAGCCCCTGGCATGATCGTAAGTGTCCGCACTCTACCGTGATTTTAAGTCATAGCTGTTTAGTAACGCCGAGCATATATGCAGTCCGGCCAGGGCTCATCTGGAGGAGTCATCTTCGGACGGGTCTCTGAGCGCTTCAGAGATGAACTCGCTCCCGACGGCCACCACTCCTCAGCCTGCGGGTGACACGGAGGTGTTGTCCCGAAGGACCCCCGAGCAGGGGGAGGTGACCCTGGAGACGCCCCAAGGCGGACTTCTGGATGTCGGACATGCGGGGTTCAAGATCCCCGCGGATCGCGTCGATGAGAACCGCAACAGGGCGGACTCCCAACCTAACACTGCTCCGGAACCTCCGACGGTTCCGGACTTGGGCGGGCAGCCCTTCGTTAGGGAGGGTGAGCCGCCCGTGCCGAGGACTTCCGTCGCGTCAACGGCGCCGGATAGCCTGGTGGAAGCGCTTCGAGGCGCTTCCATGGAAGAAGAGCACCGTACTCTTACGAGTGCGGTGATTCAAAAGGTCCTATCCGCCAAAAGCGGACTGACCGAAGCTTGCACAAGCCTCCTGATGGGCTTGGAGGTAAGTAATAAAAATGTATGAAATTATCACCCGATAGGTAGTAGCCCCTGATACTCTGTTTGGTGTTCGGAAAGAAAAGCCAAACAGAGGGTCAATTATAATCGGCAGGAGTCTAATAATAAGCATTGTTGTGAATAAGCAGGTTGTGCTGCTTGCTGCTGCTGCCCGTACTGCCGAGGTTGCCGAACTGAAGCGGGACCTGGAGCAGGCGCAGGGAGAGCTCGGCCTCACGAAGAGGCACCTCGAGGAAACTAAAGGTAAGCGATTCCTCGTTCGTATATATTTAAAGATAGGCAAAATTTGTCAGTTTAACACCAAAGCGTCGTGACTGTGTAACAGGGGCCACCGTCGAAGTGGCGTCCCTGAAGAAAGCGCTGTCCGAGGCCGAAAACAAAGCGGCCTTGGAATGCAAGAAGCGTGAAAAGCAAAGTGCTAGAGTGGGCGAGGTACAGCAGGAGCTCCAGGACCTCGGCAAGAAGTGCGAGTCCGTGGAGCATAATCTGAAGATGATGGAGGCCGATCTTGCGAAGGCCCTTGTGAGTTTGAAGGATGCCAAGGCCGAAGCTGAGAAAGTGCAGCAGGAGATCCAGGAGGCCAAAAAGATAGCAGCGGGTAAGAAATTATTTATGCAAAGCAAACATGTGGAGGAGGTGTTTAGTTTACTTACTCGAAAACGGAGCTCTCTAGGGGCATTTGCAGATCTGCCACGCAGCGCCTCAGACGCTGCGGAGTTCTACCGTGCCCAGGAGGGGAGCTCAACGGAGAAGTTGTTCTGGTCCCAGTATGCTTGGGCCGATCATCCGATGCCTCTGAGCGACCAACTGAAGCAGTTGGTCGAACTCCACAGGGCGGCCGAACTGGCTATGAATGACTTAATAGTTAGGATGTGGCCTGGTGAGCTCCTGCCCAGTAGCTACTTTGGCCTGGTCAAGCGGATGGTGGATGCCTGCCCGCGGTTTAAAGTGATGAAGCGATCCGTTTGCATCGAAGGTGCCCGCCGAGCTTTTGCCCGCGTCAAGGTGCATTGGGGCAAGTTGGATGAGGAAAAGCTGGTCAAGGATGGGCCGCCGGAGGGCAAGGCGCATCGCCATCCCAAGATGTACTATGATGGCGTGATGAAGGGTGCTCGTCTCGTTGCCAATGAGTGTATGATACGTCCATTTTGCATCATGCTTTTATATCGATATTTATCGTTTTGTGGGCTGTTATTTCACGTTATGTCACAATACTTATGGCTATTCTCTCTTACAAGGTTTACATGAAGAAAGAGAATGTCGGTAGTTGGAATTCTGAGCTGGAAAAGGAGCAAATATTTGAGACCTATTCTGTGCAACTCCAAAAGTCTTGAAACTCCACGGAATATCTTAAAATAAATAAAGAAAAATCGTCGCCAAAGATGAAGGCCAGGAGGCCCACACCCTGCTCACGAGGGTGGGGGGCGCGCCCCCTACCTCGTGGGCCCCCTGGTGGCTCTCCGATGCCCATCTTCTCCTATATGAAGTCTTTCGATGAGAAAAAACATTAAGCAACCTTTCGGGACGAGACTCCGCCACCACGAGGCGGAACCTTGGCAGAACCAATCTAGGGCTCCGGCGGAGCTGTTCTGCCGGGGACACTTCCGTCCGGGATGGGGAAATCATCACCATCATCATCACCAACGCTCCTCTCATCGGGAGAGGGCAATCTCCATCAACATCTTCACCAGCACTATCTCATCTCCAAACCCTAGTTCAGCTCTTGTATCCAATCCTTGTCTCCAAGTCCGGGATTGGTGCTAGTAGGTTGCTAGTAGTGTTGATTACTCCTTGTAGTTGATGCTAGTTGGTTTATTTGGTGGAAGATCATATGTTCAGATCCTTTATGCATATTATTACCCCTCTGATTATGAACATGAATATGCTTTGTGAGTAGTTACGTTTGTTCCTGAGGACAAGGGAGAAGTATTGCTATTAGTAGTCATGTGAATTTGGTATTCGTTCAATATTTTGATGAGATGTATGTTGTCTAGCCTCTAGTGGTGTTATGTGAACGTCGACTACATAACACTTCACCATTATTTGGGCCTATAGGAAGGCATTGGGAAGTAATAAGTAGATGATGGGTTGCTAGAGTGACAGAAGCTTAAGCCCTAGTTTATGCGTTGCTTCGTAAGGGGCTGCTTTGGATCCACTTATTTCATGCTATGGTTAGGTTTACCTTAATACTTTTGTTGTATTTGCGGATGCTTGCAATAGAGGTTAATCATAAGTGGGATGCTTGTTCAAGTAAGAACAGCACCCAAGCACCGGTCCACCCACATATCAAATTATCAAAGTACCGAACGAGAATCATATGAACGTGATGAAAACTAGCTTGATGATATTCCCATGTGTCCTCGGGAGCGCTTTTCCTATTATAAGAGTTTGTCCAGGCTTGTTCTTTGCTACAAAAAGGATTGGGCCACCTTGCTGCACTTTATTTACTCTTGTTACTTGTTGCTCGTTACAATTTATCTTATCACAAAACTATCTGTTACCACTTACTTGATGCTTACAGAGAATACCTTGCTGAAAACCGCTTATCATTTCCTACGCTCCTCGTTGGGTTCAACACTCTTACTTATCGAAAGGACTACGATAGATCCCCTATACTTGTGGGTCATCAAGACTCTTTTAAGGCGCCGTTGCGGGGTGTAGCGCATTTGGTAAGTGGAATTTGGTAAGGAAAGATTTATATAGTGTGCTGAAATTTTACTGTCACTTGTTACTATGGAAAGTAATTCTCTGAGGGGCTTGTTCGGGTATCTTCACCCGTCCGATGAAACAAAGAGTTGCTCCTCGACCTACTGAACCTTTTGAAAATGAAACTCCTTTTGAAGTTCCTTCGGGTATGATGGAAAAACTGCTAGCTAATACTTTTACAGGAGATGTAACAAAGCATCCTGATGAACATCTACTCTATGTGGATGAAGTTTGTGGATTATTTAAGCTTGCACGTATACCCGATGATGTTGTTAAGAAGGTCTTCCCTTTATCTTTTAAGGAAGACACATTGACATGGTATAGGCTATGTGATGATACGAGATCATGGAACTATAAAAGATTGAAATTGGAATTTCATCAAAAGTATTACCCTATGCATCTTGTTCATCGTGATCGTAATTATATATATAATTTTTGGCCTCGCGAAGGAGAAAGCATCGCTCAAGCTTGGGGGAGGCTTAAATCAATGTTATATTCGTGCCCCAATCATGAGCTCTCAAGAGTGACAATTCTTCAGAATTTTTATGCTCGGCTTTCTGATAACAATCGCACCATGCTCGATACTTCTTGTGCTGGCTCTTTTATGATGAAGACTATTGAATTTAAATGGAATTTATTGGATAGAATTAAACGCAACTCTGAAGATTGGAACCTCGACGAAGGTAAGGAGTCAGGTATGACACCTAAGTTTGATTGTGTTAAGTCTTTTATGGATACCGATATTTCCGTAAGTTTAGCACTAAATATGGATTTGGACTCGAGATAGTAGCTTCTTTACGTGAATCTTTTGCTACTTATGTTGATCTCCCTAAGGAGAAGTGGTTTAAATATCATCCTCCCATAGAAGTAAAAGTAGCTGCACCTATTAAAGTTGAAGAAAAGACTGTCACTTATAATGATCCTATTGTTCCTACCTCTTATGTTGAGAAACCACCTTTCCCTGTTAGAGTAAAGGACCATGCTAAAGCTTCAACTGTTGTTCGTAAAAGCAATATTAGAACTTATACACCTCCTGAGCAAGTCAAAGTAGAACCTAATATTGATATTGTTAAATATCTCTTGTCTGATAATATTGATGGGCATGTTATTCAATGCTGTGGTGAAACTGCTAGAATTGCTAAACCTTGTGCTAAAGATAAACATAGACCCGTGGTAGGCGTGCCTGTTATTTTTGTTAAAATAGGAGATCATTGTTATCATGGCTTATGTGATATGGGTGCTAGTGCTAGTGCTATACCCATTGAGTTATATAAAGAAATTATGCATGATATTGTACCTGCTGAGTTAGAAGATATTGATGTTACAATTAAACTTGCCAAAAGAGATACTATATCTGCAATGGGAATTGTTAGAGATGTTGAAGTCTTGTGTGGAAAAACCAAATATCCCGTTGATCTTCTTGTTCTTAGTTCTCCACAAGATAGCTTTTGTCCCATTATATTTGGTAGACCCTTCTTGAATACTGTTAATGCTAGGATAGATTGCAAAAAGAATGTTGTTACTATTGGCTTGGATGATATGGTTCATGAGTTTAATTTCTCTAAATTTAGTAAACAACATCGTGAGGAAGAATTGCCTAGTAAGGATGAAATTATTGGTCTTGCTTCTATTGTCGTACCTCCTAGTGATCCTTTAGAACACTATTTGCTAGACCATGAAAATGATGTGTTCATGAATGAAAGAAGGGAAATAGATGAAGTATTCTTCAAACATGAACCTATTCTGCAACACAATTTGCCTGTTGAAATCCTAGGGGATCCTCCTCCACCCAAGGGTGATCCCGTGTTTGAGCTTAAACCGTTGCCTGATAATCTTAAATATGCTTATCTTGATGAAAATAAAATATATCCTGTTATTATTAGGGCTAACCTTTCAGAGCATGAAGAAGAAAGATTATTGAAAACTCTGAAGAAGCACTGTGCCGCTATTGGATATACTCTTGATGATCTTAAGGGCATTAGTCCCACTCTATGTCAGCATAAAATAAATTTGGAAGCGGATGCCAAACCAGTTCGTGATCCTCATCGACGTTTGAATCCTAAAATGAAAGAAGTGGTAAGAAAATAAATACTCAAGCTTCTGGAGGCAGGTATAATTTATCCCGTTGCTGATAGTCAGTGGGTAAATCCTGTCCATTGTGTCCCTAAGAAGGGAGGTATTACTGTTGTCCCTAATGATAAAGATGAATTGATTCCGCAAAGAATTATCACAGGTTATAGGATGGTAATTGATTTCCGCAAATTAAATAAAGCTACTAAGAAAGATCATTACCCCTTACCTTTTATTGATCAAATGCTAGAAAGATTATGCAAACATACACATTACTGCTTTCTAGATGGTTATTCTGGTTTCTCTCAAATACCCGTGTTGGCTAAAGATCAATCAAAGACTACTTTTACATGCCCTTTTGGTACTTTTGGTTTATGTAATTGTAGCGACCCGACCTCAGACGGTCAAGTATCTGTGCTCAGTGTCATCCCTGGATCAGTAATGCTGACACCACACAGTACTCGAAGGATTTATAACAGAGTAGCAATCACACACTTATTACAATCGAATGTCTCAAGAGAGAACTTAATAGAATAAATATGGCTTAAGGCCATCTAATAACGATAACAGCGGAAGGCTTGGAAGAATAAGCAAGTCCATCAACTCCAACGGCATCATCGAGTATAGAACCACGACCTAAGCACCTTAATCGTAAATCGAAAAGTCTGCAACATGAAACGTTGCAGCCCGAAAATGGGTCAGCACATGGAATATGCTGGCAATGTAACACATAGAGAATAATGGAATGAATAGCCTATACTACATGCATATTTGGCTGGTGGAAAGCTCTATGGTTACAGTTTTGCATAAAGCCAATTTTTCCCTACTGCAAAGGAATAAATTTATTTAACTATCATGGTGGTTGTGAAACATTGAGAATGGTTGACAGCATTCTCAATCCTAATTAAAAGTACTCATTAAACCCAACAACATTAATTAGAAGTAACATGATGAGATTCACATGATATCCAGGTACTAGATACTCAAGATGTCCATAACCGGGGACATGGCTAACCATGATTAGTTTATACACTCTGCAGAGGTTTGCGCACTTTTCCCCACAAGACTCGATCGCCTCCGTTTGGTTTCTCGCACTACATGGTGTTTGAGAAACGGATGACCGAGACATAGTCTTTCAGAAGCACTAGCACCTTACTTGTGGGTAGACCGGTACACCTACTTTCCCCTACATCTGCTAGTCTACCCGTAAGAGTTCGCACAACTTAGTCAACTACGCCAGAGCCCATAATGGCTTGTGGCTGCACACGGAAGTTTCTAGTTTGAATAATCTCATGATCCCTTTGAGCCTGGGTGGTGGTCCGAAGAAATGCAGGCAAGTCCTGATAGAAACCAGGTGCCTCAATCCACCCCGATGTGTGTCTAAGTTGCCACCTTAAATAAACCATTAATTTAACAATCTCACATCTGTCATGGAATACACTCACCCAATCCACGTCTACTAGCATAGCATGGCATAATAAGCAAACGTAGCAGTAACTCCCAAAGGTTTGATAATAAAACAGGTAATAGGTACTACCTCATCTACTTCCCATAACCCAGAATTTAATTAGATCCTAATCATGCAAGTGTTTGAGGATAGATCTAATGCATAAAAACTGGGTATGAGAAAAGTATGATCAAAGTGTTACTTGCCTTGCTGATGATCCGCGTAACCTAGAGACTTGAAATAACAGGCGGCGCACTCCGGGTATCTATCGCAGACAAACAAACAAGCATACAGTAAATACTCATCTAATGCATAGGTAAAACTCAAATAGATCTAACCACATAGTTCAACTTAAGAACTCCGGTTTGCAAAAAGAATCAAATCAAACGAAGCAACGAAAGCCAAACGACAGAAGAAAACAGCTTCGTTTTACTAATCTGGATCTAAGTCAAATTTTACCGAAGCAAAAACTTGTTTAAGTTGATTATTCGGAAAGAGGGTTTCGAGACGAAACTCCGGCGCTTGAATTGCCTGATTCCGATAAACGAGCGAAAAGTTATACTAAAACGAAAATCGGATCTGGAATCGCGATCAGAAAAATCGCGGATTAAATCCGAGAAAAAGAAAAAATCGACGAACAGATTCGAACGGAAAAAGAAAAAAATAAAAAATAAAAAAAATAAAAAAAACCGAAAAAAAACTGAAGAAAACGGATCGGTTTTCTTTTAAAAACCGCCCAGAATCGAGGCGTGCAATGAACCTCGGTATTGTATTTGCTCGACGGCGGCGGCGGCGGGCTGGGGCTAGGGTTTCACTCGGGCGGGCTCGGGTGGGCTGAGGCGGCTCGGGACGGCCGCTATTTATATAGTGCCCCCGAGTGGAGTCCCGCTCGGGTACGGCCCGAAAGGCGGTGCGCGTTTTTTTAAAATAAAACATTACGCGCAGAAATAAAATCAAAAGAAGTACCAAACGGACTCCAAAAATCCCGAAATAAATTTTCCCCGGCTTCTAAAATCAAGCCGGATTTAATGAACAATTATTTCGGGCCTAAATGCAATTTTGAAAAACGCGCATTTTCCTAAATTCAAATAAAAAGGCGAAAAACTCCAAAATAAAATCTTATTTGATTTTATTATTAAATCTTATTTATTTATTTATTTTGGGAAATTCATTTTATTCCCTCTCTCATATTTTTGGTAGTAGAAATAATTGATGATAAAATAATTAAAATCAATGATCCTATTTTCAAAATTTGAGAAAACTCAAATATGAAAATAACGAAAATCCCGAACTCTCTCCGAGGGTCCTTGAGTTGTGTAGAATTTCTAGGATCGAGCAAAATGCAAGGAAAAATATGATATGCAATGATGCTCTATGTATAACATTCCAAATTGAAAATTTGGGATGTTACAAACCTACCCCCTTAAGATGAATCTCGCCCTCGAGATTCGGGTTGGCTAGAAAATAGGAGGGTGGTCTTTAAGCAAATCTTCCTCTCGCTCCCAGGTGGCTTAATCCTCTGTGTGGTGGCTCCACTGAACTTTGCAAAATTTAATGACCTTGCTGCGGGTGACTCTGCTGGCATACTCCAAAATCTTAACTGGTTTCTCCTCATAGGTCAAATCATCATTCAACTGAATTGCTTCCAGTGGCACGGTATCTCTCAGTGGTATATCAACCATCTCTGCGTGACACTTCTTCAACTGTGAAACATGAAACACATCATGAACTCCTGACAATCCTTCGGGTAATTCCAACTTGTATGCAACTTATCCCATGCGTTCCAAAACACGATATGGTCCTACAAATCGAGGCGCTAACTTTCCCTTAACTCCAAAACGCTTAACTCCTCGAAGCGGCGATACTCGAAGATAAACTCTGTCTCCGACTTCGTATTCTGTCTCCTTGCGTTTTGAATCGCGTAACTCTTCTGTCTTGACTGGGCTACCTTGAGCCTATCGCGAATCAACTTTACTTTCTGTTCAGACTCCTTAATCAAATCCGGTCCAAACAACTGGCGGTCTCCAACTTCATCCCACAACAACGGGGTCCTGCACCTCCTTCCGTACAAGGCTTCGAAAGGGGCCATCTTCAAACTGGTTTGGTAACTGTTGTTGTAAGAAAACTCCGCATACGGCAAATTATCATCCCAACTTGATCCATAGTCCAAAGCACAAACTCTAAGCATATCCTCCAAAATCTGGTTGACTCTCTCGGTTTGTCCATTTGTCTGTGGATGGAAAGCTGTGCTAAACTCCAGTCTGGATCCCAAAGTTTCGTGCAACTGCTTCCAGAACTTTGAGGTGAATTGGGTTCCTCTATCTGATACGATACTCCTCGGAACTCCATGCAAGCATACAATCCTGGTCATGTATATCTTGGCCAATTTGGCACTGCTGTAAGTAGTCTTTACTGGAATAAAATGAGCTACCTTCATCAAACGATCGACTATAACCCAAATCGAGTCATAGCCTAAATGAGTCCTGGGCAATCCCGTGATGAAATCCATTCCTAGTTTATCCCACTTCCATTCAGGTATAGGCAATGGCTGTAACAATCCTGCTGGCTTCTGATGTTCTGCCTTCACCCTCTGACATACATCACAAACTGCTACGTACTCTGCAATATCCTTCTTCATGCCGGTCCACCAGAAAGTATTCTTCAAATCCAAATACATCTTGGTATTTCCTGGGTGAATCGAATATGGTGAATCATGTGCCTCTTGCAAAATCAACTTCCTGATCTCCGGGTCATTGGGCACATAAACACGGTCCTCAAACCATAGGGTATCGTGCTCGTCCTCACGAAATCCCTTAGCCTATCCTTCGCTCATTCTCTCCTTTATAGAGGCAATCTCTTTATCAGTCTTCTGAGCTTCCCTGATCTTGTCCATCAAAGTTGACTGAATCTCCAAGGCTGCTACATATCCTCTCAGAACTATTTCCAAACATAGCTCTCGAAGATCCTCGGCTAACTCCTTTGGTATTTCTCCTGTCCTTAGTGTGTTGACGTCACTCTTACGGCTCAACGCGTCTGCTACAACATTAGCCTTTCCGGGATGATAATGCAATCTCATATCATAGTCCTTGATGAGCTCCAACCATCTCCTCTGCCTGAGATTTAGCTCCTTCTGCGTGAAAATGTATTTCAAACTCTTGTGATCCGTATACACCTCACAATGATTTCCAATGAGGAAATGTCTCCATGTTTTCAATGCATGCACTACGGCTGCTAACTCCAAATCATGCGTAGCATAATTTAGCTCATGAGGCTTAAGCTGTCGTGAAGCATACGAAACAACTCTCCCCTCCTGCATAAGCACTGCTCCAAGTCCTCGACGTGAAGCATCGCAATATACCTCGTAATCCTTGGTCTGATCTGGCAGAATTAACACTGGTGAGGTAACCAAACGTTTCTTCAACTCTTGGAAACTAGCTTCACACTCCTCGGTCCAAATGAACTTGGTATCCTTCTTCAACAATTCTGTCATAGGCTTCGCAATCCTTGAGAAATTCTCAATGAATCTCCGGTAGTATCCTGCTAGTCCAAGGAAACTCCGGATCTCTCCAACTGTTGTTGGCGCTTCCCAGTTTGTTACGGTGACAACTTTAGTGGGGTCTACTGCTATACCTTCTTTGGATGTAACATGTCCAAGAAATCCAACTTCCTTCAACCAAAACTCACACTTGCTGAACTTGGCATATAACTGATGTTCTCTGAGCTTCTCGAGTACCAAACGCAAATGCTCCTTATGTTCCTCTTCATTCTTCGAGTAAACCAAAATATCATCAATGAACACCACGATGAACTTATCCAAAAGCTCCATAAACACTTTGTTCATCAAGTTCATAAAATAGGCAGGTGCGTTAGTCAGACCAAATGACATAACGGTGTACTCATACAGCCCGTACCTGGTGGTAAAAGCCGTCTTAGGTATATCCTGCTCTCGAATCTTCAACTGATGGTACCCAGATCGCAAATCGATCTTGGAAACAACCTTAGCTCCTTGCAACTGGTCAAACAAGTCATTGATCATCGGCAACGGGTACTTGTTCTTGATGGTCACTTCATTCAATCCTCGATAATCAACAACCATTCTTAATGATCCATCCTTCTTCTCCACTAGAAGTACTGGTGATCCCCAAGGCGAAGAACTTGGGCGAATAAAACCTTTATCCAGTAACTCCTTAATCTGCTTCTTAATCTCCTCCAAATCTTGGGCTGGCATCCTATATGGTCTCTTAGATATTGGCCCAGTGCCTGGCAGTAGTTCAATCAAAAACTCAATGTCTCTATCCGGTGGCATGCCTGGCAACTCTTCCGGAAACACGTCCGGGTAATCCCTTACTACTGGTACTTCCTCCTGCACAACTCCTGATAAGGAATTTACATGTGCTCTCCTCGGCTCATGCCGTGATATATACTTGATTCTCCTTCCTTCTGGGGTGGTAAGCAAAATTGTCTTGCTGGCTTCGGGGTAAAACGAAGTTTCTGCTGAGCTCCAGAGTTATTCTTCCCCTATCCATACTTCCTCTTGCGATTGTCAATCTGCTGCTGCTTCCCTTCAATCATGAGAGCACGATCTACTAACTCCTGGTAGTTATTGAAGGTGGCTACCATCAACTGCATGCTCAGCTCATCATTCAGTCCTTCTAGAAACTTCTCCTGCTTAGCTGCATCCGTAGCAACGTCATCTGGGGCATAACGTGCTAACTTACTGAAATCATCTACATACTAGCCAACTGTCCGTCCTCCTTAGCGTAAGTTGCGAAACTCACGCTTCTTCATGGCCATAGCTCCTGCTGAAACATGGGCGTCTGAAAAGCTTGTTGGCCGATCCCATGTGACAGTGTCTACAGGGTAAGTGGCTGTAAAATTCTCCCACCATGCTGCTGCGGGTCCTTCTAGCTGGTGTGCGGCAAACTTCACCCTTTCTCCATCTGTACATCCTGCAGTGGTCAACTCCCTCCCTATCTTAAGAAGCCAATCATCTGCAACAATCGGCTCGGTGCTATTGGAAAACACCGGCGGATTCAGCCTTAAGAAAACAGGTCAAATGGTCAACAGGTGGGGTGGAGGTGGGTTGTTGTTGTTGTTGTTGTTGTTGTTGTTGTTGCCTTGGTTCTGTACCAATGTTTGAATCAAGGCATTCTGCTGCTGAATCAACTGAGTGACCTCTGGCGGGAAAACAAATCCAGGGTCGCGTCTCGGAGGCATCTGAGGGGTTTAAAGAAAAGACGAGAATTAAGAATATAATGAGGTCTAGAGAGGAACACTACCCATATGCACATGAGACAAATCACACAATATCACTCCAATCAATTCAAACAACGGCATACAACGGTCTATCTATCGTTACAAAGTGCTGAAACTAAAACTAAAATAACATGGGGGTAATCTACTACTGTTATGGTGGTCAACTAGAAAAACTGCTCCGATGAAGACTCCATGATATCTGCTCCAGCTTCATCTTCGTAATCATCATCACTAGGATCGGAATCGGTGTCGTCGATGATGATGTAGTTCTCTGGACAGGTGCTATCTTCATCTTCTCCTCTAGGTGCTGAATTTCCCATGAGTTCTTCAATCTTCTCCTTAAGATCTCCGTTTTGTCCCACTAGAGCTACAATCTCCTCCATGTAGTCCTTGCGAGTGGCCTTCAGTTCTCCTTCTAGTTCGATAATCTTGGCTTTTGCTGCCTTCAACTCCATCATGTCTGCGCACATCTGGTTCTCCTGACGTCGAATGTGCTGGTTTAACTCCTGGATGAAAGCGGCAATGGATCGGTCCTTCTTAGTGCTAACTATCTCCCATTGTTCATCTCGACGTCCGCAAATCTGGTAGATAGTATCCTTGAGGTCTTCTTTATAAACTTCTCCAATGCGTCCCATGGTTATGTGAGCTGCCATACTCTTTCCCAGACTCCAGGTTGGTGCATTGAAAACACACTCTATGGGCTCCGTGATTGGCGCAAATGTCCTTCCGGGAACTTGAGCTTGAATCTTCCAGCGCTCTTCTTCGGGTAAAGTGGAATTGTAGGACCCGGTGAAGCTTGGTAATCCTATGTTTAGGTACTTAGTGACTTCCTTCAGGTGTCGTCCAAAGGGTGTATCCTCATCCGGCTGAGTGAACTTGATCCTCGCTTCCGTCATCCTAAAAGAGTAGAAAAGATGAGGATTCAGAAATGAGAAGAGAGAGTAGTGATCTAGGGCTTTAGCTTAATGGTCGTGTCCTACAGTCAGCGTGTGCTCTGATACCATCTCTGTAGCGACCCGACCTCAGACGGTCAAGTCTCTGTGCTCAGTGTCATCCCTGGATCGAGAATCCGACACCACACAAGTACTCGAAGGATTTATAACAGAGTAGCAATCACACACTTATTACAATCGAATGTCTCAAGAGAGAACTTAATAAAATAAATATGGCTTAAGGCCATCTAATAACGATAACAGCGGAAGGCTTGGAAGAATAAGCGAGTCCATCAACTCCAACGGCATCACTGAGTATAGAACCACGACCTAAGCACCTTAATCGTCGTCTGAAAAGTCTGCAACATGAAACGTTGCAGCCCGAAAACGGGTCAGCACATGGAATATGCTGGCAATGTAACACATAGAGAATAATGGAATGAATAGCCTATACTACATGCATATTTGGCTGGTGGTAAGCTCTATGGTTACAGTTTTGCATAAAGCCAATTTTTCCCTACTGCAAAGGAATAAATTTATTTAACTATCATGGTGGTTGTGAAACATTGAGAATGGTTGACAGCATTCTCAATCCCAATTAAAAGTACTCATTAAACCCAACAACATTAATTAGAAGTAACATGATGAGATTCACATGATATCCGGTACTAGATACTCAAGATGTCCATAACGGGGACACGGCTAACCATGATTAGTTTATACACTCTGCAGAGGTTTATGACTTTTCCCCACAAGACTCGATCGCCTCTGTTTGGTTTCTCGCACTACATGGTGTTTGAGAAACGGATGACCGAGACACAGTCTTTCAGAAGCACTAGCACCTTACTTGTGGGTAGACCGGTACACCTACTTTCCCCTACATCTGCTAGTCTACCCGTAAGAGTTTGCACAACTTAGTCAACTACTCCAGAGCCCATAATGGCTTGTGGCTGCACACGGAAGTTTCTAGTTTGAATAATCTCATGATCCCTTTGAGCCTGGGTGGCGGTCCGAAGAAATGCAGGCAAGTCCTGATAGAAACCAGGTGCCTCAATCCACCCAGATGTGTGTTTAAGTTGCCAACTTAAATAAACCATTAATTTAACAATCTCACATCTGTCATGGAATACACTCACCCAATCCACGTCTACTAGCATAGCATGGCATAATAAGCAAACGTAGCAGTAACTCCCAAAGGTTTGATAATAAAATAGGTAATAGGTACTACCTCATCTACTTCCCATAACCCACAATTTAATTAGATCCTAATCATGCAAGTGTTTGAGGATAGATCTAATGCATAAAAACTGGGTATGAGAAAAGTATGATCAAAGTGTTACTTGCCTTGCTGATGATCCGCGTAACCTAGAGACTCGAAATAACAGGCGGCGCACTCCGGGTATCTTTCGCAGACAAACAAACAAGCATACAATAAATACTCATATAATGCACAGGTAAAACTCAAATAGATCTAACCAGATAGTTCAACTTAAGAACTCCGGTTTGCAAAAAGAATCAAATCAAACGAAGCAACGAAAGTCAAACGGCAGAAGAAAACAGCTTCGTTTTACTAATCTGGATCTAAGTCAAATTTTACCAAAGCAAAAACTTGTTTATGTTGATTATTCAGAAAGAGGGTTTCGAGACGAAACTCCAGGCGCTTGAATCGCCTGATTCCGATAAACGAACGAAAAGTTATACTAAAACGAAAATCGGATCTCGAATCGCGATCAGAAAAATCGCGGATTAAATCCGAGAAAAAGAAAAAAAACGACGAACAGATTCGAACGGAAAAATAAAAAAATAAAACAAATAAATAAAT
Source organism: Aegilops longissima (assembly GCA_021605205.1). Lineage (NCBI taxonomy): Eukaryota > Viridiplantae > Streptophyta > Magnoliopsida > Poales > Poaceae > Aegilops > Aegilops longissima. Next base: position 176,507,362 of record CM038678.1, on the reverse strand, counting down.
AAAATAAAAAACCCGAAAAAAACCCGAAGAAAACTGATCGGTTTTTTTTAAAAAAACCGGCACGGAAATCGAGGCGGCGACCAACCTCGGGTGTGTATTTGCTCGTAATGGTGGCGGTGGGGGCTAGGGTTTCGCTCAGGCGGGCTCGGGTGGCTGAGGCGGCTCGGGCGGCCGCTATTTATATAAGCGCCGAGCGGAGTCCCGCTGCAGTACAGACCCGAAAGCGGTCTTGCGTTTTTTAAATAAAACATTACGCGCAGAAAAAAAATCAAAATAAGTACCAAACGGACTCCAAAAATCCCAAAATAATTTTTTCCCGGCTTCTAAAATCAAGCCGGATTTAATGAACATTTCTTTGGGGCATAAATGCAATTTTGAAAAACGCGCATTTTTCCTAAATTCAAATAAAAAGGCGAAAAACTCCAAAATAAAATATTATTTTATTTTATTATTAAATATTAATTATTTCTTTATTTTGGGAAAGTCATTTTATTCCCTCTCTCATATTTTTGGTAGTAGAAATAACTGAAGATAAAATAATTAAAATCAATGATCCTATTTTCAAAATTTGAGAAAACTCAAATATGAAAATAACGAAAACCCCAACTCTCTCCGAGGGTCCTTGAGTTGTGTAGAATTTCTAGGATCGAGCAAAATGCAATGAAAAATATGATATGCAATGATGCTCTATGTATAACATTCCAAATTGAAAATTTGGGTGTTACAGTAATGCACCTGCTACCTTTCAAAGATGCATGATGGCTATATTCTCTGATTTTTGTGAAAAGATTTTTTAGGTTTTCATGGACGACTTTTCCGTCTATGGTTCCTCTTTTGATGATTGCTTGAGCAATCTTGATCGAGTTTTGTAGAGATGTGAAGAAACTAATCTTGTCTTGAATTGGGAAAACTGCCACTTTATGGTTAATGAAGGTATTGTCTTGGGGCACAAAGTTTCTGAAAGAGGTATTGAAGTTGATAAAGCCAAAGTTGATGCTATTGAAAATATGCCATGTCCCAAGGACATCAAAGGTATAAGAAGTTTCCTTGGTCACACCGGATTTTATAGGAGGTTCTTTAAGGACTTCTCAAAAATTTCTCAGCCTCGGAATAATTTATTGCAAAATGATGTACCATTTGTCTTTGATGATGATTGTGTAGAAGCATTTGAAATACTTAAGAAAGCATTAGTCTCTGCACCTGTTGTTCAGCCACCTGATTGGAATTTACCCTTTGAAATTATGTGTGATGCTAGTGATTATGCTGTAGGTGCTGTTCTAGGGCAAAGAGTTGATAAGAAATTAAATGTTATCCATTATGCTAGTAAGACTCTAGACAATGCTCAAAGAAATCATGCTACTACCGAAAAGGAACTTTTAGCAGTTGTATTTGCTTGTGATAAATTCAGACCCTATATTGTTGATTCTAAAGTAACTATTCACACTGATCATGCTGCTATTAAATATCTTATGGAAAAGAAAGATGCTAAACCTAGACTTATTAGATGGGTTCTCTTGATGCAAGAATTTGATTTGCATATTGTTGATAGGAAAGGAGTTGATAACCCCGTTGCAGATAACTTATCTAGGTTAGAGAATGTTCTTGATGACCCACTACCTATTGATGATAGCTTTCCTGATGAAATTAAATGTCATAAGCACTTCTCGTAGCACTCCATGGTATGCTGATTATGCTAATTATATTGTTGCTAAATTTATTCCACCTAGCTTCACATACCAACAAAAGAAAAAGTTCTTTTATGATTTGCGACATTACTTTTGGGATGACCCACATCTTTATAAAGAAGGAGTAGATGGTGTTATTAGACGTTCTGTGCCTGAGCATGAACAAAAACAGATCCTACGCAAGTGTCACTCCGAAGCTTATGGAGGACACCACGCTGGAGATAGAACTGCACATAAGGTATTGCAATCTAGGTTTTATTGGCCCACTCTCTTCAAAGATGCCCGTAAGTTTGTTTTGTCTTGCGATGAATGTCAAAGAATTGGTAATATTAGTAGACGTCAAGAAATGCCTATGAATTATTAACTTGTTATTGAACCATTTGATGTTTGGGGCTTTGATTATATGGGACATTTTCCTACCTCTAATGGATATACACATATTTTAGTTGCTGTTGATTACGTTACTAAGTGGGTAGAAGCTATTCCAACTAGTAGGGCTGATCACAATACCTCTATTAAAATGCTTAAGGAAGTTATTTTTCCGAGGTTTGGAGTCCCTAGATATTTAATGACTGATGGTGGTTCACACTTTATTCATGGTGCTTTCCGTAAAATGCTTGCTAAATATGACGTTAATCATAGAATTGCATGCCCTTATCACCCGCAGTCTAGTGGTCAAGTAGAATTGAGTAATAGAGAGCTCAAATTGATTTTGCAAAAGACTGTTAATAGGTCTAAAAAAAATTGGTCCAAGAAACTTGATGATGGATTATGGGCCTATAGAACTGCATATAAGAATCCTATGGGTATGTCTCTGTATAAAATGGTTTATGGAAAAGCATGTCACTTACCTCTCGAACTAGAACATAAGGCATATTGGGCTATTAAAGGGCTCAACTATGATTTAAAACTTGCCAGTGAGAAGAGGTTATTTGATATTAGCTCACTTGATGAATGGAGAACCAAAGCTTATGAAAATGCCAAGTTATTGAAATAAAAAGTTAAAAGATGGCATGACAAAAGGATACAAAAGCGTGAGTTTAATGTAGGTGATTATGTATTGCTATACAACTCTCGTTTAAGATTTTTTGCAGGAAAACTTCTCTCTAAATGGGAAGGTCCCTACGTTATCGAGGAGGTCTATTGTTCCGGTGCCATAAAAATCAACAACTTCGAATGCACAAATCCGAAGGTGGTAAACGGTCAAAGAATCAAACATTATATCTCAGGTAATCCCGTAAATGTTGAAACCAATATTATTGAAACCGTAACCCCGGAGGAATACATAAGGGACACTTTCCAGACCGTTTAAGACTCCGAAAAGGAATAGGTATGTGGTACGGTAAGTAAACCGACTCCAAAACAATTTTTAAGGAAATATTTCTCCGTTTTGGAATATTTAGAAAAATAGAAAAATAAGTGGCAGTCCGGGAAGGACACGAGGCCTTCACGAGGGTGGAGGGCGCGCCCTATCCCCCTGGGTGCGCCCCCTACCTCGTGAGCAGCTTGTGTGCCCTCCGGACTCCGTTTTCTTGCACGATACGTATTTTGGTCGGTAAACATTCATTATATATTCTCCCGAAGGTTTTGACTCCCATATCACGCAAATATCTCATGTTCTTGTTTCGAGCTATTTTTCTGACAGATCTAGATCATCATGACGTCCCCAAGTGCTTCCAAGGACATGTTTTTCGATAAGGTGATCAACCCTTACATCGCGGAGGTGCTGCGACACCCTCAAACTATTGAGATGCGTGATGGGTTGCTGCACATCCGCGATGTTGAGGGACCAAAGGGAACCGGAAGCGTGGAGGCGAGGCTCGAAGTAATGGAGCAACAAGTTTTCAAGTGCCAGGGGATGGTGGAGCGTGGAATCAATGCTAGCCACAAGTTGCTCGCGGAGTTCCCCAACAACTACGAGCCGGATGCCAAGAACATGGAGGAAGCCATCTTCAAGCTACATGAGAAGATCGAGCACCTCCAAGCCCAAATCTATGATCTGCAAAATCAAAACTGTGAGTATGAATATAGATTCAAAAGGATGACTTTGGCTGCAGATTTTAGGATTCCGGAGACTCGATCATCCTTCTATGATGGTGAGCCTATGCCATCGAAGGTCGACGACAAGCCTGCATCATCAACAACACCTCCACCTTCACCGACCAAGAAGGAGATATAATCACATGGGTATGGGCACTCCCCTTGGCAACTGCCAAGCTTGGGGGAGGTGCCCCGGTATCGTATCACCATCACAACTCCTATCTTCACCGTTTTTCTTAGTTCGATCCTATTAGTAGTATCTTGATCTAGTAGAATGAAGTTATGGCATGATCTAGTTTTGAGTTTTGCTTTATGATCCCTCTATGTAATCGAGTGTGTGAGCTATATATAATAAAGTTTAGTGTTGAGTCAAGGGCTTGATTGTTTTGCCATGATCTTGGGTGAATAAAAGAAGAAAGAGTAAAATGAAACAAAGAGTTCATATTGATCTTATTGAGAGTAATGACTTCACATAGAAAAAGTATGATGATTAAAAGTTGTTGGAGTTGGCAAATATAGCTTTGGTCATCGTTGCAATTAATAGGAAGTAATAAGGAAAGAGAGGTTTCACATATAGATATATTATCATTGACATCTTTTATGATTGGGAGCACTCATTAAAATATGACATGCTAAAGAGTTGATGTTGGACAAGGAAGACAACGTGATGAGTTATGTTTTCTTATATCTGAGATAAAGTATGTTGACATGGATCCTCTAACATGTTGAGCTTGCCTTTCCCCCTCATGCTAGCCAAATTCTCAGCACCAAGTAGAGATACTACTTGTGCTTCCAAATACCCTTAAACCAGTTTAGCCATGAGAGTCCACCATATCTACCTATGGATTGAGTAAGATCCTTCAAGTAAGTTGTCATCGGTGCAAAGCAATAAAAATTGCTCTAAATATGTATGATTGATTGGTGTGGGAGAAATAAGCTTTATACGATCTTGTGATACGGAAGAAATAAAAGCGACGGACTGCATAATAAAGGTTCATATCACAAGGGGCAATATAAAGTGACGTTCTTTCGCATTGAGATTTTGTGCATCCAACCATAAAAGCGCATGGCAACCTCTGCTTCCCTCTGCGAAGGGCCTATCTTTTATTATTAGCATCTACCTTATGCAAGAGTCACAGTGATCTTCACCTTTCCTTTTTCATTTTATCCTTTGGCAAGCCCAGCATGTTGGAAAGAACATGATATACATATCTAATTGGATGTAGGGGAGCATGAATTATTATTGTTGACATTACCCTTGAGGTAAAAGGTTGTGGGGCAAAACTATAAGCTCCTATCTTTCTCTGTGTCCGATTAAAACTCCGTAACCACAAGTATTGCGTGAGTGCTAGCAATTATGAAGGACTAAATGATAGTTGAGTATGTGGACTTGCTTTTAAGCTCTGACATAGACTCTTTCCGATGTTATGATAAATTGCAATTGCTTCAATGACTGAGGTTATAATTTGTTGGTGCCCAATAAGGTTTCTGATTCATACTTTTGCATTGTGAAAAGATCATCACTTGAACATAAGTAATCATATGACAAAATCTATATGTGTTGCTGTTATGAGAATAATGATGATGCCTTCATATCCGTATTTTATTTTTATCGACGCCTCTACCTCTAAACATGAGGACATATTTATCGTTATCGGCTTTTCGCTTAAGGAGAAGCGAGGTCTAAGCTTGGGGGAGTTGATACGTCCATTTTGCATCATGCTTTTATATCGATATTTATCGTTTTGTGGGCTGTTATTTCACGTTATGTCACAATACTTATGGCTATTCTCTCTTATTTTACAAGGTTTACATGAAGAAGGAGAATGCCGGCAGCTGGAATTCTGGGCTGGAAAAGGAGCAAGTATTGGATACCTATTCTGTGCAACTCCAAAAGTCCTGAAACTCCACGGAATATCATAAAATAAATAAAGAAAAATCGTCGCCAAAGATGAAGGCCAGGGGGCCCATACCCTGCTCACGAGGGTGGGGGGCGCGCCCCCTACATCATGGGCCCCCTGGTGGCTCTCTGGTGGACATCTTCTCCTATATGAAGTCTTTCTATGAGAAAAAACATTAAGAAACCTTTCGGGACGAGACTCCGCCGCCACGAGGCGGAACCTTGGCGGAACCAATCTAGGGCTCCGGCGGAGCTGTTCTGCCGGGGACACTTCCCTCCGAGAGGGAGAAATAATCACCATCATCCTCACCAACGCTCCTCTGATCGGGAGAGGGCAATCTCCATCAACATCTTCACCAGCACCATCTCATCTCCAAACCCTAGTTCATCTCTTGTATCCAATCCTTGTCTCCAAGTCCGGGATTGGTGCTAGTAGGTTGCTAGTAGTGTTGATTACTCCTTGTAGTTGATGCTAGTTGGTTTATTTGGTGGAAGATCATATGTTCAGATCCTTTATGCATATTATTACCCCTCTGATTATGAACATGACTATGCTTTGTGAGTAGTTATGTTTGTTCCTGAGGACAAGGGAGAAGTCTTGCTATTAGTAGTCATGTGAATTTGGTATTCGTTCGATATTTTGATGAGATGTATGTTGTCTAGCCTCTAGTGGTGTTATGTGAACGTCGACTACATAACACTTCACCATTATTTGGGCCTAGAGGAAGGCATTGGGAAGTAATAAGTAGATGATGGGTTGCTAGAGTGACAGAAGCTTAAGCCCTAGTTTATGCGTTGCTTCGTAAGGGGCTGATTTGGACCCACTTGTTTCATGCTATGGTTAGGTTTACCTTAATACTTTTTGTTGTAGTTGCGGATGCTTGCAATAGAGGTTAATCATAAGTGGGATGCTTGTTCAAGTAAGAACAACACCCAAGCACCGGTCCACCCACATATCAAATTATCATAGTACCGAACGCGAATCATATGAACGTGATGAAAACTAGCTTGATGATATTCCCATGTGTCCTCGGGAGCGCTTTTCCTATTATAAGAGTTTGTCCAGGCTTGTCCTTTGCTACAAAAAGGATTGGGCCACCTTGCTGCACTTTATTTACTCTTGTTACTTGTTGCTCGTTACAATTTATCTTATCACAAAACTATCTGTTACCACTTATTTCAGTACTTGCAGAGAATACCTTGCTGAAAACCGCTTATCATTTCCTTCTGCTCCTCGTTGGGTTCGACACTATTACTTATCGAAAGGACTACGATAGATCCCCTATACTTGTGGGTCATCAGTGTACCAAGGACGCCATATTTGAATGAATTCACTTCTGTCGTGTCTGTAATTAAAGACGAAGTTACTTGCGCTATGTAGCGCTTCTGTTATTTAAAATATTACCTTCAGTGCGGCTGTTTATAAAATCTTGAAAGTAGGCCAGTCGTCGGCTTCCGCCCCGCGTGACTAGCACTGGGGTGTTCGTGGAAAACCCGGACACTCTTTACCCAAATGTTTGGTCCCTTAAGGAGGTGTCCGGCGCAGCGAACTAGGCAATCGGACTATGGGCTTTATAACTTTCACTTAGCCATAGAAGTCTACAATTTTAAATTTTGGCGAATCCCTAGAACTGAAGACGAATCGGGCGCTATACACGCCTAGATCGGACGAAGCCGATTTATCGCCAAAGCGGAAAATCTTTAAGGATTTTAAAACCTCTCGAACAGCGACCAGCTCTCGCCACATCATGCCGGTCAGTTTTCGGCTTTCATCGAGGTGCTCGTCCGGAAGAACGGGACACAATCGCAGTAGTTCTCCTGCGCTACCTTAGCCGATATAATGGAACGTAAGGCACCAAAACAAGGGAGCAGGCTATCCCAGCTGTAGACCCAAGACATGATTCGAGCTGATGCATATAGTGCTATAAGTTCGGGTGCCGACTGTTGAAAGTGTTAGGACTTGAGTTGCCATATAGCGGGGCGCCATAAGAAGCCCCTGGCAAACCGGCCGCACCAAGGTGTACGGATGCAATATCAAATAAACATTTATAAGAGAAAAATGCTCAAATGAGAATAATAAGCTGACGCTATATATAATCTCTCATTGACGAAAAATACATTTAAGCGTACATTTACAATGGATGCGTTAAGAAGATATAAAATAGGACTATTTTACATGTCCTATCCAGGGGCAGGCTGTGTTCAGGTAGATAAAGCAGGTATAATGATCTTAAATAGATTCCACCTAGGTATTTTCTTCTGTGCACAACGTCTATTGCCTCCTTGGATGTCTCTTCCCAATAAGTCCGGCAATTCAACTCTTTTGAGACTGTTGCACCAACGCGGTGTCCTGAAAGGTAAGAGGGAAAGAGTATGCAAGTATTTGGTGGTTACCCGCACTATTGACTGAGTCGTTGATGCGCCTCCGCCTATGCCCATGGTATTTTAAGTGCGTAATAGTGTGCATGTGGCACGAATGCTGCTTTGATGGGGCTTAAGCGGAGGCCGGACTGCTAGTCACGCTCTTGGCGTGCCTGTTGATCCTGTTGCGGGGTGCTCCGGACTCGCTTGACTGTGCTCGAAGTAGTTGTCACCGGATTGGTTTGTCGGAGAAGGCCGGATTGTAGTTCCGCCGCAAGGGCTGCAGTATGTTCTTCTGTTCGTAGGGAGCAGTCCATATTTCCATTCACCGTTATGACCCCGCGTGGTCCTCGCATCTTTAGCTTGAGATATGCGTAGTGTGGTACCGCATTGAATCTGGCGAATGCGGTTCGTCCGAGGAGTGCATGGTAACCACTGCGGAAGGGGACGATATCGAAGATTAACTCTTCGCTTCGGAAGTTATCCGGAGATCCGAAGACCACTTCCAATGTTATAGAGCCTGTACAACAGGCTCCAGGAATTACACCTTTAAAGGTGGTTTTAGTGGGCTTGATCCTTGAAGGGTCAATGCCCATTTTATGCACTGTGTCCTGGTAAAGCAGGTTCAGGCTGCTGCCACCGTCCATAAGGACGCGCGTGAGGTGGAATCCGTCAATGATTGGGTCTAGGACTGACGGTGTCCTGGACTAGGGGGTACTCACCACGTCGTCTCCCGATCAGTTGGATTGGGCCGAGGACCCCCATGGCCGTATACTCATGGGCCAGTCCGGACAGCTGCCGCATACAAGGAAGAATCAACAAGACTTGGCGGTCAAGACAAGGACTCCTCCCCTACCGGCGTATTCGGCTAGGACTCTTGTTATCCTAGGCCTCCGGTGCATTATATAAACCGGGGCCAGGCTAGTCAATAAACAATCACAACAACCCTTACAATCATACCATAGGCTAGCTTCTAGGGTTTAGCCTCCTTGATCTCGTGGTAGATCCACTCTTGTAAACATCCACAATATCAATATCAATCAAGCAGGACGTAGGGTTTTACCTCCATCAAGAGGGCCCAAACCTGGGTAAACATCGTGTCCCTTGTCTCCTGTTACCATCCGCCTAGATGCACAGTTTGGGACCCCCTACCCGAGATCCGCCGGTTTTGACACCGACATTGGTGCTTTCATTGAGAGTTCCTCTGTGTGTCCGGCAAAAGGTCGATGGCTCGCCCGTAGGTCAACTGCAACTTCGGCATCTTCGTCACCAGCTTGACTGGTCACCTTGGTTCAACCAAGGGCTGCGCCCTATCTCCGATCGTCATGTCCGGATGAGGGCCTTCGTCAACATCAACTCCGATCTCTATCAAGATCATGGAGGAATCATCCAGGGAGCCCGGGGGCTCAACGTCAACATTGCCCTCGGGCGACCGTACTGTATTTCTGGACAGCGGACTTGTGTCCACCGCCGCCGCCTCCTCAGGTGTCTTTTTAACAATTGCTTCGGTGGAATTGTGCGGAATTGAGTCTACAACAACCCTGGAAAATTTCGTCGAGTTCCGGTGGAGGAATCTCCGGCAATCTCCGATATACCGGAGCCCTGTTGAATCTGGACGAGAATCCGGACGAGTTTAGGGCGTGGTATGCAGCGTCTAGCTCGGATGTCCTTTGGAGGATCCAACCATTGATTTGCTGAGGATTTCCCTTATCTACCACCTGCCAAAAATTCAGCTCGATCCGACCGTCCAAACTCCAGGAAACTTCCAATTAGTGCATCACTTTTTGGATCTGTTTTCTGCGAAACGAATCCGACCGAGTTCGTCTTTTTTATGAACGGATTTGGACATCCTTTTTGAAGGAAGTTTTGTATGGGGCATTGTGTTTTGTTCCGAACACATCCCACTAACTTTAAGATCTTTTGAACATGATCTTCAACATCATGTTGGTGTCAAACCAGTCCGCAATATTGCTCCACGGCTGCCGACTCCACGCTAGACACGTCGTCACTTTGTTGAGCCAAGCTCAACTTCTTCGGATCATCATCTTGGCAAGCCGAACAAGAGTTCGGCATCGCGAAGGATAAATCATCACCAACATCGCCGCCCCACGGATTACACGGAGCGGGCATACCAGCATCGCCGCACGGTCCCTTCATCAAGCCAGCATCGACCACATCACGACCTGCATCGGCAGGGCCACACTATTGCTTCTTCAAGCTGGTGTCCATCACGCCGACCTACTTCAACACCTCGGCTGGACCGGGGGCTTCGCCATCTCTTCATCAACCTACTCCGGACACTTCGGCGTCACTAGCCAACATGGCATGGGTGCGGATCAAGTCCCAATTTTGGGAATCACCTTCCTTCGGATTGCTACGACAAATAAACCAGGTGCTATTAATCCTAGTATTTCTTTTTTGCTTGTTTGGGTTAAATTTTTCCCAAGGAATTATTACTCTGGTTAGTCCAGCATATGTACACAGGTCTATCAAATGGTGGCGATTATCGACGGTCCCATGATGGTTCGGTCGATTTCGACACATTTCGGTGAACGCCGATCCGAACTCGGACCGACACTGTGAATTCAGGCTTGGCCACACCTTTACAAGATCACACCGACGCCTGCGATCGACATTGACTTGGCGCCAGCCATATTTCTGTCATTACTCACTTTGCATAAATTATTTATTATGCAATGATTTTTTAATTCCTATTATTACTATTATCCCCGGTCTGCACTATTTTTGTTCACGGAAAATGATCCACCGGACTATATCCTTTGACGTCACCTCGGCCGGACGGGGCTTCGTCAACACTTCATTACCCCATGCCGGGACTTCGCATCACTCTGCCGTCCTGCATTGACCGTGCTATGTCACCACTTGAGTGCCGAGCTCCTTGCTCCGCCACCTCGGGACCGGCTTGGGGATGGAACCTTGTCCCGCATCAAGCTCGGACGCGTCGTCAACACCGAACACATTAACCAGCTAAGTTGCCTTCATGCTCAAAGTTTTAAATTTCTAACTTGTGTTCGGTTCGACCAAGAATTATACTTTTTGTAAAAGTTGCTTGTACAAATTTTCCTTGTCGAAACTTTGTTCAAGACACTTGACGCGCTACCAGCGCCATTATACATGGGGCTTCTTTAATGAAGCTTATTAATACAGGCTTTATGCCCAACACATGTGTCACACTTCCGCATGTACCTTTTATTCACCATTATATGCATCGATATGACTTAAGTTTTGGCCAAGCTGGGTTGCTCGGCTCTGTGCTTACCCCTACATTCCCGATTGTTCGGCTAGGTGGTAAAGGAGCACCTCTGCGATTGTTACCGCTGGTCACCGGATGTGTACCTCAGACTGGGTGAAGCCGAAAGCTAGCGTTCTTAAGGGAATATTCGGTCGGTGAACTAAAAGATGATTTTAATTATTTACCCATCTGCCCCGGATGATTTTCGCTTTCATAGCAGCTTTGACATGCACTTTAGGGCATGCATCCCAATGAAAGGAACCCTTAACGGAACTATTCTCCCGGAAGATGTTTCTTACTACCCATGTAATATAACATAACTAGTTGGGCACTTGTCCGATACAGCACTAATGACCCCTACGCCTGGTCTCCACTCATGCCCCGGTTTTTATAACCTCGAGGGTATTCGGACACACTCCGGACTATTGGGTCCAGAGGTTGAAGCGAAAAGATCCGCTACGACAAATGATCTACAATCCGGCTAGAAGGCATTCTACATGTCACCTTACATTATATAGTCAACTTTTACCCAAGTCACTTGGGGGCTCTTATGTTTATTTGAGCCATTTCATACTAAGTGTTTTTCTTCTTAGTCGCTGCAAAGTTTTTATTATTTATCTCTCCTTTTTTCGACACGAGTGTTTGGACGTCATGTTTGTCTTGGCGTTTTTGGTTTTCCAAGCTTTTGGCACTTTTAAACTATTTGTGTGTTTTCAGCACAAGTCTCGCAGATGCAATGCCGGACTCCTTTAGAGATTCGCAAAACATTCTCGGTATTGCTATATATGCATCAGTTTCAATTGTGTCTTCGGTCAATAGTTGGGTTGCCCGGCTCCAAGACTTGCCTCCTACGCCCGCTTTGTTCGGCTAGGTGTGCACAGGAGAACCACTGCGATTGTGCTTCCAGCTCGCATGGGCAAGCACCTCAGTGGAGAAAGCCGAAAACTGACTGTCACAATAGGTGTAAACTGGTCAGCGATCCGATGACTATATTAAATGACGGGCCATTCATGACATTGGCCAAAGTGTTTCCGGCTTGACCTCTTTGTCACCGAACACTCTTTGGGGATAGTAACCGACCTCCCAAACTAAATCCTCAATATTTTGCTCTTACATTGAGCTGAGGTTTCATGATCATGCTTAGCATGGCAACCCAAAGAAAGGAACCGATAACGGGACTATTTTCTTTGGAAGACATTTCTTCATTAAACAAGAATATAGCATATCTCTCTGCGTACCTTTGTTTATAAAACCGTATGGCCAGATTGCCTTGTTTGTCGTAAATCTTTGCCCTCATAAAGGCTTTATAAAGTAGGATAAACACTCCTCGACCATGGCCGAGGAGGTTGAAGCCGATGGTCGGTCAACAAAGTTTTGTACAATGCGGATCCGAGCATTAATGACATAGAGTACTTGGATACATTGAGTCATTACACATAATTTGTGATTTTACTATGGATATTGATCCTTAATTCGCCACCCGTGCCGCATTTAGGCTCGGGGCTCTTGGGCTTCGGGCTTATTACTTACAAATATTAAAGGGCACATTGATCCCCGATCCGGTGTTGCCACCGACCAAGATCTCGGGGCTCTTGCATTGCTTGTTCTATGCGTAAAATCTTAAGTGCAATACAGTTTCGAGGAGATTTTGATCCTCGGGTTGGTCGGCCGCACCCAACCCGAGCCTCGAGGACTGAGCACGCCGCTTTTGTGTCCGAAGTGTTCTCGCCGAGTTAGGACTTGATCCTCGACCGATTTTGCAAATCAACCCGAGTCTCAATGCCACGGGATCAGCGGTCTTATGTCATCCTTGGTGCATCTCGGTTTTAGACCGATACATACCTTGAGGGCTACTGGCTATATATCTCGTCGAGAATAAATTACATCAATAAAAACATTGACCAAAAATCAGTTTACGACCGAGGTGCTTAACCACCTCGGAAGCAGTTCGACATATAGCTCGGATGCAAGTGGCTGGCTCCTTAGAGGGCATTTCCGCATTAAGCTCGGTTAAACTCCTTCAAACTTCTTTGAACCAAGGTGATTTATGACACCTCGGATAAAGTCCGCCTTGGAGCTCGGATACATAGTCCGGCGTTGGAGCTCGGATACAGTCCGCGTTGGAGCTCGGATACATAGTCCGGCGTTAGAGCTGGAAGCAGTCCGCATTGGTGCTCGGCTGCAAAGATACCTCGAATGCAGTCCGGCGTTGGAGCTCGACGCGAAGAGGACCTTGCCACCCGGGAACAACTTCAAACCCGAGGCATGGCACAAAAATAACAAGGCATTGATAAAGGCCGGAAACTTAAAGGGGCTCCTCGGATACCCGACGTGTAAACTCGTCGAATGCATTTCGGCGATCCTCAAGATCAAGATGAGAAGATTTGTTGAACCAGTTTTCAAGACCGACGATCAAGATGAAGAACAGTTCGAAGAATCGAGGAGCGCCCCTAACTTGAAGACCGGTTCAGGGGCTCTCGACGGTGTCTGGACTAGGGGTACTCACCACGCCGTCTCCCGATCAGTTTGATTGGGCCGAGGACCCCATGGTCAGATACTCATGGGCTGATCCCGACAGCTGCCGATACAAGGAAGAATCAACAAGACTTGGTGATCAAGACAAGGACTCCTCCCCACCGGCGATTCGGTTAGGACTCTTGTTATCCTAGGCCTCCGGTGCATTATATAAACCGGGCCAAAGCTAGTCGATAAACAATCACAACAACCCTTACAATCATACCATAGGCTAGCTTCTAGGGTTTAGCCTCCTTGATCTCGTGGTAGATCCACTCTTGTAAACATCCACAATATCAATATCAATCAAGCAGGACGTAGGGTTTTACCTCCATCAAGAGGGCCCGAACCTGGGTAAACATCGTGTCCCTTGTCTCCTGTTACCATCCGCCTAGACGCATAGTTCGGGACCCCCTACCCGAGATCCGCCGGTTTTGACACCGACAAGGACCAATGCGGCCGAGCCGCCGTGACGGATGCTAGTAGGGCGATCCCTACGATCAAAGGTGATCGAGCAAGCTGACCAAGGGTTGAATTTGGGGGCGACTGGCTCCATCGCATAGACGTCCCTTAGTGCCTGCTTCCGTTCCCGCTTGGGGATGTGCGTGGCGTAGATCATGTTGACCGTTTTCACAGGGGGGATTTCTTCGTCCCCGTGTTGGACGTCGGGGCTCCTCGTCATCGTCGCTGTGCAGCCCCTTGTCCTTGTCTTCGGCGTTTATCTTGCCGGCCTGTTTGAATACCCAGCAATATCTGTTGGTGTGGTTGGCTGGCTTGTTCGGGGTGCCATGAATTTGGCACAAGCGCTCCAGTATGCAGTCCAGACTGGATGGTCCCTGATTATTTCTTTTGAACGGCTTCTTCCGGTTACCCGGCTTGGATCCACTGAATCCGGCGTTGACTGCCGTGTCTTCAGTGCTGTCACCGTTGTTCCGTCGCTTATGTCTGTTATGCCGTGGCTAACCGTTATTGTCGCGGCCATCCGAATTTCCAGACTGTGGCATAGTGCTGCTGCGGGCCAACCAACTGTCCTCGCCCGCGCAAAAGCGGGTCATTAGTGTTGTGATAGCTGCCATGGACTTGGGTTTTTCTTGGCCGAGGTGTCGAGCGAGCCACTCATCACGGATATTATGCTTGAAAGCCGCCAGGGCTTCGGCGTCCGGACAGTCAACTATTTGGTTCTTCTTAGTTAGGAACCGAGTCCAGAATTTCCTGGCTGACTCTCCGGGCTGTTGAGTAATGTGGCTCAAGTCGTCGGCGTTAGGTGGTCGCACATATGTGCCCTGGAAGTTGTCGAGGAAAGCGTCTTCCAGGTTTTCCCAGCTGCCAATGGAGTTTGCTGGCAGGCTGTTTAGCCAGTGCCGGGCTGGTCCTTTGAGTTTAGGGGAAGATACTTGATGGCGTGCAGATCGTCTCCGCGGGCCATGTGAATGTGGAGAAGAAAATCTTCGATCCATACTGCAGGGTCTGTTGTGCCATCGTATGATTCGATGTTTACGGGTTTGAACCCTTCTGGGAATTCATGATCCATTACTTCGTCAGTGAAGCAGAGGGGGTGCGCGGCGCCTCTGTGCCGGGCTATGTGGCTACGCAGGTCGAATTGCTCTGGGTGGCCATATTCAGCCCGGCCGGACTTGTTGAAGGTGTGTCCGGCGTGACGGTCCTCATCGCGTACCGAGGCGCGCCCCCGCGATCCGTAGATCGATCTTGGCTGTCCTAATTTGTTGTCCCGAGCCGTAGTATGTTGGCGTGGGGGTGTTGGCTGGTATGTGGACTGGTATGCCATTTTATCCCGGCCACAAGGTGGCCGGTTAGCCGTGTGGTGCTCGAGTCCGTATTCCTCGGCTGCCAGGACTTCAGTCCATCTGTCTGTGAGCAGGTCTTGATCAGCTTGGAGTTGCTATTGCTTCTTTTTCAGGCTCCTCGCAGTGGCTATAAGCCGACGCTTGAAGCGCTCCTGCTCCACGGGATCCTCAGGCACGCCGAACTCGTCGTCGCCGAGACTAATCTCGTCTTCGGAGGGGGGCATGTAGCTGTCCTCCTCCGGGTATTCGTTCGTCGCCTGTTCTTCTGGGCTAACCTGCTCATCCTCTTGTTCGGCCTGCTCGAAGGCGGGCTGTTCAGGGTTGTATTCTTCTTTGGCACCATTCGGATTGTTTTCGTCTCATGGGCCGGTATTAGTGTGGTGGGGCTTGGAGTGGTGCCGGCGACGCCCATTCTTTGCTTTTTTCCCTGAGGTTTTATCCTCTGTTGCCTCATCGCCATTTGTTTCCTTTGGAGTGTCCACCATATATATATCATAAGAAAAGGTGGCTGTCCACCGCCCAGTGAGCGGTGGTTCATGTTCTTCTCCTGCATCGTCGTCCATACCGTCGATGTCTTCGTAGTCAAAGTTCAATACCTCAGTTAAGTCATCGACCGTGGCAATGAAGTGGGTGGTGGGTGGGCAACAAATTCCTTCGTTGCCTGCCTCCCACTCAAGCGGGACATAGTTCGGCGAAGAGCCTCCTGACAAAGAGAGAGACTTTAATGAGTCCAGCATGTCGCCAAAGGGCGAGTGCTGGAAGATATCCGCAGCGGTGAACTCCATTACGGAGCTCATCACCGCCCGACGGGCTCGGAGTGTGCGGACTGGAACCAACGTCCGGATATGAATCCGGGGATTCGGAGTCACAGGCCACCGCAGAGGTAAGGCCCGTGTTCAGCTCCACCGCCGATGAGTGTGCGACCTGGGGGGCGGGGTCCATCCCTTCGTCCTTAGGCAACGCAGCCTGCTCCGGATCTAATTCCGGGGATAGTACGGGGATGATGCCCCGAGCTTCGTCCGACGGCAGATCTAAGCCATGCTCGTCGTGACTGTCCGGTGCACCTGGAATAGGTCCAAATCCATCGAAGATCAAGTCTCCGCGGATGTCCGCCATGTAGTTCAGGTTTCCGAACCTGACCTGGTGGCCAGGGGCGTAGCTGTCGATCTGCTCCAGATGGCCAAGCGAGTTGGCCCGTAGTGCGAAGCCACCGAACACGAAGATCTGTTTGGGGAGGAAAGTCTCGCCCTGGACAGTGTCGTTGATGACGATTGAAGGAGCCATCGAGCCTAACAGCGACGACACAGAGGAACTCTAAATGAAAGCACCAATGTCGGTGTCAAAACCGGTGGATCTCGGGTAGGGGGTCCCGATCTGTGCGTCAAGGCTGATGGTAACATGAAGCGAGGGACACAGATGTTTAGCCAGGTTCTGGCCCTCTCGATGGAGGTAAAACCCTACTTCCTGCTTGATTAATATTGATGATATGGGTAGTACAAGAGTAGATCTACCACGAGTTCGTAGAGGCTAAACCCTAAGAGCTAGCGTATGATGGTACGATTGTAATTGTGATCGGCCTTCTAAGGACCAAACTCTCCGGTTTATATAGACACCGGAGAGGGCTAGGGTTTACATGGAGTCGGTTACAAGGAAGGAAATATAATATACGGATCGCCAAGCTTGCCTTCCATGCCAAGGAAAGTCCCATCCGGACAAGGGCCGAAGTCTTGAGTCTTGTATCTTCACGCTTCAATAGTCCGGACGTTGTACACAGTCCGGCTGTCCGGATACCCCCTAATCCAGGACTCCCTCAACGGGATAGGTTTGCAAGAATATAAAGAGCACGAGAATAAAAACTAAGGGCCGTTAAGATAAAGAAACAACTAAAGTAAATATAGCGAGTGTGGAAAAGTGGTGGTAGGAGTTGCAAAATTGCCCCTTAAGCAATTGACTACTTTACTAGACAGATAGCAAGTATTATGTGGGAGAGGCCACTGCTAGCATGTCATCCCTTACTTGGAATTCTATGCACTTACGATTGGAACTATTAGCAAGCATCCGCAACTACTAACGTTCATTAAGGTAAAACCCAACCATAGCATTAAGATATATTGGTCCCCCTTCAATCCCGTATGCATCAATTTCTATGCTAGGTTGAAGCTTCTGTCACTCTTGCCCTCCAATACATAGTCCTATCAACATACAACTAACCCTAAGGTGTGATCCACGCGTGCGCTCATATGATGGGCACCAAAGGACAGCAACATGACCACAAGCAAATTAAATCAATCATAGCAATTCATCAACCACCGATAGGACAACGAAAATTTACTCAGACATCATAGGATGGCAACACATCATTGGATAGTAATATGAAGCATAAAGCACCATGTTCAAGTAGACGGTACAGCGGGTTGCGGGAGACTGGACCGCTGTAGATAGAGGGGGGAAGGTGATGGAGATGTTGGTGAAGATGGCGGAGGTGTTAGTGTAGATCGCGGTGATGAGGATGATGGCCACGACAGCGTTCCGGCGCCACCGGAAGAGAAGGGGAGAGGGGGCCCCTTCGTCTTCTTCTTCCTTGACCTCCTCCCTAGATGGGAGAAGGGTTTCCCCTCTGGTCCTTGGCCTCCATAGCGTGGAAGGGGCGAGAGCCCCTCCGAGATTGGATCTGTCTCTCCGTCTCTCTCTGTTTCTGCGTTCTATTATGCTGCCCTTTCACCGTTTTGTATATATATGGAGATCCGTAACTCCGATTGGACTGAAACCTTCGCCGTGATTTTTTACCAAAAAATAGCTTTCTTGCGGCCGAAGAAGGGCATCAACCGCCTTACGGGTGGCCCACGAGGGTCAGGGGCGCCCCCTTACCTCGTGCCCACCTCGGACACCATTTCGCGTTGATCTTTCTCCCAGACTTTCCAAATATTCCAAAATAATTCTCCGTCCATTTTTATCCCGTTTGGATTCCGTTTGATATGGATATTCTGCGAAACCAAAAACATGCAATGCATGTGAGGCGGCTTTGGACTTTGGATCAATATGTTAGTCCCAAAAATAGTATAAAAAGTTGCCAAAAAGTATATGAAAGTTTAATAATATTGGCATGGAACAATAAAAAATTATAGATACGACGGAGACGTATCAGTGCCTTCAATAGCTTCATCATTGCATCATTGTTCGATGCATTGTCTATCGTCACAGCAAAGAGATTATCTTCAATGTTCCACTCTCTTATGAAATTCACCATGACATTGAACATTGCAACTCCTGTGTGCGGCGTCTCCATAGCTGCAAATTTTACTATCCTCTTCTGCTGCTTCCACTCCTCAACAATGAAGTGAGCTGTGATGCAAATGTACCCCACTGTCTGATTTGATGTCCACAGGTCCGTAGTCAAACAAATCTTGGATTTGGAGTTTTGGAACATCCTTTGCAGAATTCTCTTCTCTACCTTAAATGCTTTCATGCAGTCCTCCTTCACAGTTTTTCTACATATCATCTTGAAGCTACGATTTAGACAAGAGACAAATCTTCTAAATCCATCGTACTCCACCAATGAGAATGCCAATTCATGCAGCACTATCATCCTCATCAGCTCTCGGCGTGCTAATGCCTGATTAAAGGTCCAAAGCCCCATTGCAGCTCCATCAGGACTCACAATAGAAGCACTCAGCTGTCCAGAAACTCTAAGAACCTTCTTCCTTTCCCTGCATCTCTTCAAATGTTTGCGCAATGAACTCGTTCCATGTTTACGCTCAACACAAATATTCCTTGCACAATGTTTACACTCAGCAGCTACAACTATGCCATCAACACGGATAGGCTCATATCCTTTCCACACTTTAGACAAAAACTTTCTTCTCGGTTCAGAAAACAATCCCATGTCAATGATCTCAACCCTTCCTCTTCATCCACATTATCTCTCTCATCATCATCATCTTCTTCTTCTTCTTCTTCTTCATCCTCATCTTCTTCTCCTTCCTCTTCTTCTTCATAGTCAACATCTTCTTCATCAGCCTCATCTTCTTCAAAATCAACCATACGAGTGTCTTGTGAATGTCCTGCTGAGCAAAGGATACGAGTGTTAACATTACAATTACGAGTATTTTTTGTTTTAGCAACCATTAATTTGCATCCCTAGAAAAAGAAAGATTAACAATACTCACCATGATAAGCTCTACAGATGTTTATCAAAGAAGGAGACACCTCTCGGGGTGGTTGAGCCCTTCTCATTGTCGCACTAGATATCAACGATGAACCACCACTTTGGTATGCCTCATGGTCCCCTTCTTCCTCTTCCATTTTTCTGATCATAGGGAAATATATGAACATTAGAGAGCATTAACTTTCAAAACCAACAGCAGATGTAATACCCTAATTTCATTTACTTGTACTAGTGAAGGACAACCAAATTTTTTTTGTATATGAACTTAACAGAATTTGGTTTGAGAATCCAAACACTTAGTAGGATTCGGGGGGAGAAATTTACAAAGCAGTAGACAAGTAGTACCATGAAGTAACAAACATAGGTACAACCATGATCCCCAAATCTGTTGCTTGCCCTGGGCAAAATGATCTAGTATAAATATGATCTAGTTCTTCATGTACTTGTTCATCTACACTGACTAAATGACTTTACTTTTACTACTACCTCTTCCCCTTTCTTTTCAAGTTGGTAAATAACTTATGCAGTAGTAGAAAAATAGTATCATGAAGTGGATGCTGCTGATCATCATTCACACGGACCAATACTGTAGAACTACTGCAAATTCATTGTAGAAGTAAACATGACTACAGAACCAACACTGAATCTACTGCAGAATCAACACTGAAGCTATTGCTGACAACAGTGACCAAGAACCAAAACAAGACCAGTGCTTGAATTGCAACTGCACTGGGAAGGGGAGGAGGCAAGCAGGAGTCTCACCTGTGAGCTGGACAAGTTGGAGAAGAGGAAAAGACGACGACCGAATGGCGAGTTCGACAGCGACCGGGGCCACGGGACGACGAGCTCGACGACCACCGAGAAGACGAACGAGACGCGCACCATGAGTGGTAGGAACGCTGGCGGAGGCAGAGGTGGTCGAGGGCGGCAGAGATCGCCGGGGGTAGCGGCAGAGGTGGACTAGGGCAAAGACACCATCTGGCTGGGTCAACCCGTGCGATCCATTGGGTCACACAGTGCCAGCTCCACTGGCCCCGTATATGATTCAAGGCCAACCCGCCTGGCCCATTTGCCTCGACATTTTGGGTCGGGTCAGTGACCCAGCGGGTCGACCCGACTCGTTCCCATTTTGACTACTACACAACCTTCTTCTTGTAGACATTGTTGGGCCTCCAAGTGCAGAGGTTTGTAGGATAGTAGAAAATTTCCCTCAAGTCGATGACCTAAGGTTTATCAATCCGTGGGAGGCATAGGATGAAGATGGTCTCTCTCAAACAACCCTGCAACCAAATAGCAAAGAGTCTCTTGTGTCCCCAACACACCCAATACAATGGTAAATTGTATAGGTGCACTAGTTCAGTGAAGAGATGGTGATACAAGTGTAATATGGATGGAAGATATAGGTTTTTGTAATCTGAAAATATAAAAACAGCAAGGTAACTAATGATAAAAGTGAGTGTAAATGGTATTGCAATGCTTCGAAACAAGGCCTAGGGTTCATACTTTCACTAGTGCAAGTTCTCTCAACAAGGATAACATAATTAGATCATATAACAATCCCTCAACATGCAAAAAAGAGTCACTCCAAAGTCACTAATAGCGGAGAACAAACGAAGAGATTATTGTAGGGTACGAAACCACCTCAAAGTTATTCTTTCCGATCAATCCATTGGGCTATTCCTATAAGTGTCACAAACAACCCTAGAGTTCGTAGTAAAATAACACCTTAAGACACAAATCAACCAAAACCCTAATGTCACCTAGATACTCCAATGTCACCTCAAGTACCCGTGGGTATGATTATATGATATGCACCACAAAATCTCAGATTCATCTATTCAACCAACACAACGAACTTGAAAGAGTGCTCCAAAGTTTTTACCGGAGAGTCAAGATGAAAAAGTGTGCCAACCCCTATGCATAAGTTCACAAGGTCACAGAACTCACAAGTTGATCACCAAAACATACATCAAGTGGATCACGTGAATATCCCATGGTCACCTCAGATAAGCACATGCAAGACATACATCAAGTGTTCTCAAATCCTTAAAGACTCAATCAGATAAGATAACTTCAAAGAGAAAACTAAATTCATCACAAGGAGATAGAGGGGGAGAAACATCATAAGATCCAACTATAGTAGCAAAGCTCGCGCTACATCAAGATCATGCCACATCAAGAACACGAGAGAGATCAAACACATAGCTACTGGTACATACCCTCAGCCCTGAGGGTGAACTACTCCCTCCTCATCATGGAGAGTGCCGGGATGATGAAGATGGCCACCGATGATGGATCCCCCTCCGGCAGGTGCCGGAACAGGGCCCCGATTGGTTTTTGGTGGCTACAGAGGCTTGCGGCGGCGGAACTCCCGTTCTAGGTTTCTTTTTGGGGGTTTCTGTATTTATTGGAATTTTTGGTGTCGGTCTCACGTCAGGGGTTTCTCCAAGTCATCCACGTGGTAGGGGGCGCGCCTAGGGGGGTAGGGCGTGCCCTCCACCCTCGTGGATGGCTCGGGACTCTTCTGGCCCAACTCTTTTACCCCGGGGGCTTCTTTTGGTCCATAAAAAATCATCAAAAAATGGCACGTCAATTGGACTCCGTTTGGTATTCCTTTTCTGTAGAACTTAATAATAAGGAAAAACAGAAACAGGCATTGGGCTCGAGGTTAATAGGTTAGTCCCAAAAATCATATACTTATAAATGCATATAAAACATCCAAGATTGATAATATAATAGCATGGAACAATAAAAAATTATAGATACATTGGAGACGTATCATCGACCAGTTGAACGTACAATGAGAGAGAGGTTAATTTAACCAACAAGGATGGTTCTTTTTTGGTTTGTGTTACGTATATGCACGGTATAGGAGTATGTACATGTCAAAGAGGGGGCAACACATGAATACTCCATATATATGCGTGTCACAACCTTGCTCCATGTGGGGACTTTTCGGTCTCCGAGGCAGGTTCCACATCAAAGTTGTACATTATATTGGTATTCAAACATCACACAATACCATGCAGGCGGTGGTTGCCCTATATATAGGAACTCACTCACGTGTGGTGCTTCCATCCGTGGGCATGCGAGGTTGTCCTCCATCACTTTGACCCAATGGGAGAGAGGTTAATTTGATCATCAAGGAATGATTCTTTTTTGGTTTGTGCTATACAATAGAAGTACATATATACCACGCGTCGAATGGGGGCGTACATATAGCACATACCACGCGCCATGAACCTCACACTCTCTGTGGGGACTTTTTGGTTTCCTATATACGTGGTGCCACATCAAAGTTGTGCATTGCGTATTCAAACATCACACAAACAACTCTTTGGGCCACATGCAGATGGTGGTACATAGTCCGATATAGGATGGTCACTCGCGTGCGACGAACGCTTCGCTTTTGTGTTGGGCCCGCGAGTTCCTCATCCATCACTTTGACCCAGCGAGAGAGAGGTATGCGTTTGACGAACAAGGAGTATTAATTCTTTTACGATTGTGTTACTAGGTGTATATATATATAGTACGTGTCGAGGGGGGAGGTGACCAGCTTGGTCCATCACTTTCACCGACAACGCGAGAGAGGTTAACTAATTTGACTTAGGAGGGGACTAATTTTTTGTTTTGTCTTGATATAAATCATGATGTGAGATTACATATATAATAGCGCATCTTTACACATGAATCCATCCCGCTGGATCGAAGGGGGGGGGGGGGCGAGCACACGATACGTCATGAACGACCTCTTGCTCTGTGTGGGGACCTCTGCGATTTTCAACGCATGCACCACATCAATGTTGTGCATTGGGTCGGGTATTCAACACATATGCATGCATCACACACCTCCATAAATATGTTTGGGACGCACACATGCAATAATGTTGTCTTCGGACACACTCTCACTCGCTTGGTTATGGGCGGCAAGCCTATATATATTCGTGGGCCCGCGTGGACATCCATCATTTCGTCCAACGACGAGAAAGGTTACCAGGGTGGATATATTCTTCTTCTTTGCTTCGAGTTACCGTATCACTACTGCAGGATACTGCTAATGCGACACTATGATCGGAGACCCTTTGCCGAAACTGTGTGCGATGCAATAATCACAAACGGTGGTGTAAAAACCGTCAAAAAATGTGCAAAACGTTTGCGATGGCGGAGCCATCAAACACGGTTCAGATTTTAGTTGCATGTGCGAGGCATACGATTCAGTTCAATGAACTGTTTGTGATGAGGCGGAACAAAAGAAACGGGCAGCCATAACAATGTGTGTGCGATGCAGGACACACGATTAATCCATTCGAACTGTTCGCGATGAGGTAGAACAACAGAAACAGGCAGCCATATCAATGTGTGTGCGATATATGGCATATGGTAAATTCAGACGAAATGTTTTCTATTAGGGAACACAACAGAAACGGTTCAACTTAACAAGATGTGTGTGATATGCGGCATGCAGTTCACATGGATGAACTGTTTGCGATGAGCAAAAAGAACACAAACGAGTCGTGTAAACAAGATATGTGTGATACATGGCAAACAGCCGACTCGGATGAACTGTTTGCGATGAGAAATTATAACACAGACGGTCAATACAGTTACTTCATGTGCGATTCTGTGTGTACAAAAAACTTTGAAAAATGCAAACTAGTTGCTTGCGGTGGGTAGGAGAACCGCACACGATGCGTCTGCGAGTACACATACGTTTCCTTATGTCAAAATGTGTGTGAATTTGCAATATGGATAGTTAATATGCAAATTCCTTCTAGACATCGTGCACACGCTTAATTAAACTCAATGAACTGTGTACGATACTAATACTTTCCATGAAAATTTATGAACTTAGGTAACAACATTTGAGTAACATATATATATATATATATATATATATATATATATATATATATATATATATATATATATATATAGTGGTTACACTATTCAACAAAAGGAGGATCTTCGTAACATGGTTTTGACAACCATATGGTCCATATCTACATACTTAACATAGTAACAACTATCACATTTTAAGAGGCTAAGGGCCAACAACCATATGGTCCATATCTACATACTTACCATATATAGTAACAGCTAGCACATTTTAGGAGGCTGAGGGCCAACAACCACAACTATCCACTGGAAGAAGCTTGATCACGGCGACTCGGCATCTCGTCAATGAAAAGGAGGAGCCCCTATGCCATGGTAGAGCATGAGTAGAACAGTGTCTCCAATTTTCCAATATGGATGCATTGCCACGAGAAGCGAGAACTTGTTAATTTGAATGGTTCCATTTTTTCGGGAAATGCAGTACCTTGCAATCACTTTGGCGTTATTAGCAGGCACAAGTGTAATTCGACCACGCCGGGAAATCGATCCGGGAACTGCTACAGGGGGCAATTTCTGTTGACATGTAGAATAAAAAACAATTTTAACATATCGTTGAAGATATATATAGTTTATGAGCATCAACATTAAAATAAGACTTTTTACCAGCGTTTTGTGCACACAATTGGTCTTGTTCAGTGTGTGCACCATAGGTCTAATTAATCCCATCCAAAATCTAGCGTTCATACACTGTGCTATCTCTGTCAGATTATCAACAAAGTTTATGACATGCTTCATGTTCTTCTAGTGAAATTTGGTACACTTAGTGACATACAGATCGTTCACTATGCATCCAACATATCCTGCTTAAAAGGTGGAAAGGTATTATTTATTCAAAACATGGGAGAAGAATATATAGTGCGCATAAATTGGTAAATAGACTTTGTTACTGCCTAGGAACAAAGTCAGAATATGATATCACAATTGGTTGCTTAAATAGTGATCAACTGGTTGCTTAAATAGTAATATAACATCATGGAGAAAGTTGAAAGGACACTAACCTCGATCAGACTTTGATCGGCTGATGACGTTGGGGAAGTAAACATCCATGTTAATTAGACCAGGCTGTGGTGCATGCACTAGAATTTTATTGCCAGCTTTTAGTTCATAAGACTTAGACATTTTTCTCCAAAGGTCCGCATTAAAATAGGAGTGACCATCTTTACCAAGTTTTACGCTAACCGTCATTGTAAATCCATGCTGCATTGTCAATATGATATCCTGGGAGTCATCAGCAAAGTAAAGCCCAAGATTTCATTCTACTCCTATTCTTGCAAAGCAAGGGATGTACTGCTTGAAATGATAATTAAGATCATAAATTAGATATATTGAAATAACAGAGCAAGATGCAAATATGGGAGTAACTGATAGAACAGATCAATATATATATAGATGAAAGAAAAGTACAAAAATATAGAATTAAAAATAGATAATGTAACAAAGATTTGATGCAAATATATAGATAATGTAGGAACAGACGGTATATGTTCACAAATTTAGGCCATGCCGACCATGGTAGGTTGAGATTGAACATACCGAGCGCTCCCTGAAGTCATTCGGAATGGTGAGATAGAACTTCGTTTTCGAATGGCCACGACGACAGTTGCCCAATTTGTGCTTGCACTATGCACACATGAATGAACACCCACGAATCAGCTAGAACAAAAATGATTCCACGATGATTTCCGCCAGTTGATAAACAGCGACGGACGGACTGCGATAAGAGATGAGTGAATATTTCGCTAATTAAGATGATTACCTTCTCCATGAGAAAAATTACAGGCCCGATCCCACAGAAAACCCTAGTCGACCAGAGTCTAGAATGTCGGTGCAGATAGGCGGCGGAAAGCGGTAGGGGCGAAATCCGGTGCCGTTTGGAGCGTGACCTACACCCGCCGCCAACAGATTTCGAGCTTAGGGTGCAGAGTTGCGGAGGAGTCCACGGCGAGTGAGTGGGGACGAAGTGGGCGAGGGTTTTGTTTTTCCTTTTTCATGTGTGAATGAACACACACGGTTCGCAGAGGCGACAGAGATGAATCATGTGCGATAGTAAATCACCGAGATTGAATGGGAATCCAAATTTCCTTTGTCCTTCATCCATGAGTTTTTTTCTAGATGAACATAAACCATGCTAATCATCGTGTTTAAATTTGAAACTTTTCCCGGTTCATTTACAATATTTAGGGGATTATGTGCATTTTGTAGGCATTAATGCACATAATTCAAATTCAAACAATAGGTGCATGAAAGGGTGCACAAGAACGGTCTGGAAAAACCATACTCGTGGTATTTAGTAATTTCTCAAGACTTTTACAAGTAATGGGCAGAGATTTCAATGGAATGCGTGGCAATAGTCAACCACAAATGCGTCATTTACTGGGTTATCAACTATAGAACAATGAAATATGTGCTTGAAAAACATGACGCCTGGCATGGTGCCATGGTATGGCCTCACCGTGCCCTGGTTAAAATCTGAGAAGGTTTGATTTATGTCTTCATGCATGCCCTTCATAATCGAACCATCACCGAGGAAGTTCAATGCTTTCGAGAGGGAAATCACTAAGATTGAAGCGGAATCTGAATTTCCTTCCTAGTTTGTCATTCAGTTTTTTTCCAACGTTCAACATACCACCTCAAATGCAACGTGTTCAAATTTGACATTTTTTGAACTCATTTACCATATTTAAGGGATTATGTGCATTTTCTAGGCATTAATTACGCACATATTTCAAATTCGAACAACCGTTGCATGAAAAGGTGCACACGAACGGTCTGGAAAACCATGCTCGTGCTATTTAGTACATTCTCAAGCAAGCTTCTCCTCGTTTCGCGAGTTAACAGGACATATCAAAGCAGTACTACTACTACTCCATACCGCATCCTTTTCGGTTAATATGGCTTAATTTGAAACGAGAAAAATACACTGGCGGTCAATGTATGTAACAATACACTCTTTACACTATATATAGTTTTGCGATGATTATACAATTACTAGCTCATCGTAGAGCACCGTATTGCACCCTACTGACCGGCCACATATTCGATGTGGCACTTTTTTGACTAGTTAAATTGTCACCTGGTTTCTGGGTCCCACCTGTCAATTGGCAGAGCAAAGAAATCAGTTAAACAAAATTTTACGCAGGCGCGATAGGAGTCCAACCCTTGCGCGCGAACCACCATGGCTGTGTATGTGAGTGCATGCACGTGTACTTCCTCGCTCTTCCAACAAAGAGTGTACATCGTCTAAAAAACAAAGAGTTTACATCTACACTTCCAATGCATTTAGCCTTTAATCTAAACCGATATTGATTGAATAATGCACCAACTTGTGCTCTAGCTATAGGCTACATGTCTATCCTTAATTACAGCATGCAACAACCTTCATTTAATCTTCTTCTCTCAATGGTCGCATGAACACATAAGTCTGCTACTTTTGGGCATTAATTATGCCCTGGTCAATGTGTAAATCTCTAAATGTACAGTCTTTCACGGACGTAGGGAGTAGGTTGAGCACTTGAGCGTGTGTGTTGCGTCATGTGCTGTGTGCCGCATGGGTGCGTGAGTGTTGCGTGCGTCTATGTGTACGTGTGAGTGTTGCATGTTGCATGCATGCATGCATGCAGGAGGCTTTTACTCCCTTCCATTGACATATTCATATTTCAAGCTTCCTCTGTTCCCTCCATATGGTGATACTCCCTCCGTTCCCAAATACGAAGTAAAAGCCTCCCTTTTTGTTCCCAAATACGGAGTATTTGTCTTTCTAGAGATTTCAACAAGTGACTACGTACGGAGCAAAATGAGTGAATCTACACTCTAAAATATGTATACATACATCTGTATGTTCTATTCCATTTGAATGTCTAAAAAGACTATATTTAGGAACGGAGGGAGTAGCAAATAAACATTAAGTTCTCTTGGTTTTCCCTCCTTGGTCACGGTGCACAACCAAAGATGACTTATTCACCTGGATGGAGGGAGTAGATGGTCAAAGTTTGACACAAAATTAATGCATTGGTAAACATAATTTTTGAGGAAAACGAGTGCATTAAATGAGTGTTTTTGCAAACTACAAAAATTCTTCCACCACTCATCATCTACATTGGTTGATGAGATTTTTGAATTGAGCCCTAGAAACCGGAAAGGAGGTAGGACTAGTACTCCTACATTATTGGCGTCGGGTGTCTTGGCCAATGTTTCATCTTGTTGGACAGGATGAGGCTACTTCCAATGCATCAGTGCTTACATGGGGTGCTAAGCACATTTAAAACTTTAGCAACTAAAGCTCACAATGCATAGGTTCTTAACTTGTTGGTGCTAAGCATCCTTTATTTAATGATTTTGTAACTAAAGTTCTTCATGCATTGGTGGGATTCTTCCATTTAAGTCTTTCGTCTAGGTTCTCGCGCTTAGTACTGGGGTCACCACACTTATCTCTGTCCTCTTAATTACCTTGCCACATCATACTTTTTGCCTACATGGCAGCCTTAGCACCTGTACAAGGCGGGGCATTGGGAGGGGCTGAGCGTACGGGCATAGGGATACTGTAGATAGAAAGTCTTCGCGATCCATTATTCCCCATCTCGGTTAGAGCGAAACTATTCAACTATTCTTCACAGTGAAGTGACAATACACGCTGCAGCAGATGGGACAATTAATTAATAAGCTGAACCAGCGTGTTGGTATTACTAAATCAGCCTTACCCAGTACTGCCATCATGTTTGCCAGTGGAGAACGCTTCCGCAAATACGACTACGCACCTCTCTCCTCCATTAACTGGCATATGGGCCCTCTTGAGGTAGACCCACATGTCATCGACGTAACTATTTACACTCCGAAGGACGGTATATCCTGGTAGTAGTACTAGTAGAATTGAGATTTAACGCACTTTCTTCCCCGTCTTTCACTTTTCTTCCTCCTCTCTTCTTCTTCCTCCTCTCTTCCCCATCATTGGCCGCACACCATTTCCCCCCACTCATTGCTCGCCCGCTCGCGCCATCTTACTTGGTAGCTCGCGCGTACCATATCCCCCCGCTCACTGCTTGGCCACACACGCCATCTTCTTTGCTCGCCCCCCGAATCCACTTCCCCGCTGGCTCGCATGCACCGAAAACCCCAGTCACTCAACGCCCTAAAAAACCCTACGGCAGAACCGACTGACACGCGGAGCCGCGATTGGAATTCCCTCCCCGATGTTCTCTTAGAGCAGATCTGTAATCATATGGACCTACTCAGCACCGTCCGTCTGGCCGCATGCTCGGTGTCTTTATACCGTCTACTCGTCTGCAACCGGCCGGCTCTTTTCAAGACACCCTGCTTGCTGATGCCCGATCCTTGCAGGTGTCCCAGACACCTACTCGACGATCCTACGGAGGTTGCCGTGGTGCCCCTCGACATGCTACCACTACCCGTCCACATGTCCTTCATGCGCGGCCACTACTGGGCTGGCATGAAGGCCAACTGGATCGTCCTCATCCACCAATCCAGCAGTCCGTGGCGTCTCGTGGAAATCTACACCCAGCGAGAGATCACCCTTCCATCGTTGGATACCGCCGCCATCGAGCCTCGCGGCCCGACGAACACTCCTGCCTCCTATGCACGAGACGCGTCGAGCTTTTGGCTCGACCTCTGTTTGTTGAAGGTTGTAATCTGCGAAGTGCCCACACCATCAGAAGACTACATGGATTACAAGCTCATTGTCGTGTTCAACATGGGATTAGTCTATCTGGAATCCGGTCGCCATACATGGTTATGGCTCATCGTCAATCCTCTTCAGCCAACATTTCTGTCTGATGCTATAGTGCACGATGGCATCGTTTACACGGTCGACGCATGGATTGGCTGCCTATACTGGTGGAATCTATCATTGTGTAATTGTTCTATCTCATCTCATCTTTACCTTATGAATATGACTGTCTATTCATTGTTACAAATTTAGAATATATAGTATGTCTCTAACCACATCATTGCTATATGTTCCTCTATTTCCTAGATTTTTATGACCACACATGTTATTGTTAGAGTTGATATGAGAACAATTGGCATCTAATGATTGTTAGAATAGATATTATGAGTATAACCTCATGATTTCTATATGTTACTCTCATTTCTAGGATTTTTATAACAACGCATGTTATTGATGGAGTTGATATGAGAACAGTAGTAACTGCTACAGTAGAATATGAGTAGGCCCTGTCATATATGTTTTACTCTCATTGTTACATGATGTTTGAACCATGATATATTGCTAGAATATCAAAGCCATTGGCTTATTTTATTAACTTGGGGTATGATTATGACCACGACATTGCAATTCTATGTCTATGGTATGTGTCACTGTAATAATAATCTTAATTCCACACATACTCTGAACATGATTGTTTATTTTTTTTCCTTTTGGTCTCCAATTTGAATTTTGCAGCAGACGCAAATGCGTCGGCCTTCATGATTCCAGGACCTGGAATCATACCAGCTGATGGGTGGTGGTTGATAGGTCTCCGTCGTATCTATAATTTTTGATTGTTCCATGCCAATATTATTCAACTTTCATATACTTTTGGCAACTTTTTATATTATTTTTGGGACTAACATATTGATCCAGTGCCCAGTGCCAGTTCCTGTTTGTTGCATGCTTTATGTTTCGTAGAAACCCCATATCAAACGGAATCCAAACGGGATAAAAACGGACGGAGAATATTTTTGGAATATTTGGAGAATTCCGGAAGAAAAATCCACGCTAGACGGTGCCCGAGGTGGCCACGAGGCAGGGGGCGCGCCCCTGACCCTCATGGGCCACCCGTAAGGCGGCTGATGCCCTTCTTCGGCCGCAAGAAAGCTAATTTTTGGAAAAAAAATCTCGGTGAATGTTTCAATCCAATCGGAGTTACGGATCTCCATATATACACGAAACGGTGAAAGGGCAGCGGAGAGAACGCAGAAACAGAGAGAGACAGAGAGAAAGATCCAATCTTGGAGGGGCTCTTGCCCCTCCCACGCCATGGAGACCATGGACCAGAGGGGAAACCTTTCTCCCATCTAGGGAGAAGGTCAAGGAAGAAGAAGAAGGAGGGGGGCTCTCTCCCCCTCGCTTCCGGTGGCGCCGGAACACCGCCGGGGGCCATCATCATCACCGCGATCTACACCAACACCTCCACCATCTTCACCAATATCTCCATCACCTTCCCCCCTCTATCTACAGCGGTCCACTCTCCCGCAACCTGCTGTACCCTCTACTTGAACATGGTGCTTTATGCTTCTTATTATTATCCAATGATGTGTTGCCATCCTATGATGTCTGAGTAGATTTTCGTTGTCCTATCGGTGGTTAATTGCTATGATTGATTTAATTTGCTTGTGGTTATGTTGCTGTCCTTTGGTGCCCATCATATGAGCGCGCGCGTGGATCACACCATAGGGTTAGTTGTATGTTGATAGGACTATGTATTGGAGGGCAAGGGTGACAGAAGCTTCAGCCTAGCATAGAAATTGATGCATACGGGATTGAAGGGGGACCAATATATCTTAATTCTATGGTTGGGTTTTACCTTAATGAACGTTAGTAGTTGCGGATGCTTGCTAATAGTTCCAATCATAAGTGCATAGAATTCCAAGTCAGGGATGACATGCTAGAAGTGGCCTCTCCCACATAAAACTTGCTATCGGTCTAGTAACGTAGTCAATTACTCAAGGGACAATTTCACAACTCCTACCACCACTTTTCCACACTCGCTATATTTACTTTATTGCTTCTCTACTTACAACAGCCCCTTGCTTTTATTTACGCTCTCTTTATTTTCTTGCAAACCTATCCAACAACACCTACAAAGTACTTCTAGTTTCATACTTGTTCTAGGTAAAGTGAACGTCAAGCGTGCGTAGAGTTATATCGGTGGTCGTTAGAACTTTAGGGAATATTTGTTCTACCTTTAGCTCCTCGTTGGGTTCTACACTCTTACTTATCGAAAGAGGCTACAATTGATCCACTATACTTGTGGGTTATCAAGACCTTTTTCTAGCGCCATTGCCGGGGAGCAATAGCGTGGGGTGTATATTCTCGTGTGTGCTTGTTTGCTTTATCACTAAGTAATTTTTATTTGCTATTCTTAGTTGTTTTCTATCTTTAGTTATGGGTAGGAAACGTAAAATACCAAAAAAATTAGTTGTACCTACTGAACCAATGGTTGAAGAACCACTCAAAATCTATCACACTCCTGAAGCTTTTTACTTGGATAATCTTCGATTCCTATGTGTAACATCCCAAATTTTCAATTTGGAATGTTATACATTAGGTCATCATGCATATCATATTTTCTCGCATTTTTCCGATCCTAGAAAATTTCACGCAACTCAAGGACCCTCGGAGAGAGTTGGAAATTTCATTATTTTCATATTTGGGATTTCTCAAATTTTGAAAATAGGATCATTTGGATTTATTTATTTATCTTCAAAAGTTTTTCCGATATAAAAATTTAAGAGAGGGAATAATATGACTTTCCCAACATTTAGGAAAAATGAAGATATTATAAATAAATCAAATTTTGGTTTTGAGGATTTATTTGCTTTAGGCAAAATGAGCATTTAAAAAAAATATGCATATCTGCCTGCTTTTAAAGTTCATTTTGTTCGACTCATTTTAGGAGTCGGGAAAATTAATTTTATTAAATTTGGAGTTCGTTTGATTTTATTTTCGTTTAGTTTTGTTTTTTTTTTAAAACACCGCGCCGCCCGCCTGGGCCAAGGCCCAGCCGGCCCAGCCGCCCCGACCCATCTTCCTCTCCCCTCGCTGGAGGACTCCGCCGCCACAACGCCCGCCTGGCCGTGTCCGGTTCGGACCCGCGCCCCCGGCTTGCCCTCCCCAAGGCGCCGACCCCCTCCTCCTATTTATACCCCCCTCTCCTCGACCGCGCCCCTCACCCGAGCCCCGCCCGCCCGAGCCCGTCCGCCCCTCGCCGTCGCCCGGAGCCTCGCCGCCCTCGCCGCCCGACCGCCCGACCCGCCACCTCACGGGAGGTTGAGCCCCGCCGGCGAGCCACCGGAGGTAGCCGCCGCCACTACCCCCCGGTCCGGTTTTTTTTAGAAAAACCCGATCCGGTTTTCTCGTGATGTTCGGTTTTTTTTAAAACCCTAGATGGTTTTTTTTATTTTTTTTTCGGTTTTCTTATTTAGTGAACGTTCACCGAACTGTTCGTTTCAATGAACGTGTTCGTTGGATTAGTTCTGTTAACGAATGTCCGTTGTTTAATCTGTTCGTCGTTTTCTTTTAATCGGATTTAATCCGTTATTTTTCTGAATTCGATTTCCGATTCGATTTTCAAATCTGTTTATTTTCTCGCTCGTTTATCGGAATCAGGTGATTCAAGCGCCTGGAGTTTCGTTACGAAACCGCCGTTCCGATTAACCTACTTAAACAAAGTTTTGCTACTGTAAAATTTTGACCTAGTTTCAGATTGCTAAACCGAGTCGTTCTCTCTCGAGTTTCGACTTTCGATGCTTTATTTGATTCGATTCTTTTGCAACCAGGGTTCTTAAGTTGAACTCTCTGGTCAGATCTTTTATTCGAGATTTCCCCGTGCATTAGATGAGTACTTATTGTATGCTTGTTGTTTGTCTGCGTTAGATCACCGGAGGCGCCGCTTGTTACTTGAATCTCTAGGTCTCATGGATCATCGGCAAGGCAAGTAACACTTGATCATACCTTTTCTACTACCCAGTTTTTATGCATTAGATCAACCTCAAACACTTGCATGTTTAGGATCTAATTAAATTGTGGGATGGGAAGTAGATTGAGGTAGTACCTATTACTGTTTTACTTATGAAACCTTGGGAGTTACTTCTCGCTTGCTTATCATGCCATGCTATGCCGAGAGACGTGGATTGGGTGAGTGAATATCCATGACAGATGTGAGATTGTTAATTAATGGTTTATCTAAGGTGGCAACCTAAACACACATCTGGGTGGATTGAGGCACCTGGTTTCCATCAGACTTACTCAGATTTCTTCGGACCGCCACCCGGGCTCTAAGGGATCATAAGATTATTCAAACTGGAAACTTCCGTGTGCAGCCACAAGCCAATTATGGGCTCTGGCGTAGTTGACTAAGTTGTGCGAACTCTTACGGGTAGGCTAGCTGATGTAGGGGATGTAGGTTGGTACGGTCTACCCACATGTAAGGTGCTAGCGCTTCGAAAGACTATGTCTCGGTCATCCGTTTCTCAAACACCATGTAGTCACGAGAACCAAGCGGAGGCGATCGAGTCTTGTGGGGAAAAGTCATAAACCTTTGCAGAGTGTATAAACTAATCATGATTAGCCGTGTCCCGGTTATGGACGTTTTGAGTATCTGGTAATTGAATATCATGTGAATCTCAACATGTTACTTCTAATAAAAGTTATTGGGTTTTGATGAGTACTTTTTAATTGGGATTGAGGATCTTGTCACCATTCTCAATGTTTAACAACCACCATGATAGTTAAATAAAATTATTCCTTTGTCATAGGAAAAAACTAGCTTTATGCAAAATGTAATCAGAGAGCCTTACCACCAGCCATATATGCATGTAGTATAGGCTTGTTGCTTCATTACTCTCTATGTGTTACATTGCCGGCATATTCCATGTGTGACCCGTTTTGGGCTGCAACTTTTACGTTATGAGACTTTTCGAACGACAGTAAGGTGTTAGGTCGTGGTTCTATACTCGATGATGCCGATGGAGTTGATGGACTCACTTATCTTCCAAGCCTTCCGCTGTTATTATTAGATGGCCTTAAGCCATACTATTGTAATAAGTTCCCTTGTGGACAACGATGTAATAAGTGTGTGATTGCTACTCTGCTATAAATCCTTCAAAATCTTGTGTGGTGTCGGCATTCTTGATCCAGGATGACATCGAGCATAGAGACTTGATCCATTCGGGTCTGGTCGCTACAGAGAATGGTATCAGAGCACACGCTGACTGTAGGACACGACCACTAAGTTAAAGCCATAGATCACTACTCTCTTCTCATTTTCTAACTCCTCATCTTTTCTACTCTCTTAGGATGATGGACGAGAAGATCAAGTACACCCAACCAGATGAAGGCACACCTTTTGGATTTCACTTGAAGGAAGTTACCAAGTACCTGAACATTGGACTACCAAGTTTCACGGGACTTTCAACGCCTCTGCTCAAGAGGAGGCTGGAAGATTCAAGCTCACGTTCGGGAAGGACATTCGCCCCAATCACCAAGCCTATAGATAGTGTTTTCAGTGCACCAACTTGGAGTCTGGGAAAGAGCATGGCAGCTCACATCACCATGGGACGCATTGGAGAAGTTTATCAAGAAGACCTCAAGGACACTATCTACCAGATTTGCGGACGCCGAGATGACAAATGGGACATTGTCAGCACCAAGAAGGATAGATCCATTGCAGCTTTCATCCAGGAGTTAAATCAGCACATTCGACGCTAGGAGAACCAAATGTGCAACGATATGTTGGAGTTGCAGAACGCAAAGGGAAGGATCATCGAACTGGAAGGAGAACTAAAGACTACACGCAAGGACTACATGGACGAGGTCGTAGCTCTGGCAAGACACAATAACGATCTTAAGTACGAGATCGAAGAAATCAAGAAGAAGTTGGCGCTCAGGAATGAAGACCAGTATGTCGGTTGTTCAAGCGACTACATCAACATCGACGACACCGATTCGGATCCAAGTGAACCCGACTTTGAAGACGAAGCTGGAGCAGACATCATGGAGTCTTCCACCGGTTCAAATTAGTAGAAGTCCCCCACATATTAGTAGTATTCCCTCCATGTAAACATTATAGTACACGCACTTTTGCGATAGTTAGATCGTTGTAAGCCCTTGTTTGATTGAATGAAGTGATTTTGTGTGCATTTGCTCATGTGCATTTGGGTAGTGATTCCCCTTAGACCTCATTCTACTCTTAATTTCTCTTCTTTTCTAAACCCATCAGATGCCTCCGAGACGCGACCCCGGATTCGTTTTCCCGCCAGAGATCACCCAATTGATCCAGCAGCAGAATACCCTGATTCAAACATTGGTGCGAGAACAGAGGCAACAACAACAACAACAACAACCCACCGCCACCACCACCTGCGGATCACCTGACTCATTTCCTTAGACTAAATCCGCCGGTGTATTCCAGTAGCACCGAGCCGATTGTGGCAGATGATTGGCTCCGCAAGATAGGAAGGGAGTTGACCACTGCAGGATGCACAGATGGAGAAAGAGTGAAGTTTGCAGCACATCAGCTTGAAGGACCCGCAGCAGCATGGTGGGAGAATTTTACAGCCACTTACCCAGTAGACACTATCACATGGGATCAGTTTCAGCAAGCTTTTCGCACTGCTCATGTTTCAGCAGGAGCTATGGCCATGAAGAAGCGTGAGTTTCGCAACTTACGCCAAGGAGGAAGGACTGTTGGCCAGTACGTGGATGACTTTAGTAAATTAGCACGTTATGCCCCAGATGACGTTGCTACCGATGCAGCTAAACAGGAGAAGTTTCTAGAGGGACTGAATGATGAGTTCAGCATGCCGTTGATGGTAGCAAGTTTCAACAACTACCAGGAGTTGGTAGACCGAGCCCTCATGATTGAAGGAAAGCAAGACAAATTGAGAACTGCAAGCGGAAGTATGGACGGGGAAGTATAACTCGAGTCCGGCGAAGCCTCGTTATACCCCTAAAACCGAATTCAGTTTCAGCATACCCATGGAGGAGGTAATCGCACAACCATAATGGCACCAAGAATGGGAGCGGAATGGAGGAAGCAATGGACAGAACCGCACCAACCCGTCCACACCATCCAAAGTAGACTGAGTCATATTACTTGCTTTAAGTGCGCAAGATCTGGACATTATGCCAATGACTGTCCAGAAGGCCAGAATGGAAATGGCAATGGAAGCTCTGGAAAGAAGCCCAACCCTTTCAACAGGGGACAGGTGAACCACATTGATGTGGAGGAGGTTGAAGATCAGCCCGATGCAGTAATCGGTAAGTTTTTGGTTAAGTCATTTACTGCAGTTGTTCTTTTCGATACTGGTGCATCGCATTCATACATATCAAGGGGATTTGTGGATAAGTACAAGTTACCAACCCAAGCCCTTAGGTCACCCATGCTAGTAACCTCACCCGGAGCAGAATACATGGCTAGTAAATGGTGTGATCGA
Organism: Aegilops longissima; assembly: GCA_021605205.1. Classification (NCBI taxonomy): domain Eukaryota; kingdom Viridiplantae; phylum Streptophyta; class Magnoliopsida; order Poales; family Poaceae; genus Aegilops; species Aegilops longissima. The sequence continues at coordinate 176,469,576 of CM038678.1, read as the reverse complement.
TTGCCATTAAGGATTGGACACTATGTTTTCCCCTCAGACCTAATAGTTCTGGAATCCCAAGGATTGGATGTGATATTAGGAATGGATTGGTTATCAAGGTATGGAGGAAACATAGATTGCTCCACTAAGTCAATTTTGCTCACCACACCATGTCACAGCCCCAGATCAACCCTAGAGCTTGCTTGTAACTAGTAGCATTGCATCCATGCATCATGTTTAATTTCCATGAAATTTGAAATGGGGATGATCAAGCCCTAGCACTAAAGCAATTCACATAGGTTCAAATTCAAAAATATTTTCAAAAACCCAAATTGGTTTGCAAAAATATTCATGATTAATGGAAAAGGGTGAAAACCATATCCAGAGATGATGGATATTTCTCCAAGACATTTTGGATTTTTGAATAAACCATATTGTATTTGAATCGGGGCATTTAAATACTATTAATATTTTTTTTAAATGCTCCAACAATTCTGAAAATTAGTTAAGGGCCTCTGTAATAATTCAGTTAATGCCCACAATTATTTTCAGGATTTATTTAAATGGTTTAGTATTTTACTAAACTAAAACAAAAGCAGAAAATAGAAAAACAGAAATAAAGAGAGAGAGAAGGACTACAGGCGCTTACCTGGCAGCCCACCTACCTGGCGTCCGAACCGGCCCAGCCTTCCCCCCCTCTCGCTCGCTGGCCCAGTTGGTGGCCCCGCCCACCAACCGCCACGCCCGCTAAATCGCCTACCTCTGCCCGATGGCGAGGAGGGACACGGCGACCGCGCCGAGCTCGCCACCTCCTCCCTCCCAGCCTGCCTGGCTCCCCCTCGACGCCCGGAGACGCCACGCGCCTCCCCGAACCCCCTCGTCCTCTTCCCTCTCTCCCTGGACCATCTCCCTCCCCTGCTCTCTCTCCCCACGACGCCACCGAACGCGGCCGCCGACGCCGATCGCTGTACCCGCGGCCACCGCCACCCCCTCTCCTCCCCAACATGCCCCCAAGCCCCGCCACTCCATCCTCGCCCTCCTCACCGAGCCTCCCGACGCCGGAGCGCCCCGAGGCGCCGCCCCACCGTTTTCCCCTCTTGGACCGCTTGTCGCCGTCGCCCGGTCGTCGGCTCGGGCCGTCCCCGACCTCGCCGAGCGTTCCATCGTCATCGCTGTGAGCCCCCGCACCGAACCTCCCTCTCCCTGATGCCGATTCCTTCCTCTAACCACGGGCTCCGCCGAGCCCGAGAGCTCATCGCCGCCGGCCACGAGGTCGCCGCGGCTAGAGGCCCCTGACGTCGCGTCCGAAAGCACGCTGTCGTCCTCGGCGCGTCCTGGAACCCGAGCACCTACCCACCTCCTCCGTGCCCCAAAGCGCCGTGTCCGGCGTGCCCGAGCTCCGCCGCCCGATAGCTCGTCGCCGGTGCCTCTGAGCCGCCCGAGCTCAAGCCACTCCACCAAGAGCCTCGGCTCATCCCCAGCTCACGTAGGTACCCTCCCGACCCTTTTGGTGGCGGGAACGGCAAAAATCACTTCGCCGCCGCGTCGCTCGCCCGGCGATTAAACGCCGGCAGCCGACTTGACTTTGACCATGTGGGCCATGTTTGACCTGTTGAACCTATGGCGGGTGGGGCCAGCCTACATTGACTATTTAGATTTAGCTTAATTAATTTTAGTTAAGCCAATCACTCGACATGTGGGACCCGCAGGTCAGGTTTGACCCTAACCGCTGTTGACCGCTGACCTCACTGCGACGTCGGTGACGCATAATACCCCTTTTCTCGGATTTAATATAATTTAGGAAATTCCGAATATACCCTAAACTTCTAAAAATCATATAAATTCAACCGTAACTTCGGATGGAAATAATTTATATATGAAAATGATCAGAAAAATATGAAGAATCTGTTTATGCCATGATCATGCATGTTTGAACAAGTTAACCTCACTGAATAGGATGAATCATGATTAGGGTAATTTATGAAATAGCATTTGGAGTTGGAGTTCAACCTTGTTTGAATTCCACTTCAACTAACTTGGATTATGATTGCATTAGGTGAATTCAGTACCTTAATATGACATGTCATTCATGTGAATGTGCATTGCATTGATTGTGTTCTCTCTTGTTTGCGGTAATTGTCCCTCTCGGTGAGCGATGTACAAGCGATGAGTTCGATGACACCGATGAAGAACTATATTATCTTCAGAAGTGCCAGGCAAGCAAAACCCCCTTGTTCATTCCGATACAATCCCACTCTCTCGCTCCTGCTCTATTTTATTGCATTAGGACAACATCGATTCAACTGTTACTTGCTGCGGTAGCTGAACCCTTGATCCTTTGCATGACTGTCATTCCACAAGAATTAGATGAAACCCACTAGCATGAGTAGGAGTTGTTTGAGCCATGTTGTGCCTACTCATTTATGCTTGTTGTCATGCCTGCTACTGCTTAGAGTTGAGTCGGGTCTGATTCATCGGGAATGAATTGGAATTGTTATGAACATGTCCTATTGTGTGTGAGCTAAGTGTGTGAACACGATTTGGTAAAGGTAGCGGTGAGAGGCCATGTAGGAGTACATGGTGGGTTGTCTCATTGAAACCGTCCTCGTGAACTGAGTTACGTGTTTGTGATCCATGAAACAGTTACTACCACGCATTGGGATCCTTAATTGACCCTCTCGGCTTCTTAACCACCCTTGTCCTCAGTCCGGGAGTTGCAAGTAGTTTCTGGTGTTTGTAGCATGCTGGGGGCCGCACGCAACGCTGACCTTAGGGGTGGGTTGTGTTGCGGTAGGCACCGTGGCCTGGTGTACCGAGTGCCCGTTTGGTATCTCGGGAACCCTGCACACATCGTTCGGGGCTGTATGGGAAACCTCGGCCGGACTCCCTGCGGATGGAACCCGAATAGGCGATAAACCTGGACTAGGGACTTGAGTGTTTAGGTAGGCCGTGGCCGACACCCACGTTGGGCTTCCGCTTGAAGGTTGCCGAGTACATGTCGTAAACGGCGGTAAGTGGTGGGAGCGTGTGTGAAGAAGTACACCCCTGCAGGGTTTAATATGATCTATTCGAATAGCCGTGTCCGCGGAAAAGGACTTCTGGGTTGCCTATATCAGTTCATAGACAAGTGAAAGTGGATACTCTAAAATGCGCAAGATAAGCGTGAGTGCTATGGATGGCGTTCTCATAGGGAGACGGAGCGGGTCCATAGTGGTGTATTGTTATGGTGAATGTGTGGACTCGTGTGCCACCTCAAAAGAGTTACTTGCGATCGTAGTTCGGGATAGCCACCGAGTCAAAGCTGGCTTGCTGCAGTCAAACTCCACCACCCCCTTTTGATAATGATGCATATGTAGTTAGATCTGATGTAAGTCTTGCTGAGTACAATTGTACTCACGTTTGCTTATTTTATGTTTTGCAGAGAGACGTCAGTCTCGCTAGTAGTTCTGCGTGGGCTTCGACGTTTAGCTTGTTACCTCAGCTACGATCTTGTGCCTCGGCAGGATCTGGTAGATAGTCAGGCTTCTCAGCCTTTTTCATTTATAGTTGTCTGTACTCAGACATGTTTAGCTTCCGCTTGTGCTTTGACTTGTATGCTCTGAGTGTTGGGTCATGAGACCCATGTTTGTAATATCTCGCTCCTCGGAGCCTAATGAATAATATTTTGAGTCGTAGAGTTATGTTGTGATGCCATGTTGTATCTACGCATATTGAGCATAATGTGTGTATGTTTGAAATGCTTGGTATGTGTGGGATCCGACAAACTAGTTGTTTATCCTTGGCAGCCTCTCATATGGGGAAATGTAGTCTCGTGCTTCGGCGCTAGTAGTCCGCTACTGCCCGGTTCACGGAGTCCTGCTAGCCCAAAGACTACTGCTTGGACACTTGACTGGCGGCATGTGTCTCACCGTTCCTATATCTTCGGGAAATGTCACGCGGTGGTATTCGAGTCCTGCCTAGCTCTGCTACAGCCGGGATACGGAGTCCTCATAGCCAGTGCTACAGCCCGAATACATACGTTGATGACCGACATGCTCGATGTGACTCATGTATGCCTGTCCCCATGGGTTAAGCGCAGCTTTGGGTTCACGACTAGCCATGTCGGCCCGGGTTCTTCGTCATATGGATGCTAGCGACACTATCATATCGTGAGCCAAAAGACATAAGCGGTCCCGGGCCATGGTAAGGCGACACCCGTGGGAATACCGTGCGTGAGGCCGCAAAGTGATATGATGTGTTACATGCTAGATCGGTGTGACTTAGGATCGGGGTCCTGACACACCAGAAGGAAGAAGGATCAAGTATGTATCACGGCACGAGCCGAGGAGAGCACAGGTTAATTGCTTATCAGGAGTGGTGCAGGAAGAAGTACCAGTGGTGAAGGATTTTCCTGATGTATTTCCGGAAGAGTTGCCAGGAATGCCACCGGATAGAGACATTGAGTTTTTGATCGAACTGTTGCCAGGAACAGGCCCGATATCGAAGCGACCGTACAGGATGCCCGCACAGGATTTGGCGGAAATCAAGAAGCAGATTAAGGAACTATTGGATAAAGGTTTTATTCGCCCAAGTTCTTCACCTTGGGGATCACCCGTTTTGTTAGTAGAGAAGAAGGATGGATCTTTAAGAATGGTTGTTGATTATCGTGGATTGAATGAAGTAACAATCAAGAACAAGTACCCACTACCTATGATAAATGATCTGTTTGATCGTTTGCAAGGAGCTAAGGTGTTTTCCAAGATCGATTTCTGATCGTGGTACCATCGATTGAAGATTCGGGAGCAAGACATACCCAAGACAGCATTTACCACGAGATATGGATCTATGCGAGTATACCGTTATGTCATTTGGATGACTAACGCACCAGCCTATTTCATGAACCTGATGAACAAAGTGTTTATGGAGTTTTTGGATAAGTTAAATCGTGGTGTTCATTGGCGACATTTTGATTTTCTCCAAGGATGAAGAGGAACATAAGGAACATTTGAGATTGGTTTTGAGAAGGCGAGGGAACACCAGTTGTATGCCAAGTTCAGCAAACGTGAGTTTTGGCTAAAGGAAGTTGGATTTCTCGGACATGTTATATCCGGAGAAGGAATAGCAGTTGACCCTACAAAGGTTGAGACCGTAACCAAATGGGAAGCACCAACGACAGTTGGAGAGATTCGGAGTTTCCTTGGACTCGCAGGATACTACCGAAGATTCATTGAGAATTTCTCAAGGATTGCAAAGCCTATGACAGAATTGTTGAAGAAGGATATTGCGGAGTATGTAGCAGTTTGCGATGTATGTCAGAAAGTAAAAGCAGAGCATCAGAAGCCAGCATGATTGTTACAACCATTGCCGATACCCGAATGGAAGTGGGATAAACTAGGCATGGATTTCATCACAGGTTTGCCAAAGACTCGTTCAGGTTATGACTTGATTTGGGTTATAGTCGATCGCTTGATGAAGGTAGCTCATTTCATTCCAGTCAAGACTACCTATAGCAGTGCTAAGTTGGCAAAGATATACATGACCAGAATTGTGTGTTTACACGGAGTTCCGAGGAGCATCGTATCGGATAGAGGAACCCAGTTTACCTCGAAATTTTGGAACCAGTTGCACGAAACATTGGGAACTAGATTGGAATTCTGTACAGCTTTCCACCCATAGACCGATGGACAGACTGAGAGAGTCAATCAGATTTTGGAAGATATGCTGAGAGCTTGTGCACTAGATTACGGATCTAGTTGGGATGATAATTTGCCGTATGCAGAATTTTCCTACAACAACAGATTACCAAACCAGCTTGAAGATGGCACCTTTTGAGGCTCAGTATGGAAGAAGGTGCAGGACACCGTTGTCATGGGAATAAACCGGAGATCGTCGATTGTTTGGACCAGATTTGATTAAGGAGTCCGAGCAGAAGGTTAAGTTGATTGGACAGCTCAAGGTAGCCCGATCCGGACAAAAGAGCTATGCCGATTCAAAGCGCCAGCGATTGAGTATGAAGTTGGAGCAGTATATCTTAGAGTATCCCGCTTCGAGGAGTTAAGCGTTTTGGAGTTAAAGGAAAGTTAGCACCACGTTTCGTTGGACCTATAAGATTTTGCAACGCATGGGAGAAGTTGCTTATAAGTTGGAATCGCGGAAGGACTGTCGGGAGTTCATGATGTATTCCATGTTTCTCGATTGAAGAAATGTCACCCGAGATAGCAGAGGTACCGTTAAGAGACGAGTGCCACTGGAAGCAATTCAGTTGAAGGATGATTTAACATATGAGGAAAACCGGTTAAGATTCTCGATTATGCTAGCGAGTTACCCGCAGCAAAGTTATCAAGTTTTGCAAAGTTCGATTGGAGCCACCACACCGAGGATGAAGCCACAGGAAAGAGAGGAAGTTTTGTAGGACCACCTCACCTATTTTCTAGCCAACCCGAATCTCGAGGGCGAGATTCATCTTAAAGGGTAGGTTTGTAACATCCCAAATTTTCAATTTGGAATGTTATACATTAGGTCATCATGCATATCATATTTTCTCGCATTTTTCCGATCCTAAAAATTTCACGCAACTCGGGACCCTCGGAGAGAGTTGGAAATTTCATTATTTTCATATTTGGGATTTCTCAAATTTTGAAAATAGGATCATTTAGATTTATTTATTTATCTTCAAAAGTTTTTCCGATATAAAAATTTAAGAGAGGGAATAATATGACTTTCCCAAAATTTAGGAAAAATGAAGATATTATAAATAAATCAAATTTTGGTTTTGGGGATTTATTTGCTTTAGGCAAAAATGAGCATTTAAAAAAAATATGCATATCTGCCCCGTTTTTAAAGTTCATTTTGTTCGACTCATTTTTAGGAGTCGGGGAAAATTAATTTTATTAAATTTGGAGTTCGTTTGATTTTATTTTCGTTTAGTTTTGTTTTTAAAAAAAAAACACCGTGCCGCCCGCCTGGGCCAAGGCCCAGCCGGCCCAGCTGCCCCGGCCCATCTCCCTCTCCCCTCGCTGGGAGGACTCCGCCGCCGCCGCCGCCCGCCGCCGCCGTGTCCGGTTCGGACCGCGCCGCCCCGGCTTGCCCCCTCCCCAAGGCGCCGACCCCCTCCTCCTATTTATACCGCCCCCCCTCTCCTCCTCCTCTCGCCGCCCCTCACTCGAGCCCGCCCGCTCGGAGCCCGCCACCGCCCTCACCGTCGCCCGGAGCCTCGCCCGCCCTCGCCGCCCCTCGCCCGACCCGCCGCCACCCCGAGGGCAGGCCCCCTTGGCGAGCCACCGAGGTAGCCGCCGCCACTACCCCCAGTCCGTTTTTTAGAAAAACCCGATCCAGTTTTCTCGTGATGTTCGGTTTTTTTAAACCCTAGATGGTTTTTATTTTTTCAGTTTTCTTATTTAGTGAGCGTTCACCGAACCGTTCGTTTCAATGAACGTGTTCGTTGGATTAGTTCTGATAATGACGTCCGTTGTTTAATCTGTTCGTCGTTTTCTTTTAATCGGATTTAATCCGTTATTTTTCTGAATTCGATTTCGATTCGATTTTCAAATCTGTTTATTTTCTCGCTCGTTTATCGGAATCAGGTGATTCAAGCGCTGAGTTTTAATTCTGAAACCGCCGTTCGATTAACCTACTTACACAAAGTTTTGCTACTGTAAAATTTTGACCTAGTTTTAGATTGCTAAACCGAGTCGTTCTCTCTCGAGTTTCGACTTTCGATGCTTTATTTGATTCGATTCTTTTGCAACCAGGGCTCTTAAGTTGAACTCTCTGGTCAGATCTTTTATTCGAGATTTCCCCATGCATTAGATGAGTACTTATTGTATGCTTGTTGTTTGTCTGCGTTAGATCACCGGTCTTGTTGCTTGTTACTTGAATCTCTAGGTCTCATGGATCGTGACAAGGCAAGTAACACTTGATCATACCTTTTCTACTACCCAGTTTTTATGCATTAGATCAACCCTCAAACACTTGCATGTTTAGGATCTAATTAAATTGTGGGATGGGAAGTAGATTGAGGTAGTACCTATTACCTGTTTTACTTATGAAACCTTGGGAGTTACTTCTATGTTTGCTTATCATGCCATGCTATGCCGATGAGCGTGGATTGGGTGAGTGAATATCCATGACAGATGTGAGATTGTTAATTAATGGTTTATCTAAGGTGGCAACCTAAACACACATCTGGGTGGATTGAGGCACCTGGTTTCCATCAGACTTACTGTATTTCTTGGACCGCCACCCGGGCTCTAAGGGATCATAAGATTATTCAAGCTGGAAACTTCCGTGTGCAGCCACAAGCCAATTATGGGCTCTGGCGTAGTTGACTAAGTTGTGCGAACTCTTACGGGTAGGCTAGCTGATGTAGGGGATGTAGGTTGGTACGGTCTACCCACATGTAAGGTGCTAAGCGCTTACGAAGACTATGTCTCGGTCATCCGTTTCTCAAACACCATGTAGTCACGAGAACCAAGCGGAGGCGATCGAGTCTTAATGGGGAAAAGTGCGCAAACCTCTGCAGAGTGTATAAACTAATCATGATTAGCCGTGTCCCCGGTTATGGACGTTTTGAGTATCTGGTAATTGAATATCATGTGAATCTCAACATGTTACTTCTAATAAAAGTTATTGGGTTTTGATGAGTACTTTTTAATTGGGATTGAGGATGCTGTCAACCATTCTCAATGTTTAACAACCACCATGATAGTTAAATAAAATTATTCCTTTGTTATAGGGAAAAACTAGCTTTATGCAAAAATGTAACCGTAGAGCCTTACCACCAGCCATATATGCATGTAGTATAGGCTTGTTGCTTCATTACTCTCTATGTGTTACATTGCCAGCATATTCCATGTGCTGACCCATTTTCGGGCTGCAACTTTTACGTTGCAGACTTTTCAGACGACGAGTAAGGTGTTAGGTCGTGGTTCTATATTCAGTGATGCCGATGGAGTTGATGGACTCACTTATCTTCCAAGCCTTCCGCTGTTATTATTAGATGGCCTTAAGCCATATTATTGTAATAAGTTCCCTTGTGGACAACGATGTAATAAGTGTGTGATTGCTACTCGCTATAAATCCTTCAAAGTCTTGTGTGGTGTCAGCATTCTGATCCGGGGATGACGAGCACGAGACTTGATCCATTCGGGTCTGGTCGCTACACTATGTGCTCGGGCTGAAACCCCAACTAGCTTAGTTGAGGGTAAATCTTTAGATGAGCATGCTTGTTATGTGCGACACCGCATATCTGAAAAAGGGAAACTTTTACTGTGTCAAATCCATCGGTTGTAATGCTATGCTTGGAATTTATGTGAAATATATGATTTTACTTGTTGTTCTGAAAACCCTAAGAAATACCTTCCCTACCAATGTGAGTTTATTGATAATGGAATCTTATCCTCGTATGCTAAGGGTGTTTATAATTACTATGATGTTCAACAAATTGAAGAATTTGTTGCTTTTAAGGGTGCTTACGAAATTGCTTCTTTGATTGGAAAGTATGATGCTACTCTTTACAAACCTGAAAATTTTGCCATACTTAAATATTGTTATGATAATTATGCTTCTAATGCCTATGTTAAACCATATATTAAGGACTACTCCGCTGTCCAAGAAGAGACTAATATTTTGCAGGAGTCTATGGAAGAAGAAATTGATGAAACTGTGAGCTCATTGGATGAAAAATATGATGAGGAGAGCGAAGAACAAAAGGAGGAAGAGCGGATTAGCTACCCGTGCCCACCTTCTAATGAGAGTAACTCTTCAACTCATACATTGTTTAATTTCTCTTCGTGCTTACCGAAGGATGATTGCTATGATGACTATTATGATCCTGTTGATTCTCTTGAAATATCCCTTTTTGATGATGCTTGTTATGCTTGTGGCCAAGATGCCAATATGAATTGTGCTTATGGAGATGAAATTGCTATAGTTCCCTATGTTAAACAGGAAATTGTTGCAATTGCACCCACGCATGATAGTCCTATTATCTTTTTGAATTCTCCCGACTACACTATATCGGAGAAGTTTGCACTTATTAAGGATTATATTGATGGGTTGCCTTTAACCGTTGCACATGATGATTTTGATGAATATAATATGCATGTGCTTGCTGCTCCTACTTGCAATTATTATGAGAGAGGAACTATATCTCCACCTCTCTATGTTTCCAACACGATAAAATTGCAAGAAACTGTTTATACTATGCATTGGCCTTTACTTTGTGTGCATGAATTGTTCTTTTATGACATGCCGATGCATAGGAAGAGAGTTAGACTTATTTGTATCATGATATATGTTGCCTTGTTCTCACTACTAAATCATAAATCATTGTTAATTAAAATTGGCTTTGATATACCTTGGGATCCGGGTGGATCCATTACTTGAGCATTATATGCCTAGCTTAATGGCTTTAAAGAAAGCGCTGCCAGGGAGACAACCCGGAAGTTTTAGAGAGTCATTTATTTCTTTTGTGTGCTTTTATAAAGTTTAGAAATAAAAATAATGTGCCAAGGTTTGCCTTTACGATGTTTCCAATGCTTGTTGGTTTGTACGGTGCAGGACAGAAACTTTGGCTGTAGTGCGCGATTTTTCGTTTTTTACTGGAACGTCATATGGTTCTGATTCATTTTGCACTGTCTTTCTTTACAAATTGTTTATTGTTTCTAATTTTGGCAGTATTTTTCAAGTACCAAAAGTATGGTTAATGTTCAGATTATTACAGACTGTTCTGTTTTAGACATATTCTGTTTTTGATGCATAGTTTGATTGTTTTGATGAAACTATCAATTTATATCGGTGGATTAAGCCATGAAAAATTTATATTACAGTAGACACAATGCAAAAATAAAATATCAATTGGTTTGCAACAGTACTTAAAGTGGTGATTTGCTTTATTATACTAACGGATCTTACCGAGTTTTCTGTTGAAGTTTTGTGTGGATGAAGTGTTCGATGATCGAGAAGGTTTCGATGTGAGAAGAAGGAAGAGAGGCAAGAGCTCAAGCTTGGGGATTCCCGAGGCACCCCAAGTAAATATTCAAGGAGACTCAAGCGTCTAAGCTTGGGGATGCCCCGGAAGGCATCCCCTCTTTCTTCAACAAGTATCGGTATGTTTTCGGATTCGTTTCGTTCATGCGATATGTGCAAATCTTGAGCGTATTTTTCTTTAGTTTTAATTTTTATTTTATGCACCATGCTGGTATGAGGTAGTCCTTGGTTGACTTATAGAATGCTCATTGCACTTCACTTATAGCTTTTGAGTATGGCTTTATAGAATGCTTCATGTACTTCACTTATATCATTTGAAGTTTAGATTGCCTGTTTCTCTTTACATAGAAAACCGCCATTTGTAGAATGCTATTTTGCTTCACTTATATTTGTTAGAGCGTGGGCATATCTTTTGTAGAAAGAATTAAACTCTCGTGCTTCACTTATATCTATTTAGAGAGATGACAGGAATTGGTCATTCACATGGTTAGTCATAAAATCCTACATAAAACATGTAGATCACTGAATATGATATGTTTGATTCCTTGCAATAGTTTTGCGATATAAAGGTAGTGATATTAGAGTCATGCTAGTTGAGTAATTGTGAAATTGAGAAATACTTGTGTTGAGGTTTGCATGTCCCGTAGCATGCATGTATGGTGAACTATTATGTAACGAAGTTGGAGCATGAGGTGTTTATTGATTGTCTTCCTTATGAGTGGCGGTCTGGGACGAGCGATGGTCTTTTCCTACCAATCTATCCCCCTAGGAGCATGCGCGTAGTACTTTGTTTCGATGACTAATAGATTTTTGCAATAAGTATGTGAGTTCTTTATGACTAATGTTGAGTCCATGGATTATACGCACTCTCACCCTTCCATCATAGCTAGCCTCTTCGGTACCGTGCATTGCCCTTTCTCACCTCAAGAGTTGGTGCAAACTTCGCCGGTGCATCCAAACCCCGTGATACGATACGCTCTATCACACATAAACCTCCTTATATCTTCCTCAAAACAACCACCATACCTACCTATTATGGCATTTCCATAGCCATTCCGAGTATATTGCCATGCAACTTCCATCGTCGTTATATACATGACTTGAGCATTTATCGTCATATTGCTTTGCATGATTGTAAGATAGCTAGCATGATGTTTTCATAGATGTTCCGTTTTTTAATGTCATTGCTACGCTAGATCATTGCACATCCCGGTACACCGCCGGAGGCATTCATATAGAGTCATGTCTTTGTTCTAGTATCGAGTTGTAATATTGAGTTGTAAGTAAATAAAAGTGTGATGATCATCATTATTAGGACATTGCCCCAGTGAGGAAAGGATGATGGAGACTATGATTCCCCCATAAGTCGGGATGAGACTCCGGACGCAAAAAAAAATAAAAAAAATAAAAAAAAGAGAAAGGCCAAAAAAGGAGAAGGCCCAAAAAAAGAAGAAAAAAAACTAAAAAAACTAAAAAATGAGAGAAAAAGAGAGAAGGGGAAATGTTACTATCCTTTTACCACACTTGTGCTTCAGAGTAGCACCATGTTCTTCATAGAGAGAGTATCCTATGCTTTCACTTTCATATACTAGTGGGAATTTTCATTATAGAACTTGGCTTGTATATTCCGATGATGGGCTTCCTCAAGCGCCCGAGGACTTCATGAGCAAGCAAGTTGGATGCACACCCACTTAGTTTCCAGTTTGAGCTTTCATACACTTACAGCTCTTAGTGCATCCGTTGCATGGCAATCTGTACTCACTCACATTGATATCTATGAATGCGCATCTCCATAGCCCGTTGATACCACTACAAAAAAAAGACACATCAGTGACATTTTGGGCCGAACGAAATTTTTTCTGTCATACATATGACACTTCTATGATGATAATTGTCACAAAACCCGGTATCATCATAGATGTGGTGGGCTCCTACTTCTATTATAAAAAATCATGACAAAAAATGGGCTTTTCGTCCTGGGCGGGCCAGGGACGCAGCTGCATGACATTCTTTGGGCCGTCCATGACGGAAAAAACCGTGGTAGAAGCGAGGGCGAGGAAAATTTTGGGGAGTTCCCGGTTACGGTGGGAGGTCGGGGGCCGAGCGATGCGCGTTTCTCTTGTACACGTACGCGCGTGTGTGCGAGGCGTTGGCTCTAACTGAACCCGAGCGAGGCATTGGGCTCTAACTGAATCCGAGTGATTGCACTCTAGGCTACGCGTTACTGAACCCGAGCAATCGATCGATGGCTGCTAACTGAACCCGATCGAGCGATTCCTTTGCTACTGCTGCTAACTGAAGCCGATCGATGCTGCCTCTAGGATGAACAGTGAGCGTTGCGGGGGGTTTGGATGAATAGTGAGCGGTGGCGTTGCCTCTGAATGAACAGGACCCCGTGGTGTGGTGGAGGGCTGGATGAACAGTAGACGGTGGAGGGGTGGTTGAACAGGACCCCGTGGTGTGGTGGAGGGTTGGATGAACAGTAGACGGTGGAGGGGTGCCCGTGGAGGGGTGGTTGAAGAGGACCCCATGGTGTGGAGGGCTGGATGAACAGTAGATGGTGGAGGGTGGTTGAGCGATGGCTGGTGGAGAAGCGCAGTGGAGGCTGGATGAACAGGAGCCCGTGGAGGCTGGAGGAGGTCGACGGTGGAGATGAATAGTATCCCATGGAGTCCAATTTTGCGGTACGCCACACCCGTCCTGATGAACAGGACCCCCGTTTCGACCGTAGGAGGTCCGTTTCGTCCGCTTTTCGGTACGCCACACCCCTCCTGATCAGCAGGACCCCCGTTTCGACCGTAGGAGGTCCGTTTCGTCCGTTTTGCGGTACGCCACACCGCTCCTGATCAACAGGACCCCCGTTTCGACCGTAGGAGGTCCGTTTCCTCCGTTCTGCGATACGCCAGGCCTCGTTTCCATCGCCTGTTCCGTCCAATCCTTCCCGATGAACACGACCACGCATTCCGTTCCGACCCAGCCGGTTGGCTCCCACGCATTCCGTTGCCTCCCGATGAACACGACGCATTCCGTTGCCTCCCCATGAACACGACGCATTCCGTTGCCTCCCCATGAACACGACGATGACATTGTTTCTCCGTTCCGACCCAGCCATCTACACGAGCCCTGGCCGTACGTATGCGCGAGTAGGCGTTCGAGACCCCGCCCGTATGTACACATACGTGGCCGTATTTTTTTTCTTGCACCCTGGCCGCTTTACGTACGTGTACATGCTATGTGCGCACCTCTACTACGACACGTACGCGCCTCTACTACGACACGTGCGCGCCTCTACATCGACCAGTATATATGTACGTACACGTTCGCGACCAGAATGACAGCGCTACGTACGCTTCGACCGGGTGGGTCCCGACTGTCAGGCACTTCCTTGCTTGCGAAGATGTAGCTAGTGGGTACCAGCAGTCAGGGGGGCGAATCGTTTTGGTTTTTTTGCCCGGACGCACTTCTTTGCGTGCGAAGATGTAGTTGGTGGGTCCCAGCAGTCAGGGGGGCGAATCGTTTTTTTTGCCCGGACGCACTTCCTTGCGTGCGAAGGTGTAGCTGGTGGGTCCCAGCAATCAGGGGGAAATGTTCACGAAATACGGTGGCCCGTACGGTGGGTCCCTCCTGTCAGGTGGAGGAATAATTATTTTCCATGTAATAAGGAGGCACTTCCTTGCTGCCGCCGTGGACCCAGCTGTTAGCCTCTCCACTTACAGTCCACGTCCGATGGAAGTCGTTCGTTGACCACGTTGACCATGCCGCGCCGAGAGCACCAGGGCGGTGGACGACGGCGAGGCCTAGGAAGGGGACGACGCAGAGCAGGTGAAGACGCGGCAGTGGATGCCCAAGCGGAGAGGAGTATGAGGGTTCACTCCTTCGGCTGCGGTGTGAGGCTGCCGTCGCCGCAGGGCCTGGCCAGCGGTGGGAATAGTAGGGGTGGTGAGGCCTCCGCGGCAGCACAGCCGGCCACTGGAGGCAAGAGCAGGCGGCACGACCGGCGCTGCTTTGGGCCACTAGAGCAAGAAGACCAGATGTTGGAGAAGCACTACGGCCGTTGGATTGACATCGTACGGTCACTGGAGCTAGAATCGTTCATATTGACTAAGTTGACAAAGCCCTCCGTCCCCGTCAACTTAGTAGGCCCATAAGTCAGCCTCCCACCAAGGTGGGTCCCAGCTAGCAGGGGAGTATTCATTTTTGTGCGTAATAAGGAGGCACTTCTGTGGGTCAGTGACAATGGGGAACGTTTTTCATGAAATCGGTGGCCCGTCCGGTGGGTCCCAGCGATCGTGGGGAAACATTTTTAGCGAAATAAGGTGGCCCATCCGGTGGGTCCCATTGTCAGTGGAGGAATAATTATTTTTGCGGCGTAATAAGGAGGCACTTCCTTGCGGCCGCCGTGGACCCAGATGTCGGCCTCTCCACGTCTGATACTCTTCCGATGGAAGTCGGTCGTTGACCACGTTGACCACGCCGCGCCGAGAGCACCAGGGCGGTGGACGACGGCAAGGCCTAGGAAGGGGACGACGCGGAGCCGGGGAAGACGCAGTAGTGGAAGCCCACGCGGAGAGGAGTACGAGGGTTCATCGGTTCGGCTGCGGTGTGAGGCTGTCGTTGCCGTAGAATAACAGGGGGTGTGGGGAGTGGAGGGATGGCCTTGCCAGCTGTGGGAGTAGTATGGGGGTGGTGAGGCTTCCGCGGCAGCACAGCCGGCCATGGGAGGCAGGAGCAGGCGGCACGACCGGCACTGCTTTGGGCGGCTAGAGCAAGAAGACCAGAGGTTGAAGAAGCACTACGGCCGTTGGATGGACATCGTACGGTCACTGAAGCTAGAATCGTTTATATTGACTAAGTTGACAAAGCCCTTGGTACGCTCCAACTTAGTAGGCCCACAGGTCAGCCTCCGAAACGGTGTGCCCCAGATGTCAGGGGGAGGAATCATTTTTTGGGCGGCCGAAGCTAAGAATATCCGAGATTGAAGAAGAAGCATGACATCCGTTGGATAGACATCCAACGGCCACTGCTGCTAGAACCGCGTGTTGACTATAATAAGTTGAGAAAGCCTTGCATACGCGTCAACTTATTCTTTTTAGGGGACGCGTCACTTAGTAGGCCCACAAGTGTGTGGCAGAGAGCTTATAGCCCATTTGCGTTTTGTAAGATTGTACATCCCATTTTTGAACTAATGGAATTTACAATAGCCCATTTACAGTTTGTTAAAAGTACAGCCCATTTTCTAGCTAGGACAACGATTAATAATTTCAACCATCGTTGAAGACAGAATTCAATAAAATTTCCCACATTTTGATGGGATCCGAAATATTTTGATCCCAAAATTTCTAGTCAGATTAAATATAAATTTGTATTGCGTAAAAATCCAACGAAACATTGCGCGTGCAACAATGAAAATTTAAGATTTTCAAAATCCATAAATAATATTTTATAAACTAATTTCGTGTTTGGTGCATTTTTATAGTTACTGCCCAGTTTTTATAATTACATCCCATTTATTATTTTTAAAGCCCGTTTTCTGTTAAGCCTAATGCATCCCTCCTAGGAAAGATTTGCAGCCAGTGAAGCGGAGAATAACAAGTTGACCTTGCAGGTATTCCTCAAAAGGCGTATAGCTAGGCTAGCCATTTTCATCTTGAAAAAATTAGTATCTGGGCTGGATATCGGCCTGGGCTAGGCAGGCCACTCCACCACCAGTTAATACCCTGCTCTCCTCGAACAACAACAAAATCATCGCCAAGAAAAACTCTGCGGTGCTCACGCCTCAAAGCACAAATACTGCTCGAGCTGCTTGGTCCCGGTGTCGGCCGCACCTTGTGCAATTCTCTCGTTTATATTGACTACATAGGTTGACAATGGTGTGGGACCGTGATGTCGTGAAACCAGGAGAAAGCAAAAAAATATAGTTGTACATAATAAGGAGGCACTTGCGTGACGACGGCTATGGCCCTAGTGGGTCCCTAGTGTCATCCGGTCAAAATAAAGTCATCTCTTGAATCCTCATGTTCGTTGACGATGTTAACAATGCTCGAAGCCACGGCGGCGCAACAACTCGAAGGACAACGGAGAGGGCCTCGCGGTCCTTACGGATGGTGCGATACAGCGCCTTGCTCATTCAGAAGCCGGGATCATCGAACACCTATGAGCACCTTCGAGAAACCGAGGCGGCATGAAGCGGTAAGGGCGCTTGGGAGCTCTGGTTTATTTCAAACCTGTATTAACATACAAGTGTAATTTACTCGTCGCCGAAACAACGCGTAAAATACAAGCGTAATGAAACCGAGGGCCCGAGGTGCGTAAGTAAAACGGCGGGTTACACGTGTAATTTGAGAGACCAATGTATATTTTACAAGAACTGCTATATGGACAACATTACCAGACGATACATGCACGACGTGGGTATCATGCCATCCATGGGCAAGGCTGAAACAGCAGCTAACGGCTAGATTAGCAATCGTCCGAGTGTCGTTCCACGTTTTTATCGTGTGTGAAGTACTTCCGATATTTTACTAGTCGAAATCGACCAACCAAGCGCCTTTGCCCGAGACCATCTGCTTTAATTTACAAGCGTCAGTTTACAAGCGGTTTTGGTTGGAAAGCAGCGATCAATCACGGCCTAATATCATGAGTTGGTCGGAAGATCATATGGTTTCACGTCTAACCTACCCGACTTATCGTATAGGCTATGAATGAAACATCATACGATGAACTTCTTAAGCACGGAAACAACAGAAGAGGATGATCTTATTAACAAGCAAATCACTGGCATTAGATCGACATGCAAAACAATACGAAGCATTATTCTCAGGAGGCACAGTGAACGGCTCGTGATGCCGCATGCCACAACATTCCAAGCTCAACTTTGCAATCAAACACAAGGCCTGGCATTACATAGACAATATTCGGAACAAACTCTTAACACAAGAATATCTCAGCAGAGTAACTATTTACTTCTAAACTGAACACAGGAATAGGAAAAAACACTCAACGCTGCTCACAGCAAGGGCGTCCCACTAAAAAATATGAAATGCATGTCTTCTGGCTAACATTAATGAGCAAATTTTGACAAGGTTTTCCAATTCCAATATATTAAACTAACGTCTTCTTTCTAACATCAATGATTAAACTTTGACAAGCTTTTCCCATTCAAAATATGTAATGCCTATGATCGTGGAGTCCTGTCGTAGCTTGTACTTGTTTGGGCACTTTTTGCCCAGGGCACTCCACGTGTTGTTAAATTGCCAATGGTCTCTGCAGACTAGTCATGTCACCGGTGTCTAATAATACTCTGTAAAGCTTCTCGGTCATTCCTTCTGTAATGTAGCGCAAACAGTGACTACTTCTTTCTGCAAAGTGGAATGACCAACTGCACCCAGTAATGCAGCAGTTTGCCTTGGACACATTGGCTCCTTTTGTGCAGTTCAACTAAAATCAAAGTCGGAATAAACCGACCTTTAATTTTGATATCCCTGTAAGCAACAATAGGTATAAGGGAAACAATTACTAAGAAATAGCGGTTGATGACTTGTACTCCCAGAATAAAAGCATCTACTGATCTACTTTATCTTAATGGGAAACAAAGCAGGAGAGTAGCAATTCTCCATCAGTGTGATTCATTCATATTGACCGAGACATTATCTTAACAACGCCTTGTTTCAACATGTATAAAGAACGACAAAGCAGAGAAGTACCATTTCCTAAAACAATGCAACTGATTCATTTTAACAAAGACATTATCTTAACAATACCTTGGTTAAACATGTATAAGGAACTACAAAGCAGGATAGTACCATTCCTAACAAGTGTTGCAGTTTGAACTAAGATTCAGTAGTTAATTAATTCTGAGAGTGGCATTGCTTAATTTTACCAGCGGCATTAGATTAACAAAAAGCATAAACAGTTCCAGGGGAGAGTGGGCGCAATAACAGTATGTCCTTCCATCTACTTATAAAGGGGGTGATGCAGAGTTTGTTGTAACAGAGCAACAAGCATCATGTCTGGGTTGGTCCCATTTTAGTTCACTACTTAATGGGAAAAGGCAGCAATACAATAGCTTCAATTCAACATTTATTTAAAACAGTACCAATACAAGTAGCACAACATCTCAAAGCACACTGCACAATCATGTGGATGAAGGCCTGTACCGACCTTTCATGAGACAGACAAGATAAAATACGAATCTGCCAACACGAATAGGAAATCCAATCTCGTTTTGTGCAGTTGCACTGAAATTAAGCAAAGTGTTTCGTGTAGCGAAGCAAAATGTCGCAATAGAAACAAGTTGAATAGATATCCCTGTTTAAACAGAGGCAAAAAGGAATCAATTATTGGCTAATAAAGGAGGCTGAAACATGCAGCCACAAAAATGGTAATCCCGCCAATCCCTAACTTGTTGCAGTTTCGAAATAAGATTCAGTAGTTAATTCTGAGAGTGGCATCAATTACTGGCTTATAAAGGGGGTGATGCTGAATTTGTTGTAACAAAGCAACAAGCATCATGTCTAGGTAGGTCCCATTTTTGTTCACTACTTAATGGGAAAAGACAGCAATACAATAGCTTCAATTCAACATTTATTTAAAACAGTACCAAAACAAGTAGCACAACATCTCAAAGCACACTACACATCATGTGGTTGAGACCAAGATTTGAAACAACTCGCCACGAAGTGAAACAAATCTCGATCTCCTTTTGTGCAGTTCCACCAAAATTAAGCAAAGTCACCGGTGTGACATTCAAGTTGAACTGCACAAAACACTCTTAAAACGTAAGTGTTTGAGTAGCGAAGCAAAATGTATATGACAACAAGTTAAATCGATACCCCTGTTTTAATAGAGGCAAAAAAGGAAACAATTACTTGCCGATAAAGGAGGATGAAACAAACGGTGACAGAAAGAAGCATCTAACTTATCTTGGATGGAAAACAAAGTAGGACAGTAGCATTTCTAAAATGGTTGCATTGATTCATATTAACAGAGACATTCTCTTGAAACAACATTGGTTAAAAAATGTAATCTACTTTTAACAGTGGCATTGCTCCAATTTTCCGGCAGCATTCTTAGATTAACAACAACAAAATAGTTGTATGGACATGCCAGCACCATGTGCGTCCACACGTATAAATGGGTGATGCAGAGTATGTAGCCAAGCAGCATATGTGCGCTAGTCCCATATTTGTTCTCTTTGAACCTTCTTTCTATGTGAGGGCAGCAAATCTAGTCCTGCACAAACTACCCGACCCCCAGTTTCTTTCCCTTTTCAACAAAGAGATCGGTTCCTTACAGATTTGTGTACTGGGTTACCCCTTTTTCCTTTTCGACCTACAAAGCGGCTGGATAGCAGTCTATACTACTTTCCGCCCTCCTTTCCTCATTGAACCCGTCCTAGATTCTTGCTCCAGCCCACCGCACCCTTCTTTCCTCTTTGAACCAAGACCTAGATTCGACTACAGATCGAAAAAGATCCACATGCAGCTAGAACAGCAGCGGTTTCAAATAAACTTGTACCTTAGGGTCGTCGAGGATGTGGCAAGGCGTGCAGGAGGCGGATCTACCCACACTATGTACGGCACCGAGGAAGAAGGGGTCGGTGGCCCTCCGCACAAGCTTTGGGTGAAAGAGAACAGCGCAGCCCGGCGGTGGATTGCCTCCCTGCTTGAGCGATAGAGTGAACAGTGCACCTCCTCCCGTTCCGGTGCGACGGGATCTGAACACCTCCTTCACCAGCTGTGAGGGGAGAGAGAGACAAGAGGCCAATGCAGTCTTGTTTAGATCTGGTGAAGAGAGGGTGAGAGGCTGTGAATATAGCAAACCCTAGCAAATGAGCAGCTGAGCTTCCAGTGTAACATATATGTAGTCTTGCGGCGTGTGGAAGTGCAAACCCTAGCAAACAAGCTGAAGCTCCCTCTTATATATATACTCTGTAGTGCGGACTGAGCTCCGGTGCCTTCTTGCACTGCTTTTGGCTGTATGCGGGTGAGCCAGCCACATTTTGGGCCCACATCATAAATCCAAAGGCAGGTGCACTAAGTCAATGAAGTTGCGTCCATATAGTACTCTCGTGTATATGACTAATATATAGTGGAGTGGTTTTCTTATTCTCTCCATAACAATCGTTTTAAATTGTGTAAGTATGAAATGAAACTCTTTATTTAATGTAAAGTGAAGAAAACTAGTACTACTTCCGATGAACTAACGATCCACGCCCACGCGTCCTGGTCACACTTCCTGTCCTTCACGTGTGGTACACTACCCTCCCTTAAGTGAACAACCACACATGCGCCAAATTATCGGAAACGTGTGGGAGTGTGTACAAATAAAGAATTTTAATTTTAATTTTCGGAAAGGTTTGAGAGTATTACAAAGTTTGACTTCAGACAAATCTAATATGCAGAGTAAATAAAAATGGAGGGCTACTACGTCCATCCAAGTTTTTAGTCCACACCATTTTTTAAATCAAAGTTAATAGATGGACAAATAAAATTACAGGGGAGCTGGAGACAAAATTGTGAGAAGGCTTAGAAATCAATACAAAACTTATGCTCTTAGTACCAACGTCGATCCTTCTTGAGGAAACATTTGGTTCATAGCCAATTGTGTGATAAAATTGCACCAACGTGAAAGGCATTGCGTCTCCAACGCAACCAAGGTGAACTGACGAAGGATATCATCTTTGTGCATAACAAGCAAAACAGCGATGGAAGACAGCTTGTTTTTCATTGAAAATCGATCAGCTCCGCCGGTGACACAACCATGAGGCGCAACCATGAGCATCGATAGGTCATCGTGGTGATGCATCATCTATTTGGCATCATGTTTGGGTGAGGCACCTATGAAGTTCGACAAATCCTCACTGTGGTGCATTTCTTCTCAATAATCAAGCTCGAGGAAGGAAGAAGCGTGGCGAGGAGGACGATGGCGGAACAACAATGGCCATCAATTTTGTGCAGTTCCACTAAAATTGAGGAAGACATGCCGGGTATGGAGACACGCATCGCTGTTTCCAAAAATATAAAAAGGGTTATAGCGACATCTCAATTGTAAATAAGAATTAATGAAAAGTACACCAACAAACAGAAGCATCATAATTATCTTGATGGGAACTAAACCAGGATACCCGAGAAAAAAAGCATTTCTTCATTTAACCAGTGATAGTACTACCACCATATGGACAACGACCGCACAACAACCATATGGACAATGACCGCACAACCACCATGTACTACAAATATACAGTGACAGACAGGGTATTTATCTCGTTTGAAATTAAGCCATATTAACCGGAGAGGAGGCAGTATGGACTAGCATTACTTTGCTGTGTCCGTCAACTTGCCGAATGAGGAGAAGGTTGCAGGACGGGAGAAGCTTGCACGCGGTGGCTCGCAGGACAAGGAGAAAATTTTGACTAATGCAAGCTCTCCCTCGCTCAGGCGGTGGACGTGCAACAGTTAATTCGGTGTCAGATTGCCAGAAGCATACATTATACTACTAGTGCTATTATTGTTCGACTTCCCGAATAGGCGAATAGCCAAGTGCAAAGTTTACTAGTAGTTATACTATAGTCTATAAAGGTACGTATTATACTAGTACTAGGAACCGGATGGAGGAGCGTCTGCACTCTTATTATAATTTTAAAATGTGATAAAGCAATCTACAACACATTTGGTTCTCTTCGAGGGTTCTTGCATGTGATAATGAAAGTTGATTGCATGGAACACTCGCCACAATTCTCACTTAATTCTGGCTCATATCCTGTTACAAATAGTAGCGCTCGGTAATATTTCCTCTTTTTTTGTTATTCAGCATGTAAACAGGTCAGCAAACCTTGCGGTGCATCTTCGTGTGAACCGTGCTTGCTGCACTTTGAATGTGGCCGAGAGCTGGCTTGATGAAACACCTCACTTCCTACTTCTTTTTTTGCGGTGTACCTCGCTTCCTAGTGACCAGTGTCTTGGCTGATCGTCCTAAGAATGCTTATATATGAATAAAGCTCTCTCATTGTAACATCCCAAATTTTCGATTTGGAATGTTAAACATAGGTCATTCATGCATATCATATTTTATTGCATTCTCGTTCCGCAATCCTCGAAATCCTAAGCAACTCAAGGACCCTCGGAGAGAGTTGGGGATTTTCCAGTTTTCATATTTGATTCCTATCAAATAGTGAAACGAGGATTTTTGATTTTAATTATTTTCTCTCTGAAAAATATTTCTTATTGAAAATATATGAGAGGAGATAATATGACTTCTCCAAAACAATTGAAATATTGGAGGAAAATTTTTAAAATCATTTATTTGTTTTTATTTGATTTTATTTGGATTTTATTTGCATTAGAAAAATTGCACGTTTTCAAAATTGCATTTTAGGGCCAAGAAAATGTTCATCTCGCTCTAAATATTTCATTTAGGCGGTGAAAATTTGATTAGAATTTTAGGTTTTATTTTATTTTCTAGGATTTTATTTCTGTCGTGAAATTATTTAAAAAAACTCTCGCTTGGTCGGGCTAAGGCCCAACAGACCGAGCCAGCCAGCCCGCCGCCTTGGCCCCTCCTCCAAGCCGCCCCCTCTTTATATCACGCCACCTTGACCCCCCCCACCACCACCACCAGCCGCCGCCCGCCTCGCCTCCGCGCTAGCCGCTTGCCGCTGCTTGCCGCCCAGGCCGAGAGCCCCCGCCGACCCTGAGCTGCCACCCCGCCCCACCGAGCCCCTCGCCAGAGGTACCGCGCCGATCCGTCGTCGCCGCAAGGCAAGTAAAACATTGATCATACTCTTTTCATACCCAGTTTTATGCATTAGTTCAATCCTCAAACATTGCATGATTAGGATGTCATTAACTTGTGGGTTGGGAAGTAGTTGTTGAGGTAGAACCTATTGCCTTGTTACTATCAAACGCTTGGGAGTTACTTCTACGTGTTGCTTATATTGCCATGCTATGCTCGTAGATGTGGTTTGGGTTTGAGTGAATCCATGACAGATGTGAGATTGTTAATTAATGGTTCAACTTAAGGTGGCAACTTAAATTAACATCTGGGTGGATTGAGGCACCTGGGGAACCCAGTGTTGTCTGTATTTTCTTGGAAATCCCGGTGTACCCGTGTGATCTTCCTATGGACCGCCACCCAGGCTCAAAGGGAACTAAGATGATTCATGCTAGAAACATCCGTGCGCAGCCACAAGCTATTATGGGCTCTAGCATAGTTGAGTAAGTTACGTGAAGCTCTTGAAGAGGTAGATCAGGAGGTAGTGGGTTTTGTAGGATTGGTATGGTCTACCCGGAGTAGAGAGTTAATGTTTCTGAAAGACTATGTCTCGGTCATCCGTTTCTCAAACACCATGCCATGCGAGAAATCCACGGAGGCGATCGAGTCTTGTGGGGAAAAGTGTGCAAACCTCTGCAGAGTGTATAATCTAATCATGGTTAGCCGTGTCCCCAGTTATGGACAATCTTGAGTATCTAGTATTTGGGTTATCACATGTATCTCATCACTCTTAAATTAATATTGTTGGGTTGTTAATTACTTTAATTGGGATTGAGTTGGGGTTATACCTTCTCAATGTTTCAACCACCATGATAGTTAAATTAAAATCTATTCCTTTGTTGTAGGGAAAAATTGTCTTTTCGCAAAACTATAACCATAGAGCTTTCCACCAGCCAAATATGCATGTAGTGATAGCATTATCCTGTTCTTGCTCTACTATGTTATATTGCCAGCATATTCCATGTGCTGACCCGTTTTCGGGCTGCAACGTATTATGTTGCAGACTTTTCAAACGAGGATTAAGGTTCATTAGGTCGTTGCCGTGCAGCTCAGCTATGCCGTTGGAGTTGATGGACTCACTTTATCTTCCAAGCCTTCCGCTGTTATCGCATTAGATGGCCTTAAGCCATATTATTGTAATAAGTTATCTTTTGAGACATTCGATGTAATAAGTGTGTGATTGCTACTCTGTTATAAATCGTTCGAGTCTTTATGCGTATCGACATTCTTGATCCAGGGATGACACGGAAGCACAGAGACTTGACCATCTGAGGTCGGGTCGCTACAAGATGGTATCAGAGCACATTCTGAGTGTAGGACACGACCACTAAGATAAACCATAGGTCACTCTTCTCTACTAATTTCTGACTCCTCTCCAATTTTCCACTCTTTAGGATGACGGAGATGAAGAACAAGTTAGCGCAACCGGATGAAGACACACCTTTTGGACGCCACTTGAAGGAAGTCACTAGATACTTGAACATTGGAATACCAAGTTTCACCGGGACATACAACTTCACCTTACCAGAAGAGGAGCGCTGTATGATTCAAGTACAAGTTCCAGGAAGGACGATCTCGCCAACTTCTAAACCCATAGAATTTTCTTTTGAAGCACCCACCTGGATTCTAGGCAAGAGCATGGCAGCCCACATTACCATGGGACGCATTGGAGAAGTCTACAACAGGGAACTCAAGGACACTATCTATCAAATATGTGGGCGCCGAGATGAGCAATGGGAAGTAATTAGCACAAGGAAGGATAGATCCATTGCAGCTTTCATCCAGGAACTAAACCAGCACATTCGACATCATGAGAACCAGATGTGCGCAGACATGATGGAATTGAAGAAGGTGAAGACCAGGATCATCGAGCTGGAGGAAGAACTCAAGTTTACACGCGATGGATATGAGGAAGAAATCAAGACACTACCGGAGAAGAACGACGACCTGGTTAAGAAGATCGGAGTATTCATGGGAGGACCAGCACCGGGAGAAGAAGACGACGACCCCACTTGCCCGGACAACTACATCATCATCGACGACACCGATTCTGATCCTAGTGATGATGACTATGAAGATGAAGCTGGAGCAGACATCATGGAGTCTTCCACCGATCAAAATTTCTAGATGACCACCATATATTAGTAGTATTCCCCCATGCATTTAGTAGTACCTGAGCACTTTTTGCGATAGTTCAAGACGTTTGTATGCCCTTGCTTTGATTGAGTGAAATGATTGTATTTGTCTCATGTGCATATGGGTAGTGCTTTCTCGTTAGACCTTCTTTTCTATTCTAATCTCTTCCATCTAAACCCATCAGATGCCTACGAGATGTGACACCGGTTTTGCTTTCCCACCGGAGCTCACCCAGTTGATCCAGCAGCAGAACACCTTGATGCAATTGCTAGTTCATAACCAGGGCAACAACAACAACAACAACAACAACAACAACAACAACAATAACACGCCGCCGGTGGACAATCTAGCCCGTTTTCTAAGGTTACAGTCGCCGGTGTTTTCCAGTAGCACCGAGCCAATAGTTGCTGATGATTGGCTACGCCGTATTGGAAGGGAGTTGATCACCGCAGGTTGCACAGATGCTGAGAAGGTGCGCTTTGCCGCACACCAATTGGATGGACCAGCAGCCTCATGGTGGGAGAATTACACGGCTACCTTTCCTATAGCCAATGTTACTTGGGACCAGTTTCAGCAAGCTTTCCGCACAGCCCATGTCTCAACTGGAGCTATGCAGATGAAGAAGCGGGAGTTCCGCAAATTACGCCGAGGGAACCGTCTTGTGGCTCGAGACGTGGATGAGTTTAGCAAGCTATCACGCTATGCCCCGATGATGTGGCCACAGATGCCGCGAAGCAGGAGAAGTTTATGGAAGGGCTGAATGATGAGATGAGCATGTAGTTGATGGTAGAAACCTTCAACAACTACCAGGAGTTGGTGGATAAGGCTCTTATGATTGAAGGGAAGCAGCAGCAGATTGAGAGCCGTAAGAGGAAGTATGGAGAAGGGAAGTATAACTCAGGAGCTCAGCAGAAGCCTCTCTTAACCCCGAATTCGGGAGGACTTGTTCATAACCATGGAGGTCACAACCACACTGGAGGAGGATCGCATAACCACAATGGTGCTAAGAATGGAAATGGGAACGGAGCTAACAACAATCAGAACCGCCCCAATCCAGCTACACCCGCCAAAAGAGACCTAAGTCAAGTGACTTGCTTTAAGTGCGGGAAGACAGGGCACTATGCCAATGATTGCCCTGAAGGAAGGAATGGAAACGGAAATGGGAGCGCTAGGAAGAAGCCTAATCCATTCAACAAAGGACAAGTGAACCACATTAACGTGGAGGTGGTTGAAGAGCAGCCGGACGCGGTAATAGGTAAGTTTTTGGTTAAGTCATTTACCGCTCTTGTTCTTTTCGATACTGGTGCATCACATTCATACATATCAAGGGGATTCGTGGATAAGTTTAATCTACCAACCCAAACCCTTAGGACCCCTCTTTTAGTGAGCTTGCCTGGAGCAGAGTATATGGCTAGCCGATGGTGCAACCAGATACCCCTAACCATTGGTACCCATGTTTTTCCGTCCGACCTAATTATCTTGGAGTCACAAGGATTGGATGTGATATTAGGTATGGACTGGATGTCAAAGTATGGAGGAAGCATAAACTGTGCTAGTAAATCAATTTATCTCACCACCCTGGAGGGAAAAAGGATTAAGTATGTATCTAGGCATGTGCCTAGGAGGAGCCAAGTGAATGCCCTCACAGGAGTTGTACAGGAGGAAGTGTCTGTAGTGAAGGATTTCCCGGATGTTTTCCCAGACGAGTTACCAGGCATGCCACCAGGTAGAGACATCGAGTTTTTGATAGAGCTACTGCCAGGTACCGAGCCAATATCTAAGAGACCCTATCGGATGCCCGCAAATGATCTGGAGGAGATTAAGAAACAGATCAAGGAGTTATTGGAAAAAGGTTACATTCGAAGGAGTTCATCACCTTGGGGAGCTCCAGTACTTTTGGTCGAGAAGAAGAATAAATCCCTAAGTATGGTTGTTGATTATCGAGCCTTGAATGAGGTAATGATTAAGAACAAGTACCCACTGCCGATAATCAATGATCTGTTTGATCAGCTGCAAGGAGCTAAGGTGTTTTCAAAGATTGATCTACAATCAGGATACCATCAGTTGAAGATCCGAGAGAAGGATATACCGAAGACAGCATTTACCACGCGGTATGGACTATACGAGTATACGGTCATGTCGTTTGGACTGACTAACACCCCTGCCTATTTCATGAGCATGATGAACAAGGTGTTCATGGAATATTTGGATAAGTTTGTTGTGGTGTTTATCAATGATATTATGGTATACTCGAAGAATGAAGAGGAGCACAAGGAGCATTTGCGTTTAGTTCTCGAGAAAATCAGGGAACACTAGTTATACGCCAAGTTCAGCAAGTGCGAGTTTTGGTTGAAGGAAGTTGGATTTCCTGGGCATGTTATACCAGGAGAAGGTATAGCAGTAGACCCCAGCAAGGTTCAGTCAGTCACTGAATGGTTGGCACCCACTTCAGTTAGCGAGATCCATAGTTTCCTTGGACTCACAGGATACTATCGGAGATTCATTGAGAATTTTTCCAAGATTGCAAAGCCAATGACTGAATTATTGAAGAAGGATACTAAGTTTAAATGGACAAAAGATTGCGAGGCAAGTTTTCAGGAGTTGAAGAAACGTTTGAGTACAGCCCCAGTGCTAACACTGCTAGATATACATAACGAGTTTCAAGTTTATTGCGACACCTCTCGCTTAGGACTTGGATGTGTGCTTATGCAGGACGGAAGAGTTGTTTCGTATGCCTCACGACAACTAAAACCCCATGAGTTGAACTATGCCACGCATGATTTGGAGCTAGCAGCCGTAGTGCATGCATTGAAGACTTGGAGACATTATCTTATTGGAAACCGTTGTGATGTGTACACGGATCATAAGAGTTTGAAGTACCTTTTCACGCAAAAGGAGCTGAACCTTAGGCAGAGAAGATGGTTGGAGCTTATAAAGGATTACGACATGAAGCTACACTATCATCCAGGAAAGGCCAATGTCGTAGCAGACGCTTTGAGCCGGAAAAGTTATGCCAATATCCTTGAAAGTAAGGGATTGCCGAAGGAGTTAGCTGAGGATATCATGGAACTTCGGTTGGAGATTGTTCCAAGAGGTTTCGTTGCAACAATGGAGGTTCAGTCGACATTGTTGGACAAGATTCGAGAAGCTCAGAAGGATGACAAAGAGATTGCCGAGATAAAGGAGAAGATGAGCAAAGGAAAGGACAAAGGTTTTCGTGAGGATGAGCACGATACCTTATGGTTTCAGGACCGAGTTTATGTGCCCAATAACCCAAAGATCAGGAAGTTAATACTTCAGGAGGCTCATGAATCACCATACTCAATACACCCCGGAAACACCAAGATGTATTTGGATTCGAAGGAACGTTTCTGGTGGACTGGTATGAAGAAGGATATTGTCGAGTATTTAGCCGTATGTGATGTATGTCAGAGAGTGAAGCCAGAGCATCAGAAGCTAGCAGGACTGTTGCAGCCTATGCCGATACCCGAATGGAAGTGGGATAAACTTGGCATGGACTTTATCACCAGACTACCTAGGACCAAAGCAGGATATGATTCAATATGGGTAGTAGTGGATCGCTTGACCAAAGTGGCTCACTTTATCCAAGTGAAAACCACCTATACAAGTGCGAAGTTGGCCAAGATATATATGTCCAGGATCGTATGTCTGCATGGAGTTCCGAGGACCATCATATCAGATAGAGGAACACAGTTTACTTCAAAGTTTTGGCATCAGTTACACCAGACCTTGGGTACGAGATTGGAGTTCAGTACAACATTTCACCTGTAGACAGATGGACAGACCAAGAGAGTCAACTAGATACTGGAAGATATGTTGGGAGCCTGTGCGCTAGATTATGGATCTAGTTGGGATGACAATTTGCCCTATGCAGAGTTCTCATACAACAATAGCTACCAAGCCAGTTTGAAGATGGCACCGTTCGAAGCTCTGTATGGACGCAGATGCAGAACGCCGTTGATGTGGGATGAGGTAGGAGACCGACAACTGTTTGGACCAGACTTGATCAAGGAGTCTGAGGAGAAGGTTAAACTGATTCGTGATAGACTGAAGATTGCTCAGTCCAGGCAGAAGAGTTATGCAGATTCAAAATGCAAGGAGATAACTTATGAAATTGGAGACAGAGCATATCTGCGAGTATCACCCTTGCGAGGAGTGAAACATTTTGGAGTTAAGGGAAAATTATCCCCGAGATTTGTAGGACCGTATCGTGTTTTGGAACGGATGGGAGAAGTTGCCTACAAGCTAGAATTACCTGAAGGACTGTCAGGAGTTCACGATGTGTTCCACGTCTCACAGTTGAAGAAGTTTCATGCTGAGATGGCCGATATACCGTTAAGAGATACAATACCCTCGGAGGCAATTCAGCTGGACAGCGATTTGACTTATGAGGAGAAGCGAGTGAAGATTCTTGACTTTGCCAGCCGAGTCACCCACAGCAAGGTTATTAAGTTTTGCAAAGTTAAGTGGAGCCACCATACCGAGGAGGAAGCCACCTGGGAACGAGAGGATGATCTTCGCAAAGACCGCCCTCACCTATTCTCTAGCCAACCCGAATCTCGAGGGCGAGATTCATCTTAAGGGGGTTAGGTTTGTAACATACCAAATTTTCAATTTGGAATGTTAAACATAGGTCGTTCATGCATATCATATTTTATTGCATTCTTGTTCCCCAATCCTTGAAATCCTAAGCAACTCAAGGACCCTCGGAGTGAGTTGGGGATATTCCGGTTTTCATATTTGATTCCTATCAAATAGTGAAACGAGGATTTTTTATTTTAATTATTTTCTCTCTGATAAATATTTCTTATTGAAAATATATGAGAGGAGATAATATGACTTCTCCAAAACAATTGAAATATTGGAGGAAAAATGTTAAAATCATTTATTTGTTTTTATTTGATTTTATTTGGATTTTATTTGCATTAAAAAATTGCACGTTTTCAAAATTGCATTTTAGGGCCAAGAAAATGTTCATCTCGTTCTAAATATTTCATTTAGATGGTGAAAATTTGATTGGGCATTTTGAGGTTTTTATTTTATTTTCTAGGATTTTATTTCCGTCGGCGAAATTATTTAAAAAAAACTCTCCCGCGCCCGACTCGGCCTAAGGCCCGGCCGAGCCAGCCGGCCCAAGCGCCGCCGCCCAATGTGTGTGGCCAGCCCGCCGCCTGGGCCAGAGTCCGAGCCGGACTCCGTCGTCGCCGCCTTGGCCCCTCCTCCAAGCCGCCTCTTTATACTCGCCGCCGCTGACACCCCCCACCACCCACCAAGAGCCAGCCCGCCCGCCGCCGCGCCTCGTCGCCGCCAGCGCCCGGCCGCTTCGCCACCGCCGACCGCACCTCGCCGCGCCGCCACTTGCCTCCGCGCGCCACCGAGCCCCGCCGCCAACCCCGCCCCGCCGGAGCCCCTCGCCGATCCGTTGCCGCCGGGTTTTTTTAAAACTGTTCGTTTTTTTTGAAACCCTAGTTCGATTTTTTTAGATCGGTTCGCCGATTTTTCTCGGTTCTTTTATTTAGCGGACGTTCGTCCGTACGTTCGTTTTAACGAATGGTTTTCGCCCGTTAGTCACAGCTAACGAATGCTCGTTCATTAGTCTATTCGTCAGTTTTCTTTTTATCGGATTTTTTTCCGCGATTATTCTCGATCGTGATTTCTGATCCGATCTTAGTTTCTGTTTATCTTTCGCTCGTTAGTCGGAATCTGGCGATTCAAGCGCCTAGAGTTTCGCCTCGAGACCCTCTTTCTGTTTAATCAACATAAACAAGATTTAGGTACTGTAAAATTTGACCTTAGTTCAGTTTAGTAAACGAATCTTGTTTCTTTCGTCGTTTGAGTTTCATTGCTCCGTTTGATTTGATTCTTTTTGCGAACCGGAGTTCTTAAGTTGAACTTTCTGGTCAATCTCTTTTATTTCACTTTTGCTTGTGCCTCTTTGATTGTTGCTTATGTATGTTATTGTTTGTTTGCGATAGAATTCCCGGAGTGCGAAGCGTGTTACTACGAGTCTCTGGGATTCACGGATCGTCAGCAAGGCAAGTAACACATTGATCATACTCTTTTCATACCCAGTTTTATGCATTAGTTCAATCCTCAAACATTGCATGATTAGGATGTCATTAACTTGTGGGTTGGGAAGTAGTTGTTGAGGTAGAACCTATTGCCCTGTTACTATCAAACCCTTGGGAGTTACTTCTACGCGTTGCTTGTATTGCCATGCTATGCTCGTAGACGTGGTTTGGATTTGAGTGAATCCATGACAGATGTGAGATTGTTAATTAATGGTTCAACTTAAGGTGGAAACTTAAATTAACATCTGGGTGGATTGAGGCACCTGGGGAACCCAGTGTTGTTTGTATTTTCTTGGAAATCCCGGGGTACCCGTGTGATCTTCCTTGGACCGCCACCCGGGCTCAAAGGGAACTGAGATGATTCATGCTAGAAACTTCCGTGTGCAGCCACAAGCTATTAGTAAGTTACGTGAAGCTCTTGAAGAGGTAGATCAGCATGTACTGGGTTTTGTAGGTTTGTTATGGTCTACCCGGAGTAGAGAGTTAATGTTTCTGAAAGACTATGTCTCGGCCATCTATTTCTCAAACACCATGCCGTGCGAGAAATTCACGGAGGCGATCGAGTCTTTTGGGGAAAAGTGCGCAAACCTCTGCAGAGTTGTCGGGGAAGCTGACCGTGACCCACGAACACCTATGGGACCTGGCGGACCGAGTCCCTTTTGGTTCGGTGGGGGGCGGAGATTGCACGAAGAGCAGATTGAGGCGATGCACACGAGCAGTTTACCCAGCTTCGGAGCTCTTCGGAGAGATAATACTCCTACTGCTGCTTGTCTGATTGTATTGTGTTCTTGCTAGGGAGCAATGAGAGCTACAAAACCTAGACCGAGTGAGTGTTGTCTCGAATGAGTCGAACCAGCCGAACCGAACCGTTTCTACGTTGCACATGGGCCTCCTTTTATAGGCTCAAGGGGTCACCGACAGGTGGCAACGTAGATGAGGGTACAAATGGAAAAACAGTAGTTGGTACACCGACTTGTACAGTGTCTTATACCTAACTCTGACGGCAAGGGACAAAGGCAATAAATGCCCGTCCATGTCGCCTAAACAATGCAGAAAGGGACGTCGAGGCGCCCGCTTGCCACGATGGCACCTGTCGGCGCCGCTTACGCTGCTCTCCGCTGGCTGCACAGCCTCTTGACCTGCGCTTGGAATGGCCCCATGGCGACACGTTGGTGGATGAGCTGGAGCGGAGATGAAGAGATGTTGCCTGCCGCGGCAAGCATCTTGCCGCGGCTGAATCCTTGTCGCGCCTGGGAGCTTGTCGCTCACCAAGCCTTCCCGGCAAGATCCTCTTGCCGGGGTCTTGTCTTCTGCGTGCCTTGAGTGGCCTTCCCGGCAAGCTCCTCTTGCCGGGGCCTTGTCTCCTTGACTTGAGCACTTTGTTCTTGAATGGCTCCAAAGGAACCGCGGAGGACCTTGGCGGTCACTAGGCAACCCTGCAGCGGGGTGCTGCAACTGCCCGTGCACAAGTTCGGGGTACTAGGGTACCCCTACTCTAGTACACCGACAGGAGCCCCCGGGCCTGGGCCACACACAGCGCCGAGCTTTGTTGGGCCAGGCCCAAAACAGTGCACGGGCACGCGCGGCCTAGATCGCGCAGTTACTCGCTCTGGACCCACCACGTCTCCCACGAACAGCACGCGTCGACTGCGGCGTCGTGGGGAGAGATCGTGGGGGTTTCTTTAATTGGAAAAGCGGAACGTCCGCCCCCTCTCCCTCCTTATAAGCAGGGGAAACAGGGGCAGGACGCCCACCTCGCCATTGCTGTCACATCTCAAAAACCACCGCCGCTCCCCCCTTCTCTCAAGTCCGAAGAGAGCGACGCTCCGCCCCCCATTGCCATCGGCGCCATCAACGCCGTCGGACTCCTCCACCACCTCCGCCATGGCTCCGAAAGCCGACAAGGGGAAGGGCGTGAAGTCGGCCGAGGCGCAGCGGCTCGCGGCGCTGCGAAAGGAGCGGGCCACCTTCGACCCCTAGCTCGACGCGAAGGAGTTGAGGGAGGGCTACTACCTCTTCTGGTCAACGGAGACGCGGGCGCATCCGCGCACGAGGGTGATCTCCGCCGCTGCATCCGAGAAGGTTTCTGTCGGGTATCCCTTCTTCGCGCTCTTCTTCTACTGCGGGCTCTGCCCTCCCTTTTCCGAATTCTTTTGTGATATCATGAACACCTACGGTCTTCGCCTCCTTGATTTCACCCCCAACGCTGTCCCGACCATGGCGGTTTCGCACACCTTTGCGAAAACTTTGTCGGAATCCACCCAAGCGTAGCCCTCTTCGCCACTTCTTCATGCCCGTGTTGAGAGAGGAGAGCCGCTTCTTTGGAGGGATTGCTTGGATCTCCGTGGATCGGCAAGAAAGAAGCATATCTAGAAGGAGAGCTCCGCAGCAAGTGGGAGGTGGAGAGCCGATTGGTGTTGGATCATTGAGGAGAACCGCAGCCCTTCACTTGCCAGCGCTAAACTCCCATAGTCGCGGCAACGATTGGAGCAACTTGGCGCCGGAGGATGCTAGGTTGAAGATTGCCGTGACCGGATCCTGCGCCTCGGGCATGTCGGACTCACTTGTAGGTCTTTGTTGACGCGGATTTTCTTCGCCGCGCGCTTCCCTTGCGGGGAGAGGAGGAGACCTGCTTGGGAGTTCCAAAAGCGTGGCGGACATCATGAGGCTGCGCCGGGCCTCAACTGGAATTTCACCGTCTTGGAGCTGGATGCGATCTTTGCTGGAGCTGTTCAAGCACGACCCGGATCATCCCGAGTGGTTCATGTTGCCGAGGGGGTCGTTCCTTTGTGCAACAACTCTTCGCTGAGCGCATCCGTGCGATGATGCGTTGCCAGCGATTCCCATGGGATCGTTCCAACTTGGCAAGAGCCCGCCGACGACGTCGTGCAGCAGTTCTTCGACAGCTTGGAAGAAGTGCCGATCCGCGCCGACGAAAGCAGAAGTGGCTCACCCGCCACACCACCGACGCCGAAGCTGCAGCGCATCGCCACCAGCAGGAGGAGGCGGCGGAAGCTGCTTTGTGAATTCGGGTTCACCGTGGAGGAGGCGGAGGCAGCAGAGGCGGCAAGCCTTGCCGATCGAGAGGAGCTTGCCGGCGCGAAGGAGCAGGCCGAGCTTGAAGCTGAGCCGAACGAGCCTGCCGGGGGCGCCTCCCCTCCACCTTCAGGTAGCTTGCCGCGGGAGGAGCCCGCAGCTCCGCCAAGAAGGCGCCTCTACAAGTACTGTTGCCGCGGGAGTGCCTCACGTCGCCACAGCAACGGGAGTGGGGCCTTCCGGGACCACGGCCCCTGCACCCGCCAAGCGTCCGAGGGAGCCTACTCTTCCAGCTCGTCGCACCGGAGGCGGAGCAGAATTCGACTTCTCCGCTCTCAGCTCTGAGGAAGAAGAAGAGTAAGATCTTGTCACTGTTACTTGTATTTCTTCAATTCGCTGCTTTGTCTTGTATCTGATTTGCTTGATTCTGAACTCTTTCCTTTTTCAAGACGCTGGCTCGGAGGCGTCGAAGAGAGCCAAGACCCCGTGGTAGTCATCGAAGACGATCCCCTGTGGCGTGGGAGGAGGCGCGTCTGAGACCCCTTGCCGGACCAGCAACCCTTCCTCGAGTAGCCCCCAGACAGCCCCCAACAGTAAGTATTTGGTCATTTCTTACGGTTAGGTGTGCATGGGTGCTCCTTCTTCTTGATATCGACTTGTTGATTTGTGTAGGAGCGAGCAGCCTCATCGGGAGGGCCCGGAGTCGTTCCGAGATTCCATCTGCTTCAACTCGCCGCCAAGGAGAATTCTCCGGTAAGGGCGCTCTCGGCAAGGATGCTTCTCCGACAAGGGAAGCCTCTCCGACAAGGGGAGCAGCGACCGACCGATGGTTGAGACGCGCGCCACAGACCCCATCGCAGTAATCCCTTGGGCTCTTTTTCTTCATTCTTTTTTGAACATTTGCTTGACTGTTCTTTCTTTTTCTGATCGTCAGATCCATCTGCCGCAGATCCGATGGAGACTGAGGTCGCCGGCGAGGAGGTCGCGCACGGCAACACTAACGACGCCACCACCATGGAGGAAGAGGCTGGCGCCGATGGGTCCGCCGGCGAGGAGGCCGCCAAGGCGGACGCCGCAAAGGCTGGCGAGGGGTCTGGCGATCGTACTGACGACCCTGAGGCCGCAGGAGCGTCAGGCGCTACACCGACCGCCGATCCCTCTGCCACCGATGCAGCGTCAGGCTCCGAAGAGCCCTAGCCCGGCGCCTATCTGAAGGCCGGCGACGGCGTCTTCATCAAGCTTCCATGGGCGTCGAGCTCCAGGGCGCCGGTCGAGGGAGAGACCTTCGACGAAGAGCTGCTCGCCTCCGCTGGGCTGTCGCTGGTTGATGCGCCAAGCAGCAGCGAGGGCGAAGTTCGAGGAGGAGCAGCTCTTGAAGAACTCTTGTCGCTCTACCGCGCCCGACAAGCTAAGCTGGAGTCCCGGAAGCACTTGTCGCGAGGCAGGAGCTGACATGGAGAACGCGCAGAAGAGCTCCGCGCCAACCAAGAAGCCCTCCGGACGTGGCGTAAGCGCTGAGCAACTCTCCGAAGAGCGCAGCCTTCATCCTTGAGAAGGCTGAGGTCGAGGAGCAGCAAAGGCTTGCCGGCGAGAAGCTATCTGCACAAGAAGGCGAGCTGGCGCAGCGGAAGATCAACCTTGACAGCTATGAGGAAGAGCTTGCCGCGCATGAGCAATCACTTGGCGGAGCTCTCAAGGAAGCAAAGGACGCTGCCGCAGTTGCCGAGGCCGCCAAGAAGGAGTTGGAGACAAAAGTGACGCAGCTGGAGGCCGGTCTGCGAAGAGCGGCGAAGAGCTTGCCCGTGCTGAAACACGAAGGCCGAGAAGGACGCCTACACTCTTGGCGAAGTTGCAAGGCCGTCTCGCTGAGAGGATCAAAGAGCTCGACGCCGCCAAGGACTCAAGGCAGATCTTGAGCTCAAGTGACCACCTTGATGGAGACGCTGGGACGGCGCCAAGGAGCGGAAGCGGGCCTGTTGGAGAAGATCAAGGCCAACGAGGAGCTCTTGGCGAATGCCACGACCGCCCATAACACCTTCAAAGAGAATGTGATGCTCGGGTCGAGGGTCTTGTAAATACAGCCACCGCCATCGACAAGGAGCCGATGGAGCTGGGGATGGTGGATCTCGGGTACCCACCGACGAGCATCTCCAACCCAGCGCCAAGCTCAGCCTGTTCTTCAAGGGCGTGGTGGCGGCTCTCCAGCTGCTCCGGAAGAGATCCCAAAGCAGTTGGCCGGCGAGTCGCGCCAAATCTGTCAGAGGGCTCTTGTGCAGTCTTGATGAAGGTGGCCTTCCGCAATCCGGGCGTTAGCTTCGCCAACATCCTCAAGTCCTTGCCGCCGACTGCTGACGTTGAAGCGCTCAAGGCCCGTGTCGCACCCATTGTGGACAGGGTGAGCGGGGTCAAGAGGGTCAATGGCGACCGCGTAGACTAGGCCGCCCATTTTATCTTTCCCTTGTCGCTGCTGATCATGTTTAGGAGAACAATCTATTAGATCTGCGACAAGCCACTTTGTAATATACTCTATCTTAGGCAATGATTGCAATGTTATTTCCTTTACTTGATTCCTTCCTTTGTATATTTGTGCCCTACGCTCTTAGGGAACTTGTCGGTAGCTGGCACCTTTGCGAAAAATGAAGCGGAACATCAAGAGCCTGCCCGGCGGTGCCGCCTCCGATAAGCAACCTTGTCGCAACTAGTTGCAGCTCACTTAAGTTGTTGAGCGGACTCGAAACAAAGTAAGGGCGCAAACTAGCTACGAGTTGGTTCCTCCGCGCACAGGTTTTCCATACAAAGTACTATCGCTCGAGGAAGATAACTAAAAATTTAAAACTGATTGCTCAAACTTTGGCAACTTAGCTTTTCTGTCGTTTGCTTCCCGGTAAGGCGAAACTTTCTCGAGCGATGCTTGGCGGCCCACACCATTATCTTATCCTTCCCCCCCGGCTAACTTGTGGGCGAAGGAACCTTCCTTTCTTATGAGAAGAAAGAAGAGAAAATAAAGTTATGGAGCCTTGTGGCTCGTTATTGCTTACCGGGTGTGGATGCTGCACAAAATGTCAGATAAAACATGCAAAACGATGATGAAAGCATGAAGTTGACAATTTGCACGCAACATATGAGCTTTACTGACGCACGGGGTCTGCGCCCGGCTTTGTACAAAGGATTACATGCAACATCGGCAAGACTTGTACAAAAGGGTGGTTGCTTGAACGGGTTCCGCAACCGCGCTCTATGGGTAAAACTTACGAAGATGCTCTATATTCCAGGAGTTGCTCACCGAACGCCATCTTCGGTCTCAAAGCGGACAGCGCCGAGCCTAGTGACTCGTTTCACCCGATAAGGGCCTTCCCACTTCAAGCGCCAACTTGTTGGAATTCTTGGCGGACTGAACGCCAAGAACAAGGTCGCCTTCCTCGAAACTTCCGCACTAACTCTGCAGCTATGGTAGCGACGCAAAGCTTGTCGATAACGAGCAGCTCGCATAACGGCCGAAGACGGTCCTCCTCAAGGAGCAGCGCGTCATCTTGTCGCAGCTGCTCTTGCTCAAGCTCATCATAAGAGAGTACTCGAGGTGACCCGTATACGAGTTCCGTGGGGAGAACTGCCTCTGCTCCATAGACTAGAGCGAAGGTGTGCGGCGCTGGCTCGATTTGGTGTCGCCCCGATCGACCAAAGAACCACCGGCAGCTCCTCAATCCAGTTTCTTCGCGACTTGTGCAGCCTGTCGAAAGTTCTGGTCTTGAGCCCTCACAAAGACTTCAGATTTGCCCTCTCCGCTGACCGCTGCTTGTCGGGTGAGCAAGCGTTAAGCAGACCTTGGCGCCAAGATCTTGGACGTCTCGCATGAAGGTGCGGCTCGTGAACTGTGTGTCGTTGTCGGTGATGATCCGTTAGGGATTCCAAAACGGCAAACAATTGACCAAGAACTTGACTGCCGATCGTGCTGTCACCTTCCTCCTCGCTTCCACTTCCGCCACTTTGTGAACTTGTCGATTGCAACGCATAAGTACTCAAAGCCCCGACAACTCGGGAAAGGGGCCAGGATGTCGAGCCCCTGCACCAAAAATGGCCAGGATAAAGGGATCGTCCCGAGAGCTTGAGCTGGCTGGTG
This sequence comes from Aegilops longissima, assembly GCA_021605205.1. Taxonomy (NCBI): domain Eukaryota; kingdom Viridiplantae; phylum Streptophyta; class Magnoliopsida; order Poales; family Poaceae; genus Aegilops; species Aegilops longissima. The sequence continues at coordinate 176,430,477 of CM038678.1, read as the reverse complement.
TATCTGCTTGGAATGGAACTCGCACGCTTCACACTTGGTTACTTGTGCAGTCGCATCCTGGAGGGCTGTCGGCCAGAAGAAACCTTGCCGGAAAGCTTTGCCGTCAAGTGCTCTTGCGCCAATGTGGTGACCACATATGCCTCCATGTATCTCTGCCAACAGCTTTTGTCCATCTTCCCGGTGAATACACTTCAATTTCACCCGTTGAGTCTTCTTCATGCATGTGTGTTGTCGACAAACTGGTACATACTTGACTGCCGGGCTACTCTTTCCGCTTCTTCTTGCTCTTCGGGGAGTTCTCTTGTCTGAAGGAAATGGACAATCTGCTGTGCCCATGCTGGAGCTTGCGGCTCGACAACAAGGACTAAAGGCACATCTGCTACTGCGGGAACATCCACTTCTACGGCAAGAACCTGCGGCTCCGCCGGAGCTTGATGTTCCCCGACAAGCTTGCCGGAGCAGAACTTGTCGGGAGCGTCTGCTTCAACGAAACAAGCCCTGGGGCTTGTCGGAGCAGACTGCTCCTCAGCGCTCTTGGTGTTGATCTTGGGGACCTTCGCGGCGGCGGCTTCAGGGAGCTCGGCCGGGAAGTAGTCACCAGAAATCAACTTCCTCTTCTTGTTCTGTCCAGTTGATGGCGTTATAGTTGGTTGAGTCAGCTTGAGCACAAAAATTCCTTGTTCCACAGGTAACTTTAGTGCGGCGCACTTTGACAGGCCATCAGCAATATCATTCTGAGCTCTTGGAACATGTTCCATTTGTAGGCCGTCAAAGTGTTCTTCTAGCTTTCTCACTTCATCGACGTAGGCTTCCATCAACGGACTCTGATAATCTTTGTTTACTTGGCGGACGACAAGCTGCGAGTCACCCCGATAATGAGCTTCTTGATCCCAAGGTCTCTGCAATTGAGACCAGCAAGCAAACCTTCATACTCTGCAGATTATTTGTTGCTTGCTCCTTGGGAAAGTGCATTTGGACTATGTACTTGAGGTGCTCTCCGTGGGTGCGATAAGCAGCACGCCAAGCACCGGCGCCTTTGCAGCGAGAAGGCACCAGCAAAATACATCAGCCACTCTTTACTTGCCTCCTTGACGGGATGCTCTCTCGAATTTCTTCATCCTGCGCTACGCCCATTCTGCTATGAACTCCGCCAATGCTCGCTTTGGATAGTTGAAGTGCTTTCAAACTTGAGGCCAAAGCTTGACAGCCCAAAGGCCCACTCGACAATCCTGCTGCTGCTTCGGATTTTGCAAGTATTCTCTTCAATGAAAGCGAGTGACGATCGTTATCTCATGTGCTTGGAAGTAATGGCGCAGCTTTCTCGAGGCCATGAGAAGGCCGAAAAGCAATTTCTGCACACCAGAGTACCTTGACCTAGCCCCTGGAGAAGGGAACCGACCAAAGTACACCGGGCGCTGCACCATCCTTTTCTGCATCTTCTCGCAATCCTTCGCAGATCCGTCCTTGTCGGGACCAGACCTTGTCGGTGAAGCCCTCTGCTTGTCGCTGGGTGCATCTGCCTTGGTTGCCGGCTCATCATCTGCCTCCCTTTCCGCTGCTAACGCAGCACTAACCACTTGATTGGTTGCCGCTATATACAGCAGCAACTTCTCTTGTGGCCTAGGTGCGACAAGTATTGGAGTGGAGGACAGGTACCTCTTTAAGTCCTGCAGCGCAGCCTCCGCTTCGGAGTCCGTTTCATTGACCTGCCTTTTCAAAATCTTGAAAATGCCGTATGCTTCAGCAGAACCTAGAGATAAACTTGCTGAGAGCAGCCACGCAACCGGCAAGTCTTCGTACATCCTTGACGCGCTTTGGTGCTTCAATCTGCTCAATGGCCTTGATCTTGTCGGGATTGGCTTCAATTCCCCGCTGAGACGAAGAACCCGAGAAGCTTGCCGGAAGGGACTCCAACACGCACTTCTCGGGTTGAGCTTGAGGTTGATCTTGCGCAGATTTGCAAAGGTCTCATCTAAATCTTGAACCAGAGTTGCTTTATCCTTGCTCTTGACCACTATGTCATCCATGTAAGCTTCTACATTTCGTGCATTTGCGGCTCAAAAGCGCCATGGACTACTCTTGCAAACGTTGAACCAGCATTTTTAGCCCAAAAGGCATCCGTATAAAGCAAGTTATGTGCCACATGGGGTGATGAATGCGGTTTCTCCTCATCCTCTTCGCCATGAAGATCTGATGATATCTGAATATGCATCAAGAAATGAAAGCAAATCACATCCAGCCGTGGAGTCAACAATCTGGTCGATACGCCGCAAAGGAAATGGGTCTTTGGGACAAGCTTTATTAACATCCGTGAAGTCGATACTGAGTCTCCATTTCCCATTTTCCTTATGCATAACTACCGGATTGGCCAACCACGTGGGATGGAGCACTCCTCGACAAGGCCTGCTGCTTCCAGTTTCTTGATCTCTTCGCAGATGAATTCTTGGCGCCCTCCGCCGACTTCGACTTTTTGCTTGACGGGCGCGCATGAGGACAGACAGCTAAGTGGTGCTCAATTACTGTCACAGGAACACCGGGATGTCGACGGTTGCCATGCAAACACATCGACATTCGCCCGCAGAAAGCAACGAGCGCGCCTTCCTATTTAGGGTCGAGAGTGGCACCGACGGTGAAGGTACCACCAGTGCCGCCCTCCTTGGCGGGCACCTTCTTGGTCTTCGGTGGAGCTGCCATCATCTTCTTGCACTTGCCGGTGGAGCTCGATGGTGCGTCCTCGACGGTAGCGCAGCACTCCGAAGAGGTGCGCTTGCCGGAGTGGGCATCAGAGCTCTTGCCGGACAAAGTGGTCTTCTTCTTCCCCCCGGGAGCTTCAGCGGCAAGTGATTTGCTATCCGTCGATCTCGCTGCTTCCGGTAAATCTTGTCGGCGCAGATAAGAGCATCTTTCTTGTCGCCATGAACAGAAATGACACTTATCGGGCCTGGCATCTTGAGCAAGTTGTATGCATAATGAGAGGCTGCCATGAACTTGGCGAGTGCCGGACGGCCAAGTATTCCATTGTAGGGCAATGGAAAATCAGCGACGTCGAACGTGACCCTCTCAGTCCTGAAGTTTAGCTCGCTGCCAAATGTTACCGGCAACGTGATCTTCCCTTTCGGCTTGCTCCTTCCTGGGTTGATTCCTTGAAAAGTGCCAGTCTCTTCGAGCTCGCTGTCAGGGATCTGAAGCTTCCGGAGCTCTGCGGATGAGATCAGGTTTAACCCGGCCCCGCCGTCAACTAGCATCTTGGTGACCTTGAGGTTGCGGATAGTTGGTGAGACCAACATCGGCAAGCACCCGACCGCGGTTATGCGATCAGGGTGGTCCTCAATATCAAAGATGATAGGCGTGCTGGACCATTTCAAAGGCCTGCGTGACTCTACGGATGGTTCTGCTGCATTAACCTCCCGCATCCATATTTTGAGCTGGCGGTGTGAGGTATGCAGAGAAGCACCACCGTCAACGCAGAGGACCTCCGTGGCTTTCTGAAACTCCTGCTCATCAGCTTCATCGTCTTCCATATCTTCATCGTCTTCCATATCTTCATCGTCATCGTCGTCTTCATCATTGTCGCGGCCGCGGGGAGGTCTGTCTCCTTGCCGCTGCTTGGCCTTGCTGGCGCCCTCCCCGCCGGTCGCTTGCTAGCTCCCCAAGACCTTCCTGGGCCTTCTCCTTGTCTCGCCGTCAGACTCAGCCTTCGCTATTCAACAAGCTGCTCGACCTTCTTGCAGCTCGAGGTCGTGGCCCTTGGTGCGGTGAATCTTGCAAGATTGCTTGTTGAGCTGTCCACGCTTGTCGGCGGCCGCCACAGCTTGGCGGTCGGTGTCGCCGCAACCTCCTTGCCGGAGCTACCAGCTTTGGCCTTCTTGGCGCCACCTCCGCTGTCGGACTGCTCGACAACTAGTACCTCTTTGCTCTTCTTCCTTCGATTGTTCCGCCGACTCTTCTTCGCCGGGGCGGTCTCCTCACTGTCATATCCTGCTTCTGCATTCTCTCCTGGGAGTCTTCTTCCTTCCTCAGCACGTGCACACTTGTCGGCCAAGGCATACAGCTCACTGACGTCCTTGACTTTGCACATCGCCATCTCTTCCCTCATCCTGCGGTTCCGCATGTTTTGATGAAACGCGCTGATCACCGCAGCAGGGTGGACATCTGGGATGTTGTAGTGCACACGGCTGAATCTCTGGATGAACTTGCGCAAGGACTCTCCCTCCTTCTGGGCGAGCAGATGAAGATCACTCTCTTGGCCATGAGGCTTGTGGCCGCCTGTGAAGGCGCCGACAAACTGATGGCACAAATCTGCCCAAGAGGATATGGAACTGTCCGACAAGTGCATGAGCCAAGATCTGACATTGGGCTTGAGCACCAGCGGGAAGTAGTTGGCGAGGATCTTGTCGTCTCGTCCCCCCGCAGCCTGCACCGCGATGGTGTAGATGCTGAGGAACTCCGATGGGTGTGTCCTGCCATCATACTTCTCTGGCATGTCTGGCTTGAAATTTTTCTTGTCGGGCCACTGGACTTCCGCAGCTCACGAGTGAACGCAGGGCAACCTACCGCGTATGGAAAGTCACCGTTTTCGGGCGCTGCATGTCAACATGGGCCCGGCCGCTGGTCGGATTGACGCCGCTTTCTTCGGTGCTCGATGTGAGTTCGAGCGCCTTCTTGTTGCCGTTTGAAGAACTTGGCGTTGATCACGGCGAGCTCGTGGATCCGATGACGCGGTGGAGTCGCTGTCGAGGTGGATCCGACGAGTCGGCGATCTTGGCCTTTGGGGTGGGGAGTGCATGGTGGTTGCACCCCCACAGGTCTCGTCGCCACCGGCTCTTGCCTTGTCGTCTCGCCGTGGCAGCGATGTGCTTGTTTGCCGCAGAACATCGCCGTTGGCAAAACCGATGAGACTTTGAATGGTGGCCCTCCATTCATCGACCTTGTCAGCCATTGGAGGGTAATCCAGGAGCAGTTGAGCTCGTGCCAAAGCTTCCGCTTGAGTGGTGGGCGGTAATGGCGAACGGTGCGAGGAGCGGGTTGCGCTCGGACTTCTAAATACATTAGAAGGAGCAGTATCCCGTCCAGCGACCGCGCCCGCCGCACCAGCTTGTTGGCGCTTGAAGCTGCTCTTGAGCGCCCCTCGATCCACCAGCTCGATCTTGGCATGAACGTATGGCGCTGCGAGCACCATGACGCTGTCGGTCTCGCGCCTCCTGAGATGGACGCGGTATGTATCCGGACGCCGAGGTCTGCGCCGCTTTGTCCTTGACTTGGCAGCGTCGTGGGCTCCCTCGACGACGCCGTTCCTCGCTGGCGTCTTCCCCACCACTCGCCAGCTCCGGTGGTGGTGGGTTTGACGCGACGGCTCTGCTGCCGCCAAGCCTTCTTCTTCGGTGGCATGTTGATGAAGATGATGAAGATGTTGCTCGTGTGAACTCCGGATCAGGTTCACACAGCCTCGACGCACTTCTACCGGGCGCGCCAAAGATGTCGGGAAGTCGACCGTGACCCATTTAACACCTATGGGACTGGCGGACCGAGTCCCTTTTGGTTCGGTGGGGGGCGGAGATTGCACGAAGAGCAGATCGAGGCGATGCACACGAGCAGTTTACCCAGCTTTGGAGCTCTCCGGAGAGATAATACTCCTACTGCTACTTGTCTGATTGTATTGTGTTCTTGCTAGGGAGCAATGAGAGCTACAAAACCTAGATCGAGTGAGTGTTGTCTCGAATGAGTCGAACCAGCCGAACCGAACCCTTTCTACGTTGCACATGGGCCTCCTTTTATAGGCTCAAGGGGTCACCGACAGTGGCAACGAGATGAGGGTACAAATGGAAAATAGTAGTTGGTACACCGACTTGTACAAAGGTCTTATACCTAACTCGACGGTAAGGGACACAGCAATAAATGCCCGCCCATGTCGCCTAAACTGCAGAAAGGGACCGCTGGGGGCCCGATTGCCACGATGGCACCTGTCATTGCCGCATCGCTGCTCTCCGCCGGCTGCACAGCCTCTTGACACGCACGCCTGGAATGGCCCCATGGCGACATCGCTGGTGGATGAGCTGGAGCGGAGATGAAGAGAGGTTGCCCGCCGTGGCAAGCATCTTGCCGCGGCTGAATCCTTGTCGCGCGGGAGCTTGTCGCCACCAGCCTTCCCGCAAGCTCCTCTTGCCGGGTCTTGTCTTCTGCGTGCCTTGAGGGCCTTCCGGCAAGCTCCTCTTGCCGGGCCTTGTCTCCTTGACTTGAGCACTTTGTTCTTGAATGGCTCCAAAGGAACCCGGAGGACCTTGGCGCCACTAGGCAAGCCCCGCCGTTAGTGCTGAATCGCCGTGCAGACAAGTTCGGGGTACTAGGGTACCCCTACTCTAGTGCACCGACAAGAGTGTATAATCTAATCATGGTTAGCCGTGTCCCCGGTTATGGACAATCTTGAGTATCTAGTATTTGTGTTATCACATGTATCTCATCACTCTTAAATTTATATTGTTGGGTTGTTAATTACTTTAATTGGGATCGAGTTGGGGTTATACCTTCTCAATGTTTCAACCACCATGATAGTTAAATTAAAATCTATTCCTTTGTTGTAGGGAAAAATTGGCTTTTCGCAAAACTATAACCATAGAGATTTCCACCAGCCAAATATGCATGTAGTGATAGCATTATCCTGTTCTTGCTCTACTGTGTTATATTGCCAGCATATTCCATGTGCTGACCCGTTTTTGGCTGCAACGTATTATGTTGCAGCATTTTTTTGACGAGGAGCAAGGTTCGTTAGGTTGTTGTCGTGCAGCTCAGCTATGCCGTTGGAGTTGATGGACTCACTTTATCTTCCAAGCCTTCCACTGTTTTTGCATTAGATGGCCTTAAACCATATTATTGTAATAAGTTCTCTTTTGAGACATTCGATGTAATAAGTGTGTGATTGCTACTCTGTTATAAATTGTTCGAGTACTGTGTGTGTTAGCATTACTGATCCAGGGATGACACTGAAGCACAGAGACTTGAACATCGGAGGTTGGGTTGCTACACTCATTTACCCGCAAAAAAGATTAAGCCATATTAACCGGAAAGGAGGGAGTATGGACTAGCACTACTTTTTGGTGTGTCCCGTCAACTCGCAAAACAAGGAGAAGCTTGCAGGACAAGGTGAAGCTCGCTTACGCCTTTTGACTAATATAACCTACCCTCGATGGACATGCATCAGCCCATTCGGTGTCAGATTGTCAGAGGCATACATTGTAGTACCCAACATGCGGATACCATCATTGTTCCACTTCACGAAGAGGCGAAGAGCCAAGCGCAGTAGTACGAGTAGTACTACTACTAGAACCGCATGGTGGAGCCGCCTGTATTTTATTTTTATCTCGATAAAGTACACGCTTATTTCGGAGAAGGGCGGAAAACGACAGCCCAACATGTAATGAATGATATCGATCAACCAACCATGCTCGAATATATCTTGGCCTCGTGCGAGCCCGTCTGTGTTCTTGCTCCTCGCTCTCTCAAGGAACGGCGGGTTGGCTCTTTGCCGCCAATTGAGATCGATTTGCTCACACTCCTGTCCCACATGTCGCTGATATGCCAAGAGGAGGTGCGCTGACCGACCGCCATACGCTGCATTTGGTTTTGCACCTTCATACTACTCCTCCCTCCGTCACAGTTTATAGGGCACGCTTCATTATGATGCATTTCTCTCAATGCATTTCCACCACCAGAGAGACTTTAGACGTGTTTGGTTTAATGCTCAATTAATTAGGGCGTGGTAACCGCAATCAAGTCCACAATTTTCTCTCCATGTACTGTACTACTATGGAGTGGAGTAAGTGCATGCATGTGTGTACCCGGGGTGGAAGCACTGCATGCATGTGTGTACGCATTATTCCCTCTAGTAATAGACGCCGTGTTATAACTACCAATGCTATTTTTCAGGCCGATCGCTAGTCGCCTTGGTCCCACATATTTTTTTTTCTTTTTTCTGAAGTGCGCTGTATAGACAGTGACGGATGGAGTAGTATGAGCGGATGCAAAGAAGAGCGTATTGATAGTTGCTTCTTCAGAGCAACTTACAGTGGGAAAGGTGGGGCTTATGATTTGAATGCTCATTACTCACTATTAATGCGGCGCAACGACCAGGCTGAGTCTCCCATGCGGTTGTGCACTACCCCCTTGGTTCTTTAATATACTCCAGAGTATTTGTCTTTCTGGAGATTTCAATGAGTGACTACTCAAATATTTGTCTTTTAGGATTTCAAATGGACTGCACATACAGATGTATATAGATTTTAGAGTGTAGATTCACTCATTTTGCTCGTATGTAGTCACTTGTTGAAATCTCTAGAAAGACGAATAGAATATTTAGGAACGGAGGGAGTACACATATGAAGCAAAATGAGTGAATCTACACTCTAAAATATGCCCGTTTGAAATTTGTAAAAAGATAAATATTTAGGACGAAGGAGTATAATTTTGTGCATGGCACATGGACACGGATGATGAAGAGGTTGCTGGCAATGTTGTCAAGCTTCCATCATTTGTTTACATAATTGATGTACTATATAAATAATTTTCCAGCAACATGAAATTGTACAATGGTGTGAGCTTTCAGATTTTGTTTCGCGTGTCTTGCCATCGATGCTCTCTCGGAAACAATAAAAAACTAACTTCCTTGCTAATGCATGTCAATTATTAGCAGATCAGAGCTAATAATTACATCACAACTGAAGACAGTTGTGAGAAGGTGTTAAATTAAAATTGATCCATGCTTTCATTGGCAGCAACGTCCCCCCAGCTCTGTCTAAATCAACAAGGCATGTTGGGAAAAAAAGTAGTTATGGAGCAGGTAACATTCCGATCATTTTGTGCAGTTCCACTAAAATAGAGCTGAGCGTCCCTGTTCCAAAGATATTAAGTGTGATTACGATAATAGAGGACTGCTGATGAAACAATAAATGCACAAATAGAAGCCGGTCACCTTTGTAGTCTCTCTTAAGACTAACTAGTTGGAGAAGATTAGGCTCGGAGTTGGATGAGGAGGATAGAGAAAAACCAATCTCCCTTTGTGCAATCGCACTGAAATGTAGAGATGTTGCCCGTGTGACATTTTAGTACAACTGCACAAAATACTCTTAAGAAAAAAGTGATTTGTGTAGTTCGCCAAAAGGTCACAATAGCAACGAGGTGAAATGGATAACCCTGTTTGCATAAAAGAGGTAGAAAGGAAACAATTACTGGCCAATAACAGTTGATGATGCGACGACAAAAAAGAAGCATATTCCTTGTCCTAAGGGAAGATAACAACACGGTTGTGTTTGTCTAAAACGGCGTGAGGACGAGAATGCAATATGGAAAGTACGCCGGACGAGCTACGTTTTGGGCAATGAACTATGGAAGATCCAGATGCAGCGACGTGGGAAGATGGGCAGTGGAGCAAGGCCGGAGGGGATACCTGGAGGTCGTAGGGATGTAACTAGGTGAGCGGCGGCGGGCGGAATCGGCGAGCAGGTGGCGTAGGCCCTGCCGCGCCGGAGCTTGGTCAGAGAGAACGGCGTGTGCCGCAGATCGGGACGTGCTGCCTCGGTGTCGTCGAACGGAGAAATGATGCACTTCCTCCCTTTCCCCCGGTGGACGGGATGCGGCCGGATCAGTGACCAACGGTGAGAGAGAGAGAGGCCACCGCACTCCCTTTCCCCCGGCGGACGGGATGTGGCCAGATAAGTGACCAACGGTGAGTGAGAGGCCAGCGCAGCCTTGTGTGAGATACTCTGAAGAGCGACAAACCAGGCAGGCAGGCTCCATTGTATATAGTGAGTGGACTACCTTTTTCTCCATAAAAATCGTTTTATATTCTATGTACGTGCCATTGAGCGCTATAACTTTATTTAAAAATAACGCGACAATGCGTCAAGTCGAAATTTGTTTCGTGCACGCGTGGTACACGACCTCCCTAGGTAAAAAACCGCTACAGGCGTTCAAATTAGCATGTGGGCTGCCATTCAATAAAGAAATGGGCTCCACCGTGTACCCGCGCGGGTGTGGCAGGGCACGAAGCGTGAGTACATGCACGGTGCACCTATTCTCTTCTTGTATACGTACACCACCTACGTGGGGTTGTGTGAGAGAGATACAAACCTAGAGAGATAGAGTGTGTGGGTTCTCGACAGTTTTTTGGGGGGGGGGGCAATAAAAAAATGTAACATATGCAATGTGTGTGAAATAGAGTCTTGGATATAACATATATATAGAGGGGGTGATCCACGAGAAGAGAGTGGAGGTATCATCGGCTTGAGGTGTCCATAGAATCGAAGAGAGGGCTGATGTGTGTGTGTGTGTGTGCACGCGCAATCGATAAAGAGTGCCATCGAATTTGTGTGTGCCCACGACAAAGATATAGAGTGGCTGGCCTACTGGAACGTGAGATGGGACATGTGCAGTTTGTCTCTGTGGCATGGATACCTACTTGCAGCGCTCGATTATTGGTGTGTGGTGGGGGAAGAGGGAGGCCCAATTAACTATAGAGGTACAATGGCTGGTATATGTGTGGAGGAGGAGAGAGGCCTACCTCGTGTATTAAGGAGATCGATCTGCCTCATGTATTAAGGGAGATCGATCGGCATCCATGCATATGTGCAGGAGAGGAATAAGGTTGGGAGAGAGATAGAGCTAGAGTGTTGGAGGGGGTGGTAGTGGAGTTGCTTCTAACAAATGGTGGGATAGGCTTGCTAGACAAACGGAGGGCACGCCCGCAATATCAATAAGAGAGGAGATGGCTGCTTGTTGTGCGTGCACGTGTGTGAGAGACGGGTCGGGAGGCATGCACGAATGATGACGGGGACGATGTGGATGTGGTAAGCAGACGTAACTACATAGGAAGATCAATCGCCCTTTGTTAGAGAAAGGAGAGACATAACTTGTGAGGTACGTCGATCGATGGGGGGGTAGTTAAAGTCGATCTAGGTATATGTTGGGAGATCGATCGGTATACATGCATGTGTGTGTTAGAAGCAAATGAGGCACGAGGAGAAGGGTAGAGAGAGAGAGAGAGGGATGCATGTAGGAGGTGGTACGAGAGGCATACTATATCAAGGGGGGAGGAGTGTGCGAGTACGAGAACGATGAAAAGAGTGGTGGGAGTGAGGCATGGACGGTGACGAGAGAAAAGGGGAATCTTGTGTTTGTGCTAGGCACACCTGGCTAGAGAGGCATATCGATCGATGTGTGCCGTAAAGAAGGAGCTGGGGGGCCTACACACACCGTGGGTGAACGACCCAAAGTGAAAAGACGAATTTGCGCGATGGAGCTAGAGAATGCTGAGGGAGGGTGAGAGGGATGCGGGCGTGTGCATGTACAAGAGAAAGTTAGTGCTAGCTACAAAGATAAGAGGGTTGTGTGGGTGTAAAAGACGAATAGAGATCATATATACTTCATTATAAAAAGCGAATTCGGATATTTGAAGAATTTATCATAGTGTTTCAAACCGACGCATGTGTGAATATATATAATGGTGATACACATGGTGTGGTTATGAACGTGTTATACTACATTTAATATATTTTATCTCTACTCTTATAAAAGAACGGAGTTGTTGATGATGGTGTGCCTGCCATCCTGCATTATAGGCCGTCCGATTTATATCTGGCGGATAGCAAGGAAACTATGATGGTTGAAGTTGGCAACAATCATGATTGTAGATTCTTATTGAAATAGAGAAACGAATTCAAATTTAGTTCGAATTGCAGCGGTAGTATTGACATTTGGAATGCACTAAAATGTTGGTATGAGTAGGTTACATGCATTATACAACAAGCGAAAAATTTTAATCGGACATAACATGGATTCATACTCCCTCCTTCCATCTATATAGGGCGTAATGAGATTTTTAAGACCGCCTTTGACTATTGACAAGATTAATAGTACATGACATGCACAATGTGGAAATTATATCATTGAATGAACCCTTCACAAACAAATTTAACGGTGTGCTTTGTGTAAGTTGCATGTCATATATCATTGCTCTAATATTTGGTCAAAGTTAGCATCGAAAAACGCATTAGGCCCTATATAGATGGAAGGAGGGACTAGCTTTGAATAGCATTTGTATAGTAAAACAGGGCAAGACTCTCTCTTTGTGAACTGTGAATAGTTTTATTTTTTTGTTTTCTTTTTGGTTGAGGGAAGTGTGAATTGATTTGGTACGTACAAGTACAATATTACTACACGTTAGGCTTGTCCCTAAAATTCAACCCGCGTCTTGTTATATCCCGAAAATTCAGATATCATGCTCCCAAAACTGGCGCCTTCACAACCCGCGCCTTGCTATCCCGAAGTTACAATGCGCGCGAAAACTCCCTCCAGCTGCCAAATCCCGACACATGAAATCCCCCTTCTAACGCTGAGCCGAAAGGGCCGCTAGTTCAAATCGGTGGGGGGTACTTTTGTAACACACCCTACATTTTGGACAAGTGCGTCCCTAAGTCACGCTTCACCCCCTCCCATCACCCCCTTTCCGCCATTCAAAATCCCAGGCCGCCATAACCTCTCCGCTCCAGCCGCGAAACCCCACCCTCCTCCGTCCGCCACGTCACCGCTGCCCAGCCGGAGCCTCTTCCCCGACGACGTCCTCCACCGCAACAGCTCGACGTCCCTCGTCCACCTCCCCGGATGAGGATCCTTCGTCCATCTCGCCGTCCCGCCGGTTCAGCCGCCCCGTCCTCCACCTCCAAGGAGCTGCTCCGACGATCGCCTCGTCTATCGCGGCTGCTCCATCCCCACAACGCCGCCTTAACCTGCTCCACCGGAACCGCACCATCCTCACCGACTGCTCGAACGAAGCCGAGGCCTACTTGGCGCCACCAAAGAGGTTGTACACTCATCACATCGCACCTTCTCCTTAACTCGACCTCCTGGCGCCGACGGTGCTCCATCCCGCACCCCCATGGAGCGGCTACCTTGAAGCTGGCGCCGCGGGCGACATCTCCACGGCGGCTCACCCCCAGTGCGAGGCCCCTTCGGCGGCAGCGTCCATACCAGCCGGACCTGCTGCTGTTGCTCCGGCTCTTGCTCGATCGCTCGGTTGCCCAGCTGCTGCTGCTGCTCTCCCCCTCGCTCGTGCTGCTGCTCTGCTCCAATTAAGCCACACTTGCCGATCGTTGAATCGACTTTTGGGTCGATCGATTTTAGGGGTTGGGGGCTCGCGGAGTTAAGGAAGAACCACCCGCAGCGGGGACGGGGGCTCACGGAGAGGTACCCCACTATCTATCTTAGGGTTCAGGGTGGGGCGGGGGCCTAGAGGGCTGGCCGGGGCGGCGGTGGCGAGTTGTTTCGGGGCGGCGAGGCGGCGCTGGGGCCGGCGGTTCGGCCGGTGGTGGCTGGCGGCTCAGGGGGGTGCAGGTTGAAGATGAACTGCAGGCCCTCCCTAAACTACATGTCAAGTGCCTCTCTGCTACCATTGCGTTCAGTTTCGACAGTAGCATTCAGATTCCACAGTAAATTTCAGTTTCGACAGTTAAGTTCAGAGTCAACAGTTTTTACCTCATCTGTTGTAGTCAGGTGGTTTTTGGTGATGTTAATTTTACATCCATTTTACATCATCTATTGGAGATGCTATTAGAATCCCACTTGAGATTGACGATGTCTATCTTGTGCTGCTTCAGCCTTGACGTCTTACGGCTCACCGGAGCTGCTCCAATGACAGAACGATCCATCACAACAGAGCAGTGCCCTGGACGCCATCTACAGATTCCTCGGATCTTCCTCCACGCCTCTGACAGCCACCTCTGCCTCAACTGCTTCAGCGACCAACCCAATGATGTTGAGGTCGATACTGCTACGGCAAAGAGGTTGTACACATGTTGCATCACTTATTACTATACATTCACGTCGATCCATTAGGGCTATTTTGGTTCAACGGAAAAACGTCGATCCACTGGTTGTTACCATCACTCTAAATTTTTGCATGCTCTCCTTACATAATCTCACGATATTTTTTTCGTATGCATGTCAGATATTATACACAGTCATGCTGAACATGTAGAGAAAACGAGAAGAGTTTTGCGCGGCAATACAATGTCATGCATACATCGCTCCATGGTGGGTTCAATGGCAAACCCTCCTAACCCCTCTCCATATTGTAATCCAGAGGAAGATATCTGTTCGAGGCGGATTCGAGGCCTTGTGACCACTCCTATTTACCCCTAAAGTGTTTGTTCTACCTTGGCATGATGATGCTAGTCATATCATGCATATGTTGCCTTAAAGTGCCTACTTTTGACATCATATATGTCATCCGCTTAGTTTAGACATGTTCTGTAATGCCACCTGCTTAGTTTCTATATCATATATGGAATTATGCGTCTCATGTCTTTTAGCCAGCCATAATATATGTGAAATGTGCAATGCCATCCTGTTTAACCAGGCATCATATATTTGAATGATATCTTGCCCATCCTTTTCTTCATTACATTTCCATTTGTCAACAATGCTTGTACATTAAACTACTCTTCCGTGAATCAGCCATTTGGGTGGGAGATGGAAAATCTGGAGTGAAAACAAGGCCTTCAGAGCGCATGCTACCGTCAAGCAGATCTCTTGTTGGGTCCCGATAGCTCCTCAGAGATGGATTCAGAGACAGATGACCAGTCCTATTCCCCCACTGAGGTGTATGCTCTAACTTGGCACGGTTATACTGCTCATATCATGCATACAATGTCTTGCATTGCATAGTTTAGACATCATATACACAATATTCAACACCATGTTCTTAGTTCAGCCATCATATCGAATGCCCTCTGTTTAGCATATAAATCACATATGTGAATTAAATGATGCGATCCTGATTACTTAGATAACATGTAGGTGAATTATGTCATGCGATCCTGTTTAGTTATTCATCATATCTTTGAATTATGTTATGCTATGCTATCCAGTTTAGATAGACATCATATATGTGAAATTATGTCATGCTATCCGTTTTAGTTAAACAATATACATGTCAACTATTTCATGCCCTCTTTTTTCCGCACTATCTATTGCATCTGTCTCTCATACAATGTATGTACAATCAACTATGTTTCCTGTTTATCAGCCATTTGAATTGGAGCCGGCGATGCCAGTATCTAGCGGACTAAAAACACGCTCTTCAAATAAAATAGTGCTACCCCTTGGTGGAGATAGCACCCCGGTTGTACATGCACAAGAACCAGCCCTACCACACATAACCCAAACTCTCGCAGATTGTACCCCTACTGCGATGGACAGAGAACCAGCTTTACCCAATCTAACCCCAACCCTAGCCGATAGTAACCCAGTTCCTATTGACACAGCACCATCTGCACCACAGAGCTCCCAAACAAGAGCAGTTAGTAAGGCAGCTCCAAGGCCCAAAGGGCCAAGATTATCACGATTTAACCCCAACTCCACCGGTTAGTACGCCTATTCCTGTGGAGGAAGCACAACCAGCTAGTCGTAGTTTAGCATCTATCACATTTGATGTTGTTAAATCGTATGTGCGATCTTCCCATCTTGGAAATATTATAATCAAGATGAAGGAAAATGCGATTGCAGGTGTGTTTGTCCAGAGTTATGTGTAAGTAATGTTATTCATGACAATTACTTTGCTTCGCCCCATACATCCTACCTCCATGATGGTTATAATACAGCAAATTTTCCCATTTTCTCTATAGAGAAGGACCGATTTGGAAACTCGGGATGAGGTAACCTATGCTAATACCTCTGCTATCTTCAAGAATGCTTGGTGGCGATGATCGAATTACTCAAGAAATTGTACTTCACCGCAAAGAAACTCATCAAATTCCTTATGTTTTCCTCGAGACACATTTATCGGACGATGACCGGGAACGCCTTGTTTCAGATCGTCCCGAACCACGAATGTGGTAAGGTCTATGAGCTCATTTTCTATTTTTAATTATTATATTCTTGCGATTTCATCGTACTGCTCATGTAGAACAAGTGCCTAAACCTCAAGAACAACTGTTCTAATTTAAGATTCCATTGCTATCATAGTTCAAAAAAGCGCTAGGTGTTAATCGTATGCGTTTTGCCACCGCTTTGCGCTTTATCGACCAAAGCGCATACTTATGCGCAGTTATGCACAGATTATGCGTAGTTATGCGCAATGCATTTTGCCAACGCCTAGAGCCTAGGCGCGCCTTTTTTAACTATGATTGCTTTGCTCTTGTATCACTGTATTTACTCATACAAACTTATTTTTAAATTGAAGGATCCAATCGAAACTCCAATGGCACAACAGGTATGTTCACGCATGTTTCTTTAACAGGTTTGCTCTTATCAATAGCTCTGTTGATTTCAATTTCAATTGTGTATACAGTTGACTTTCATATCATGCACATTACTAGCATCACAACAGAGCCAATAGTGTTGTTGTACATGTAGACCTGTGGTACCCCTCTGAAATCTTGTTGTGCCGTGTAGTTTCCCACGCTTTGTATTCTTTCACTGCTACTTTGTCTTGAACTGATATGATTTGAACCGTGTCTCTATTTTGATTTGGAAAGACAATGCAGTGACCATACACTACAAAAAAATACACTTCCGTGATGATACATGTTTGTCATAGTAGGTCGCGTTTTTTGTCATGCATGTACATCCATGACGATTTTATGACGTAATCAAGATAGTCATACATGTCTTTGTCAGAGAAGTGTTCCATGACATTACGAAAATTATCATCACGAAGTGTCCACTTTCATGACGATAAATCGCGTCACGAAGTGCTTTCCTCAAGGGTGACCGACGTGGCATCCACCGTAACGGAACACCGTTAAGCTATCGGTCGGGTTTTGGATCCGATAACCTGCTAACAGCCCCAACCAATGGGAAATTTCCGTGTAAAATTCTTATTGGCCGGACGAAACACGTGTCACTCGTCGCTGAGTCGATAGGCGCCTATGATATGTCGACACGCGCCATGGCCCACCATCGCCCATTTAGCTTACAAAGCCGCCCGCTTGACTTGGTTAAAAGTTAACGAGTGGCCCATGAAAAGCTCGTTAACGGTCTCTTCAAGAATAGCCCATTTTACGGCCCGTTAACTCACGCACCCGTTAGGGCCCTAAAGGAAATCGCCCAACAACGCCATGTGGGCCGAATATAACACCAGCCCATTTCACTTTCGCCCATGTATGGCCCATGACGCCTTTTCGCCCATATGCGGCCTTCGTATCTTTCGACCCTTTACAGGCCCACGGTGACTCTAGCCCATAATGAACAGTAATTTTCTTTGTACCCATTAACGGCCCGTGATTTACATGGGCCGCTTCCAGCCCGTGTTAGCTTTCGCCTATTGACGGCCCATACGCTCTTGGGCTCCTTTTCGCCCTCGACATTTCCGCCCACATCGCCTATTCCCCAAATGGGCCAAATTCGCCCATGGCAAGAGTCGGCCCACATCTTGGCATGTTCCCCAAATGGGCCAAATTCGCCCATGGCAAGAGTCGCCCACATCGGCTGTTACCCTAATGGGCCAAATTCGGCCCATGGCACGAATCGGCCCGTTTCTGGCCTGTTAACCCGTTGCGCCGTTTCCAACCCGTCCTATATTTTGGCCCATTAACGACCCGTTATGCCTGTGACTGAATTAAGCCTTTGCAGTCCTACGGCCTGTTAACGGCCCGTTATCGTGCTGGGCCGATACTAATTACGCCTGATTACGGCCCATGTAGACCCATTTATCCGACGGCCCGAGGCCCATCGATTACAGGCCCATTTATCGACGGCCCGAGGCCCACCGATTATAGGCCCATTTATCGACGGCCCGTAGGAGACCCATGGATCCTACGGCCCGTATATGGCCCATGGTAGTTGCGGCCACTAGCAAACCAGGTAAAAAGAAGACTAGGAAATAAATAAGGCCGAAACTAACGCTAGGCTATTAAGGCGATTGCACATATTACATCCACTCGGCATCAAAGATCGCCACCAGTGCAAATATAGGGAACACCCTACACTATACAAAAATGGCTTGCTGTCTTCAACCGGTGGCTGCACATTACGAATAAATTTTGTATCGCACCAAAACAAATTACAACTATATAACAAAAGGAAGGTTGGCATAAAACTTAACAGTCTAGCAGATAAATGCACCACCAGAAGTTCAGAAGCTAAGTTCATTTGACCTGATTGTTACATTTTCATGCTGTATTGTTCGGTGGAGCACCATAACCATCGCTTTCATTTCCCCTAGGCTCCTGAAACACATAGCAAATGTCTGATAGTCTGGTTTCAAAACCATGCATATCTTGACGACATTGAGCAATGTTTCTCCTTGTTTCACAAAGGGCCTCTGTTAGGGAATGGACTTGTGTCTGGAGCGCAGATACAACATTGCTTTGAGCTTGCATATCTTGGTCATGAGGCAGTTTGGACGATATTGCCTTAACAACCAACCCAGTATTACGTAGGAACGTGCTTTTGGCACTGTTAGTGGACAGGTACTGACCCACTGCAGCAAGAGCTGACATTGCGGTTATAGTTGCCTCGCTACCTTCAGAAAGTGGCAGTTCCACCATTTTTTCCATAGCTCGCTGAAAAGTTGAGGTTTTACATTAGTAGTACCAGAACAGAAGATATTAAGGAGGCAGCAAAACCAAACAAAATAGCTTTGGTCTATATACAAAACTTATTCTGGTGAACCCATGTAAAATATTAGTTGTATTTTATTGCAAAGTACATAATAAAACCAGGTTCCAAACATATGACCATGTACCATCGCTAATGTATTGTCTATTTCTTGTCAGGACCGGATTTTTGGGATATTAATTTCCCAGAAAATGGCCCTTGTGCTCACCAGCCCCAGGATTACTATTAGCTGATGAGGCACCAACTTGATACAGAAATTCCAAGCAAAATACATAATATGTAGTACAAGACCATTCTGGCCTATGGGTACAACAAATGGTTTCTAGTGGTTGATGGCGGAAGCGTTTTGTGGACCTTCAGCGCCTATGGGACTCCATTTCCCACAGGAACAGCTGACCAGGTTAACTCCTATCTTCACGAGGCTGCTATCACCATGGCTTAGGTTCCGGGGCTGTCTTCGCAACGCCTCTCCACGCAAGGGATCCGCCAAGACAATAGCTGGGACAAGCCGGTGAGTACTTTGAATGTACTCGCAAACATTATGAACACGGGTATAATATAACAATTGACAAATATGCTCTGAAATATTCTATGATCACAATGTCAGTCATCAAATAAAATGTCAGATGCATGCAAGCAGGTTATTTATATACATGAATATGCAATAACAGAGTAGTAATAAAATGCCCGATCGGGTGTCTTAAGCGACGTCTCGAAAGGTTAGCAAATAACGAGCATGTCTCAGTCGGGCGTCTGAGCGACACCACATAAAGGGCTTATAAGGTAAATATATAACAAGCATGCCACAGTCGGGCGTCTGAGCGACACCACATAAAGGGCTTATAAAGTAAACATATAAAAAGCATGCCACAGTCGGCGTCTCAGCGACATCACATAAAGGGCTTATATGGTAAATAAATAATAAACATGCCACAGTCGGGCGTCTGTGCGACACCACATAAAGGGCTTATAACAGAATAATCACAGTGAATATCCAGGAGGTAGGACCGTCCCAAGGATACTCAATGAATCAAATAATGAACATAGTTAGTTCACAAAAATAATAATCATAATCATCATATGTCACCGGTCATAGTCACGTTCTGACTTAGTAGTTTTTCCTCCGAAGACCGACACTAAGACCGACACTTGACCCATCCCAGACAGTAGTCCTTACCGATGGACACAGCTATTCGAATAGATGTTTAATCTCTGCAGAGGGTGTACCCTTTACCCATGAGTAACGGATTCCCATAGTCCATCGGGACTAATTCCGTCTACGGTCTTTCAACTGAAAACACACCTGACCTGCACACACCAGCTTAACTTACCGGTTTCTGGAATCACCCACGACACCTGTCAAGCAAAACTATAAGTGGGGAGGCTACAACCTCGCGTAGCATGGGATCAAACTTATATCGCGCGCTCTAAGGGGTGGCCTCCCCTCTCGGTCCCAACCGGAAACACCCATGCCCCCGGACCAGGTGGCATGCCTACCGGATGCAGCCGGTATCTTCCACCATGGCCTCTCTGTACGGTGTGTGCTATAAAGCGGTTGACGACTTACTGAACCGTACCCTACTTGTTGTAGGGACAAGTGGTAGTACGAAACAAGTATGGGGGTTACTGGAACAAGACTCGATCTATGGTCAACTCAGGAGGTTTAAGTATTCCCTGCATGGTTAGCATAACGAATACATTTCACCCAACATACATAATCACCACTCATCATACCCCCCTCATGCCATACTGGATACCCTCGTCTCGACGAGGAACTAGGGGCAAGCTCAGGTCTACCCAAGACGGAGACTTTCCCGGCTTCCTTCCGGCAGGCACAAAAGGCATACGAGAATGATTACTGTCACAAGCTAGACCATTTCCAACAGCAAGGAAATCTCCATATATGCATTCATGCAAATGATCATATCACCACATAAAATAACGAGTTCTACGTATTGAGGTGGTGTCATAATCGTGTCAAACAATGCATGAAAAATATTACGCCAGGGTTCAGAATGCTTGCCTTCAAGTTGTGGGGAGGCAGGGTGCACCCCAAAACTTTTGAAAGTTTTCTCCTCTCTCAAAAATCCTATTGAAAAAAATATTTTTGAATCAATACATAGTTTCAAAAACAGTACCAAAAAGTTGTCTCAAAAATTATCAAATAAATCTGAAAATAAACTAGGCAATATTTGAGAGAGGTAGGAAAAAGAATCAATTCATTTGGGGTTATATTTAAAAAGTTATAGCCAGTCAAAGTTTTTGTCAAAATATGTTTTTAAATAAAACAGAAAAAGAAAAGAAAACGTTTCGAATAGGTACACGTCGAAGACGTACTCTGGGAATACGCCTCCACTTATGCCTGCGTGGACCGGCGCTGGGTCTCTGACAATGGGCCCGCCTGGCCCACCGGTCAGGTTTGACCAGTCCACACGCGCGTCGCCTCCTCCGACCGAACGGAGGCGGAGCTCCGGCGAGGCTCGTCGGCGAACGTAGGCATCCCTCGAGGATCTGAGTACATGGGTGGGCTCGGGTGATCGAGGCGAACACGTGGGTACCTGCCATGGTCGCCGTCGTGGACGGAGTCGCCGACGACGAGCTTCGCGGCGGAGATGGCTTCGGGTGGATTTGGGGTCCTGGGCTGCGGTGGTTCCTGAGCGGGTCTGAGGTGTTGGGCGGCTCCGTAGGGTCATGGGGAGTCGGCAAATGGCGTCGGACGGACGGGAGGGGCTTTGGTTGCGACGAAATCGGCCGGGACTTGGCGGCGGCCGAACCGGCCGGAGTCGGGGAAGACGGCCTTCTTCTCCTCGACTGCTGGCCATCGTGGCCCTAGGGGGATAGCTTGAGGTTGCTTGAAGACTCGGTTGAGCTCGGGGGCCCTTATATAGGCGGTTGATGTCGGTTCGCGACGGACGTGGATAGGATCGCCGGCGACCGCCATTCTGTAGTAGCAGGGGGACGTGGCGGCGACGAGTGCTTGCGGACAAGCTTGCGGATGAGCTTGACCTGCTCCAGGGGGTAGCTGGCGAGCGCTGGTGGCTCGGGCGGCGCCGTCCGCGGCAGGAGTTGTCGGGGCGGCGGTGGCGGCTTGCGTCGGTGGCGCTGTAGGCGCCAGGAGAGGGCCAGGGCGGCTCTGCGGTGAGGGAGGGGTCGGGCGCGGCGGCTGGGAGAGGGGAGAGGCCAGGACGGGTGCGGGAAATGCGGCAACGCGACGCGGCGACTCGTGCGCATGCACGTGCAAAACACGCGCTCTGGCCGCGCCCAGAGCGTGCACGCCAACTGTTCGGTGAAATGCCAGTGGGTGCTAGGGGTTTAAGATGAGGCTGGGAATTAGAAGGCCTGTGTTAGGGTCGTCTAGGAGCTTAATGGACATGCTAGTTTGTCCAGAGGTGCAAGGTCACAGTGCAAAACTAAAATCATGCCAAAACTGTCCCTGCACTCAAGGTGTTTGACAAAATGCCAAGAGCATCTAGGAAACTTTTGGAGAGGCCAAAATCTCCAGATCAGGGTCTTTTTAGATGCAGGTGAGGGTGACAAGGTCATTTGGGCAAAACCATAAACTTGCTAATGCAATTTTTGCAAATCTTCAGTTTTTGACAGAAAGGAAAAGGCATGATTGCATGCACTTAAAATCCCCCAATGGGTCCACTCTCCTGGACTTAGGGGTTTGGCAGGGTGGTCTATAAGCAGGAGAAATAATCATGGTAAAGGAGCAAGTTAGAATATGTGTCAGGACCCCGATTCCAAGTCACATCGATCTAGCCGGTAACACCTCATATCACTTTGCGGCCTCACGCACGGTATTCCCATGGGTGTCGCCTTACCATGGCCCGGACCGCTTCGCCTTTTGGCTCACGATATGATAGTGTCGCTAGCATCCATATGACAGAGAACCCGGCCGACATGGCTAGTCGTGAACCCAAAGCGGCACTAACCCATGGGGACAGCATACATGAATCACATCGAGCATGTGGTCATCAACGTGAATCCGGGCTGTAGCACGGGCTAACAGGACTCCGTATCCCGGATGTAGCAGGCTAGGCAGGACTCGGATATCACCGCGTGACATTTCAAGGGACGTATATAGGAACGAAGTGAAACACATGCCGCCAGATCAAGTGTCCAAAGCAGAGTCTTTGGCTAGCAGGACTCCGTGAACCGGGCTGCAGCGGACTACTATCGCCAGAAGCACTAGACTACATTTCCCCATATGAGAGGCTGCCAAGGATAAACAACTAGATTGTCGGATCCACACATACCAAGCATTTCAAACATACACACAATATGCTCAATATGTGTAAATACAACATGGCATCACAACATAACTCTACGACTCAAATATTTATTCATTAGGCCCGAGGAGCGAGATATTACAAACATGGGTCTCATGACCCAACACTCGAGCATACAAGTCAAAACACAAGCGAAGCTTAACATGTCTGAGTACAGACATCTACAAATGAAAAAGGCTGAGAAGCCTGACTATCTACCAGATCCTGCCGAGGGCACAAGATCGTAGCTGAAGTAACAAGCTAAACGTCGAAGTCCACGCGGAACTACTAGCGAGACTAAAGTCTCTCTGCAAAAACATAAAATAGGCAAACGTGAGTACAAATGTACTCAGCAAGACTTACATCAGAACTAACTACACATGCAACATTATCAACAAAGGGGGTGGTGGAGTTTGACTGCAGCAAGCCAGCTTTGACTCGGTGGCTATCCTGAACTACGACTGCAAGTAACTCTTTTGAGGTGGCGCACACGAGTCCACATATTCACCAATCAATACATCACTATGGATCCGATCCCGTCTTCCTACGAGAGCGCCATCCATATCACTCATGCTTATCTTGCGCATTTTAGAGTATCCACTTTCACTTGTCTATGAAATGTTATAGCCAACCCAGAAGTCCTTTTCCGCGGACACGGCTATTCGAATAGATCATATTAACCCTGCAGGGGTGTACTTCTTCACACACGCTCTCACCACTTATCGCCGTTTACACGACATGTACTCGGCAACCTTCAAGCGGAAGCCCAACGTGGGTGTCGGCCACGGCCTACCTAATCACTCAAGTCCCTAGTCCAGGTTTATCGCCTATTCGGGTTCCATCCGCAGGGAGTCCAGCCGAGGTTTCCACTAACGGCCCCGAATGATGTGTGCAGGGTTCCCGAGACACCAAACGGGCGAATCGGTACACCGGGCCACGGTGTATCTACAGCATCATAGCCCACCCCTAGGGTCAGCGCTACGCACGGCTTCCAACACATATCCTACAAACACCAGAAACTAGTTGCAACTCCTGGACAGAGGACAAGGGTGGTTAAGAAGCCGAGAGAGTCAATTAAGGATCCCAATGTGTGGTAGTAACTGCTTCATGGATCACAAACACGTAACTCAGTTCCCGAGGACGGCTTCAATGAGACCACCCACCATGTACTCCTACATGGCCTCTCACCGCTACCTTTACCAAATCGTGTTCACACACTTAGCTTACACACGAGAGGACATGTTCACACACCCATTCCAATTCATTCCCGATGAATCGACTGACTCAACTCTAAGCAAGAGAGGCATGACAAACAAACATGAATGAGTAGGCACAACAGGGCTCAAACAACTCCTACTCATGCTAGTGGGTTTCATCTATTTCTTCGTGGAATGACAGTCATGCAGAGGATAAAGGGGTTCAGCTACCGCAGCAAGTAATGTATGAATCGTTGTTGTCCTAATGCAGAAAAGAGAGCAGGAGCGAGAGAGTGGGATTATATCGAATGAACAAGGGGTTTTGCTTGCTCGAACTTCTGAAGATAGTATAGTTCTTCATCGGTGTCATTGATCACATCGTCGAAACGCGTCTATCGAGAGGGGGCAATTACCGGCAACTGAGAAAGAAACACAATCAATGCAATGTGAAATATGATGCATGCTCATGACATGGCAACATGCTGGTGTCTTGAGCTAATGCAGCTAACAACAAAGTTAGATGAAGTTGGTTTGAACCCTAAGTTCAAATCCAAACTCCATATGTGAAATTCAAATGCCATTTATATGATTTGTCTTGAACAGCAGCTATAAGTTGTTCTAACATGCATGAAAACATTACAGATGGATAGATTGGATTTTTTTGATAATTTTTCATATATAAATTATTTCAATCTGAGCTACGGTTGAATTACTATGAATTTTAGAAGTTTAGAATATTTTCTGGAATTTCCTGAATTAAAATAAATCCAAAAAAGGGTTATTGCGTCAGCATTAGGTCATGCTGACCTCAGCAGGTCAACATGCAGGTCTGGATCCACACGTCAGTGACACAGACTGGTTTGGGTGGATGACAGGTGGGCCTAGTCAACTGCCACGCCAGCAAAGTCAACCTGACATGTGGGCCCAGTGGGTTAGTCTAATTTAAACAGGGAATAATTCGGGGGTTAATCTAGCGTGTGGGGCCCATCCGTCAGTGGCACAGTGATCAGCTAATGGCGTTATTAGTGTTAACTAAGTGTGCCACGTCGGCTCGCCGGAGTCCCACCGGCGGTGACCAAATCTACGGCGGAAGCTCATCGGGGATGCGCTATAGGCGGCGTATGGACGCGCGAAGGCCACCAGAAGGTAGCCCGAGCATGCCCGCATCTAGCTAGCCGCACGGGAGGCCGCGTGGTCGCCGGAATCGACGACGGCGAGCGCACCTGCGGTGGCCGGAGTTCGAACGTGGAAGGGGTTGACGCTACGGTGCACTAGAGGAGAAACCGAAAGGCGCTCCGGGCTCTTGGGAGTTTGCTGAGCACGCTGACGAGCTCCGTTGCGAGCTTGTGCGGCTATGGCCACGGCTGCGCCATGGCCGGCGGCGAGATGCTCCGGTCATGGTTGGGGATTGGGGCTAGAGCACGCGAGGGACGACGGGCAAGGGGAATCGGTCAACGCCCACCATGAGCTGCAGGATGGTTAGTGCGCCGGGCGCTGGGCGGGCCGAATCGACGGAGGCATTCGGCGGCCGTGGTCGGGGAAGAAGCCGCGACATCATCTTGGGGCATCCGAGCTTCAGTGGGTCGACGTAGAGGGGCTTGGGGTCCGGGCGGAGCTCGGGGTCACGGCCACGGTGCAAGGGAACGGCGGTGGGCGCAGCGGCAGTGAGCGGCGGCGACGGGCTCCGTTCGGTCGCGGGAGGGAGAGAGAGCAGAGGGGGATAGGGACGGAGGGAGAAGTGGACGTGGCGCCAGGGAGGTGCGTGGCATCTCCAGGGGGGTCGGGGAAGCGAGCAGAGAGGCAGGAGGTGGCGCTCGGAGGGCGCAAGGCGGGCGAGCACACGCCGGCGCCCCATCGCGCAAGGTTCAAGACAACCTTGCCTCGGTGGGTTGGTTGGCTTTGCCCAGCCGGGCTGCTACAGGTGGGCGGTTGGGGCGCCTGTAAGTACTATCAGTACTATCTCTCTCTCTCTCTCTCTCTCTCTCTCTATTTCCTAATTATTTCAGTTTTCTATTATTCTGTAAATTTTCAGGGCTTTATTAAAAATACCTATGCACGTTCAAAAATCATGAGACTGCTTGTGGCCACTATTTGGATTATTTCCAATAACCAGAATTTCAGTTCATGAGTATTTGGACATTTAATATAGTATATAAAATTTAAATGCCCAAATGCAAATAAGGTATGATTTAAATCCAGAGCCCAATATGTCATGGAAAAATGTTCATCACCTCCGTTATCAAGTTTCAAAGATTTTCCAAGAATGATGAACATTTTGGAAGCCATTTGGATTTATCGGAAATATTTTGGTTGAAGCTAGTGAATTCCTTTAATGCTAGGGTTTAGCCAATCCCCATTTCAAGTTTCTTAGAAATTTAAACATGATGACATGATGAGCAAGCAAAATCAAGCAAGGCCGATCTGGGTCAGGATACCACCCCATTAAACAAGAATCTCGCCCCAGATTCAAGACGGAGGTAAGAAGTCAAAGGGTCACAAGCTAACACGATCTTCGCGATCCAACTGTCCTTCTCAAGATGTTGACTCATTGCTTCATATTGATCTTGACGTCTTTGCTTTCGAGAACTTCATCCAACACGACAACGACAAAGAGGAACTCTGCAGGAATCGATCTTCTTAAAGATCGAGCAACTTAGGATCACTCATCAAGCGAGACATTGAGACATCTCTCGAGCTGCGACACGGAACACATCGAGAGGGATGGAAGAACAAACGACGGGGTTTGATTGGTTGGCAACAATTCCACGCTTAGAAAGATGGTGGATGGTGTCAAGGTGGCGAGGAAATATTTACCATGATCCCGTAACGGGGCACCTCGAGAAAGATGACTCGTAGAATTATTCCCTCAAGTGGCAAAAAGAATTACTTTTGATTCAGAGATCATTGAAACTCTTTATACCAGCCTAAGGCAATCACAATCGATCATTTGAAAGAGTTCGAAAGAATGACATACTCGGACTAGAATGTATGATGTGGACTACCTTGTTGAAGACAACGCAATGGATGATTTTGCTTATCATTGTAGGTGGAGGGGACCCATGGTAAGTCCACTTTTGATGATGATCCTAGACATCAATTACTGAGAAGGGCAGCCCATGGAAAATTGGCACGATGGGATGCAAGCTGGGAACAAAATGCAAATGTTGGGAAGGTTCCAACCATCATATCTGCCTGAGATTCAGATCCGATTGGTAATAGGATACTTCAGACTCATCAAGCCTAGAAAGAGAAATGAAAGTTTGCAACACAAATCGACGAGATGACGTTGCGAGATTCTCGGGAGATGGACTATGGTAGTGAGCTCCAAAACATGAGCGGGTTCTGCTACAAACATGTGAACATGTTGTCCCAGACAAGCATGGCCACATAGTAGTCTTATGATAAAACACTACCGAGTTCTGATTAAGAACCATCATTGCGGATAACGAAGCCCTTACATAAGTCCGGATTAGCTCTTAGGAAGGAAGTTCTTCTCCTTGAACAAATCAATCAGTGGCTTGGGGCGCTAGGAATTGCATATGGAATGAAGATGATCAGTCTATCAGACCATAGAATACTTTGCACAGGCATGACTGACTTGGGATGATTCCAGAGGAAGCAAAACAAACCTTTCTCAAATTCATGGCAGCAACTTACACCTAAAGCACATGAATTCGAGGAAGTCACTTCTTCCATCCAAGCATAGGCTTCATGAACGGAACACGAAGGCATTGCTTACAAAGTTTTCAACACTAGGTTGATGTTCAACATGAATCATGGGGGAGACAAAATGCTGCTGATGGGCTCAACGGCAACTCATCGGAATTTCCATATCACTAGACTTCCACCATCATGTGAACACGGTAATAGCATTGGTCAGACCCAAAAGATATAATGGTGTATGCTCGAGGGATCAACCACGTGTAAGACAACACTACGAACATCGTTGGTACTGATTTGATTTGACGATAGCCCACACTCAAATCAAAGGATTGATAAGACAATAGGTCCAAAGAATCGATCACAGGACCAATCGATGAAGATATCATCTTTCTTCAACACACACTACACAAGAATATCCCTTTGGAACGAACTAAGTTAGGCAAGCTTTTATCTTCCAACTCTCCAAGTTGTTGTCTAGCTCAACCAACTAGCTCAGAGATATCCAACACAGATTCTTGGAGAAAGGGTGGTTCACAAGAAACCAACCTGATCACGAGCTCAACATAACAGTCAGGAAACAACCCGGTAACACTTCCAAGAAGATATTTGGAAAGTCACGAACCACCGTTATGTTACTAAGCTAGAGAACAATCTTGCTTTTCACGGCAAGACGATATGATCAAAAGAGTGAGGGATTGACACAATCCTAACTCATTGATCGAAGAGTGCACCAGAGATAAGGACTAGGTGGCACGATCAACCTTAGGATGATGATTTAGCAACCAACACGCTAAGAATGAGAATATTGTCCATTTACTACCAAGCAACGAGTTGCTAGGAGTATTGATTTCACACATCACAATTCACTTGTGGGCATTCCGGTTACAACAACACGAGGACCGAGGAATGACTAATGATGGTGAGAAGTATCACTACGTCAAGAATTCATAAGAGGTGGTGCAATTCTCATGACACTCTTGACATAAAGATGGTAACACTCCAAGGTAGAATAGAACAAAAGCTGGATTGGCATTTTAATCTGTGGAATACAACTACTTTGACCCAATCCTAGATATGGATGAGGTACTGGAGCTTGTTTCTCCTAGTCATTCCAGAACAGAATGGCTTGACGGACCACAAGAAAAATGGGCATCGATGAGGACGAGAGCACGACTACTCCTGACTATCAACTGATAGACGGGGACCGGAATACAACTAAGGAGGAACAACATCGAGGAACATATAACTTTTCGAGTTGTGGAGGCATGGATTAGTATATCTAGCAAAGCTCAACATTTCTCCCGGATAACCCATGCAGAGAGGTAGAATTGGTAGATTCACAATTATGAATGTAGAACTCCTCAAGAGCACTCTGGTTGTGATCTTTTGGTTCAAAAGAACTTCAGCCATAAGTAGTTCATAGTATTTGGAAGAAGGAAATACCACGGACCTCGAGGACTGTCGCAAGGTTACTAATATCCTAAAGGAACTAGCAAATACTAACAACATGAAGTAGGGTGAATCTCGGGTTCGAAACCAGGAGTAGAATGCCTACTACTAAATGGCATCACGGATGCTTTCAAGAATAATGGCCGTAATCATCACATCGGGATACAAAAGCATTGCTAAATTGCTAGGTGACTTCCTAAACACCTAGGGTCATAATAATAGCTCCAACATCTACGCCGTGGCAACAAAGTACCTCAACTTACCGATTAGTGTGCTTATTCTGACCAAAAGGACATCGGGAACGGAAAGAAAGAATTTGCAAATGCATCAGACTATTTAGAGACCTGGGATGACTCGGACAGCATAACGGCTGTAAATGCTCAAAATGATTTGAGACATCATGCAAAATGGTGGCATAACCACTCTACAACATCATAACAAGATTCCGAGATCAAAAGTTAACATACAGAAATAGTAGGAACTGAACTGGGGCTTAAAACCAACAATCTTAAAAGTCTATGGATTAGTAACACGTCATCCTGATAGAAAGATGAGAAGCCTAGTTCTTAAACCCCGTAGAAGAGAAGAGGACGACTCAGATTAGAAGGCCATGAGGTATAAGGAGTAAAAAGAACCTTACGTTCCCTTCCACAATCAATTCCCATATATAACTAAAGCATTTCTAGACACAACTTTGACCAGTTTGGCTTGGTAATCCCACAGCAACAAAGCTCGATACCAACGCTGTCAGGACCCCGATTCCAAGTCACATCAATCTAGCCGGTAACACCTCATATCACTTTGCGGCCTCACGCACGGTATTCCCACGGTGTCGCCTTACCATGGCCCGGACCGCTTATGCCTTTTGGCTCACGATATGATAGTGTCGCTAGCATCCATATGACAGAGAACCCGGCCGACATGGCTAGTCGTGAACCCAAAGCGGCACTAACCCATGGGGACAGCATACATGAATCACATCGAGCATGTGGTCATCAACGTGTGAATCCGGGCTGTAGCACTGGGCTAACAGGACTCCGTATCCCGGCTGTAGCAGCTAGGCAGGACTCGGGTATCACCGCGTGACATTTCCCGAGGGATGACATAGGAACGAAGTGAAACACATGCCGCCATCAAGTGTCCAAAGCAGTAGTCTTTGGGCTAGCAGGACTCGTGAGCCGGGCAGTAGCGGACTACTATCGCTCAGAAGCACTAGACTACATTTCCCATATGAGAGGCTGCCAAGGATAAACAACTAGATTGTCGGATCCCACACATACCAAGCATTTCAAACATAAACACAATATGCTCAATATGTGTAAATACAACATGGCATCACAACATAACTCTACGACTCAAATATTTATTCATTAGGCCCGAGGAGCGAGATATTACAAACATGGGTCTCATGACCCAACACTCGTGAGCATACAAGTCAAAGCACAAGTGGAAGCTTAACATGTCCGAGTACAGACATCTACAAATGAAAAAGGCCGAGAAGCCCGACTATCTTCCAGATCTCCGCCGAGGGCACAAGATCGTAGCTGAGGTAACAAGCTAAACGTCAAAGTCCACGCTGAACTACTAGCGAGACTGAAGTCTCTCTCGCAAAAACATAAAATAGGCAAACGTGAGTACAAATGTACTCAAAGAAGACTTACATCGTAACTAACTACACATGCAACATTATCAACAAAGGGGGTGGTGGAGTTTGACTGCAGCAAGCCAGCTTTGACTCGGTGGCTATCCTGAACTACGACTGCAAGTAACTCTTTTGAGGTGGCGCACACGAGTCCACATATTCACCAATCAATACACCACTATGGATCCGATCCCGTCTTCCTACGAGAGCGCCATCCATAGCACTCATGCTTATCTTGCGCATTTTAGAGTATCCACTTTCACTTGTCTATGAACTGTTATAGCCAACCCAGAAGTCCTTTTCCGCGGACACGGCTATTCGAATAGATCATATTAACCCTGCAGGGGTGTACTTCTTCACACACGCTCTCACCACTTATCGCCGTTTACACGACATGTACTCGGCAACCTTCAAGCGGAAGCCCAACGTGGGTGTCGGCCACAGCCTACCTAATCACTCAAGTCCCTAGTCCAGGTTTATCGCCTATTCGGGTTCCATCCGCCGGGAGTCCAGCCGAGGTTTCCACTAACGGCGCCGAATGATGTGTGCAGGGTTCCCGAGACACCAAACTGGCGAATCGGTACACCGGGCCACGGTGTATCTACAGCATCATAGCCCACCCCTAGGGTCAGCGCTACGCACGGCCTCCAACACATATCCTACAAACACCAGAAACTAGTTGCAACTCCTGGACAGAGGACAAGGGTGGTTAAGAAGCCGAGAGAGTCAATTAAGGATCCCAATGTGTGGTAGTAACTATTTCATGGATAACAAACACAGAACTCAGTTCCTGAGGACGGCTTCAATGGGACAACCCACCATGTACTCCTACATGGCCTCTCACCGCTACCTTTACCAAATCGTGTTCACACACTTAGCTTACACACAGTAGGACATGTTCACACACCCATTCCAATTCATTCCCGATGAATCAGACCTGACTCAACTCTAAGCAGTAGCAGGCATGACAAACAAACATGAATGAGTAGGCACAACAGGCTCAAACAACTCCTACTCATGCTAGTGGGTTTCATCTATTTACCGTGGAATGACAGTCATGCAGAGGATAAAGGGGTTCAGTACCGCAGCAAGTAATGATGAATCGTTGTTGTCCTAATGCAGTAAAAGAGAGCAGGAGCGAGAGAGTGGGATTATATCGGAATGAACAAGGGGGTTTTGCTTACCTGGCACTTCTAAAGATAGTATAGTTCTTCATCGGTGTAATTGATCATATCGTCGAAACGCGTATATCGAGAGGGGGCAATTACTGGCAACTGAGAAAGAAACACAATCAATGCAATGTGCAATATGATGCATGCTCATGACATGGCAACATGCTGGTGTCTTGAGCTAATGCAGCTAACAACAAAGTTAGATGAAGTTGGTTTGAACCCTAAGTTCAAATCCAAACTCCATATGTGAAATTCAAATGCCATTTATATGATTTGTCCTAAACAGCAGCTATAGGTTGTTCTAACATGCATGAAAACAGTACAGATGGATAGATTGGATTTTTCTGATAATTTTTCATATATAATTATTTCGATCTGAGCTACGGTTGAATTACTATGAATTTTAGAAGTTTAGAATATTTTCTGGAATTTCCTGAATTAAAATAAATCCAGAAAAAGGGTTATTGCGTCAAGATTAGGTCATCTTGACCTCGGCGGTGAACAGCGGTCTAGGTCAAACTCGACGTGGGATCCACACGCCGCTGACACGATCGGTTTGGGTGGATGACAGGTGGGCCTAGTCAACTGCCACGCCAGCAGAGTCAACTTGACATGTGGGCCCGGTGGGTTAGTCTAATTTAAACAGGGAATAATTCAGGGGTTAATCTAGCGCGTGGGGCCCATCCGTCAGTGGCACAGTGATCAGCTAATGGCGTTATTAGTGTTAACTAAGTGTGCCACGTCGGCTCGCCGGAGTCCCAACTGCGGTGACCAAATCTACGGCGGAAGCTCGTCGGGGATACGCTATAGGCGGCGTATGGACGCGCGAAGGCCACCAGAAGGTAGCCCGAGCATGCTCGCATCTAGCTCCGCCTGGTCGCCGGAATCGACGACGGCGAGCGCACCCGCGATGGCCGGAGTTCAGACGTGGAAGGGGTCGACGCTACGGTGCACTACAGGAGAAACCGAAAGGCGTGGCGGGCTCCTGGGAGTTCGCTGAGCACGCTGACGAGCTCCATTGCGAGCTTGCGCGGCTGTGGCCACGGCTACGCCATGGCCGGCGGCGAGATGCTCCGGTCATGGTTGGGGATCGGGGCTTGAGCACGCGAGGGATGCCGGGGCAAGGGGGAATCGGTCTACGGCTCATCGTGGAGCTGCAGGGATGGTTAGTGGGCTCGGGGGCGTGCCGGAGTGGCCGAATCGACGGAGGCATTCAGCGGCCGTGGTCGGGGAAGAATCCGCGGCATCGTCTTGGGGCATTCGGGCTTCAGTGGGTCGACGTAGAGGGGCTTGGGGTCCGGGCGGAGCTCGGGGTCCCGGCCACGGTGCAAGGGAACAGCAGTGGGTGCAGCGGCAGTGAGCGGCGGCGACGGGCTCCGTTCGGTCGCGGGAGGGAGAGAGAGCAGAGGGGATAGGGACGGAGGAGAAGTGGACGTGGTGCCGTGGAGGTGCGTGGCATCTCTGTGGGGGTCGGGAAGCGAGCAGAGAGGCAGGAGGTGGCGCCAGAGGGGCAAGGCGCGCAGCAGCACGCTCGGCGCCCCATCGGGCGCAAGGTTGAAGACAACCTTGCCTCGGTGGGTTGGCTGGCTTTGCCCACCGGGCTGCTACTGATGGTGGGCGGTTGGGGCGCCTGT
Organism: Aegilops longissima; assembly: GCA_021605205.1. Lineage (NCBI taxonomy): Eukaryota > Viridiplantae > Streptophyta > Magnoliopsida > Poales > Poaceae > Aegilops > Aegilops longissima. Next base: position 176,396,847 of record CM038678.1, on the reverse strand, counting down.
AAGTGGCAGTACTATCTCTCTCTCTCTCTCTCTCTCTCTCTATTTCCTAATTATTTCAGTTTTCTATTATTCAGTAAATTTTCGGGCTTTATTAAAAATACCTATGCACGTTCAAAAGTCATGAGACTGCTTAGGCCACTATTTGGATTATTTCCAATAACTGAATTTCAGTTCATGAGTATTTGGACATTTAATATAATATAAAAATTGAAATGCTAAATGCAAATAAGGTATGATTTAAATCCAGAGCCCAATATGTCATGGAAAATGTGCATCACCCTCGTTATCAAGTTTCAAAGATTTTCCAAGAATGATGAACATTTTTGGAAGCCATTTGGATTTACTGGAAATATTTTGGTTGAACCTAGTGAATTGCTTTAATGCTAGGGTTTAGGCAATCCCCATTTCAAGTTTCTTAGAAATTTAAACATGATGACATGATGAGCAAGCAAAGTCAAGCAAGGCCGATCTGGGGCTGTGACAATATGGTTGTAGTACAAATCATCAAGTTTGACCAGAATGAAATTGAGGATGATTCACTCAAATTTTTTTCAAAGAACAATACTGGGTTTTTGCAAAAAGTTGAATAATATACTCTTACTGACATCCCATAATTTTGGTGGGAGTTTTAAAGAAATATTTAAGTGGGTTGTAGTGCAAAAGTGCCCACTGGACCAGATTTGAAAACTTGGTGTAGAACTCAAAACATTCAATGAATGAAATATATTTTTGCATAAAAGTGATTTAAAAACATCACATGACATCCCCAAATTTTGGTGGGATTTTAAAATGAATTTAGCAAAGGGTTGCAGTGCAAATGGTGTCCTAAACTTATGAAAAACCATTTTAGAGAGATAAAACTCAGGGATAATTAATTATATAAATAATCCTGATAAAAGAATTGTTTTATTTGAGAGGGTAAATAAGTCCAATATTGATTGAAAAGTTTTCACTTGGGGCAAAAACTCCATAATGATAAAGAAAAGAATGGTTCTGAAATCAAAAGGAAATCCAGAAACTAAAAGTTTAAGTTTCCTGGCAAATTTTTGATAAACAAAACATGGTTAAATTTTTGGGGCGTCACAACACTACCCCCCTTAAGGAAAAAATCTCGTCCTCGAGATTTGTTAAGAGCTGTTTTGAAAAACATTACTCCTACCATTTACAGGAATAACCACTTTACTTAAGCGGTAAAATGCAGCTACAGTAAGAGAGCAAAGAGTGGTGTAAAACTACAGTGTGGGACACTAGCGCTGCGTGGAAAAATCTACGATGGAGCGATTTCTACGCTGATTACTGTAAATTTAGAATAAAATCTAAATTTCTAAAATACGCTGGTCGCACCCGAGAGCACAGTGCTCCCTCTGGCTGACAGGTGGACCCAGGGCCCACGGTCAGCCTCTTCTTCAACCTCTGGCTCTCTCTTCTTCCTCTCTCCCGCGCGCTTTCCCGCGCTTTCACCACCGGCGACGTCTAGCGCGTATGGCATCTAGGCCGTACTGCGGTGGTGCACGGCGTGCTAGCTGCCGGCGCAGCGTGCACTCACCTCGCGGGCCAGTGTGCTATCGGCACTGCTCGCGGATTCGCCTCCGAACACCGGCGATCGGGCGACAAGTGGCGCTTGTGGACTTCGCCCACCGTACACCGATCTCAAGCTATAAAATGGCCGAGGTGCTCCTCTCTTCTCCTTCACACCTGGCCTCGCTTCTCCTTTCTTCTCCTCCATTTCTGCTTACAGAAGCTCGAGACGAGGCTCTAATGGCGGAGGTGGCGCCGGACTGGTATGTGATCCTAGTGTGCGGAGGGCTGGCGGCAGTGCTGGGGCTCTCCGTGTTCCTGTGCGCGATAATCCTCGACGATCATCGAGATGCTGCCGCTCGAGTGTTGGCTCTCCGCGGTGGCGGTGATCACGAGGATTAGGTGTGACGCCGGGTGCTAACTGTTGTTGGTGTGTTGGAGGTAACTTGTACCCGGATGATTATCCACTAATCTCTCCTTTGGAGACTATGGTGCGTTTAGGGAGGTGGTCAATGAGATGCAACACGGTTATGTGTTTTTTGCAAGCAGTGTATGTGTTTGAGTGGTTGTGGGTCTGCTGCCATGGTGCTGCGTGAATAAAAATTCCATGTCGTGAGAAGATATACGATGCAGCAACTCAGGGAAAAGAAATCTCACTCCAGAATTTTTCGCGAGATAAAACAGTAAATTTAAGAGTTAAACCGCAACAAAAACTACTCAAATTAATAGGAACTAAATAATTTACTCGCCGCACAAACTCGGGGTACCACGCATAAGTTACAACATATAAGTAAAAGTTGCAATAATAAACACAGCAGTGACGTCTACAATGCAAATGGTAACTGGATGGGGTCCCGAGAAAACGTCTCTGGTACTGGGACACACTCCTCTTCTATTGGGTAAAGCGGATTGACCAGCCGATGAATGTGTCTCTCCTGGCCGGGCCTCAGTGGTCTGCCGATGGCGATCTGAGGATTTAAATCCGCGAGACTCTGGAGATAACCCATTACTCGTTGGGTCGACGTTTGAGCGGCGACGCATCGACCAGGTTGGCCAAGACTGGTCTCTCTCAATTCGCCCACCGAAAAGATGTTACTTCTCGGTGCGCACGGCTCGGAAAGTAATAATACCTCTTTCACGGCATAGGGTACCGCGAATCGAAGTCGGACAAGCGCTTCGTGTGCAGCCGCTTCTATGGCCATTTGTGGAGCTGGCATAGATTTCCCCACGAAGGAAACTTCCATTGGGTCTTGGTTTGAGTTTACGAAAGGGATGTGTACTACTGCCCAATATTTCGAGGTGGATGGGGTGATTCTCGATTTGAGCAGCTCATACTGGGGTGGCTGGGTAGAACCCATGGTACTGCAGGTAAAGTCCCACAATATTTTGACAAAGCTACCCGGGGTTACATCTGGGGTTCTCAGATAAATGCTAGGGCTCGGCATGGCAAGAAATGGTTGTGAGGGTGGTGCACAAGGTGAGGGGTGCTTGGCAAGGTCACGAGGTGGCCTTTTTATATAGCATCCGGGCTGGGTTATTTACCGCGATGAGGGGCACTAGTTTGTCGGTTCTGCTCTCATGGGGGTTGGGGTCAAAGCCACGGATACACATATCACACAAAAGTGACGTATTGCTGTGGGTGTCGTCGGGGTTGGTTTTGGTAGCTGTGCCTAGAAAAAAAATTGCAACTGCGTGCTGACATAATTATGCAAGGTTACTATTTAAAACAGAGGCACAACAACAGGCTGTGTTTATTTACAAGGTCGCACGATTATAAGGTGTGGATACACTGAGACTCGGCACTACTCGAGTGACTTAGTCTACCTCATTTATATCTAAACGGGCCTGCCTTGAGGACGTCGAGGCTTCTCCACGGGTCTCACCGTCGGGATTAGCTGGAGGGGGTGGAGGAACTGCAGGGTCGGGGTAGCGATGATGACCATTGCGGGGATTGTTGGCCACAATCCCGTTGGAGTGGGCTCCCAAAAGGCGATGAAGCACTTCTGGGGTCATCAAAGCACCTTGGTTGATGGCTGGGGCTGACCTCAAGGTCTCGATTGGTTGTCCGAACAGCACGACTGGGTTGTCGGCGTCGGTCTCATCTTCTCCTCTCGCCTCGGCTCGACGAATCAGCTATCCACGAGCTGCGATGAGATCAATGGTGATTTGATCGAACAGTTCCTCTAGTGCACCTACATAGCGCACTAGGTGCAACAATGCAGGATCCGTCTCGTGATCTCCCTTGGCAACCTGGGGTGGTCTACCATACCCTTCACGTCTGGGGTAGTAGTAGAACGAGCGACAGTTAACTCTGGGCGACAAGTGCCGGAGTTGAACTATAGCCTCTCGCGCCGCTAGCTGGATGGCTTGTGGCTCAAAGGAAGTTGTCCTCCCGGTGAACCTGTAGGGGCGTTCTGGCAACAGACCCCTACCGTAGATGTGTACAGAGGCCCGGAATTGACTGCTCTCACCACTCATGGGTCCTTGGTACACAACATATTCTGGGGGCTCTTCTAACGCATAGGCACGACGGGTGAGGTTTGCGAGTATGGTCACAAAACCTCCAAGGTTGGTTGTTGTGGTCTCATTGTGCACTACTGGGCCAGGCATTATGGCTCGGTTTGGAGTAGAGGCTGTGCGGTGCTGGGTTGAGGCTAGCGTGCCCTTTTTATAGAAAAAGGTGACAGAGTCTTCCTTCGCACGCTTGCGAATGGGACATATTAGGCGTCGGTCACTGACCCGTGATCGACAGGCTAGGTTGATAGGTTGGGCACCGACTGTCAAAAGGTGTCAGGCTCACTGTGTGGCTATCTTACACGGGAAGCTTGGCCGGGGTGAGGTTAAGGTCTGGTGGGCTGGTTTACCTAGGTTTTTCGACCTGACTAAGATAGGATTAGCCAATGGTCAGCCTGGCTCTGATACCAAGTTTGTCAGGACCGGATTTTCGAGATATTAATTTCCCAGAAAATGGCCCTTGTGCTCACCAGCCCCAGGATTATTGTTAGTTGAAGAGGCACCAACTTGATACATAAATTCCAAGCAAAATACATAATATGTAGTACAAGACCATTCTGGCCTATGGGTACAACAAATGGTTTCTAGTGGTTTATGGCGGAAGCGGTTTGTGGATCTTCAGCGCCTATGGGACTCCATTTCCCACAGGAACAGCTGACCAGGTTAACTCCTATCTTCGCGAGGCTGCTATCACCATGGCTTAGGTTCCGGGCCTGTCTTCGCAACGTTCCTCTCCACGCAAGGGATCTGGCCAAGACAATAGCCAGGGACAAATCAGTGAGTACTTTGAATGTACTCGCAAACATTATGAACACGGGTTTAATATAACAATTGACAAATATGCTCTGAAATATTCTATGATCACAACGTCAGTCATCAAATAAAATGTCTGATGCATGCAAGCAGGTTATTTATATACATGAATATGCAATAACAGAGTAGTAATAAAATGCCCGATCGGGTGTCTGAAGCGACGTCTCGAAAGGTTAGCAAATAACGAGCATGCCTCAGTCGGGCGTCTGAGCGACACCACATAAAGGGCTTATAACGTAAATATATAACAAGCATGCCACAGTCGGGCGTCTGAGCGACACCACATAAAGGGCTTATAAAGTAAACATATAACAAGCATGCCACAGTCGGGTGTCTCAGCGACACCACATAAAGGGCTTATATGGTAAATAAATAATAAACATGCCACAGTCGGTCGTCTGTGCGACACCACATAAAGGGCTTATAACAGAATAATCACAGTGAATATCCAGGAGGTAGGACCGTCTCAAGGATACTCAATGAATCAAATAATGAACATAGTTAGTTCACAAAAATAATAATCATAATCATCATATGTCACCGGTCATAGTCACGTTCTGACTTAGTAGCTTTTCCTCCGAAGACCGACACTAAGACCGACACTTGACCCATCCCAGACAGTAGTCCTTACCCATGGACACGGCTATTCGAATAGATGTTTAATCTCTGCAGAGGGTGTACCCTTTACCCATGAGTAACGGATTCCCTTAGTCCAACGGGACTAATTCCGTCTACGGTCTTTCAGCTGAAAACACACCTGACCTGCACACACCAGCTTAACTTACCGGTGTCTGGAATCACCCACGACACCTGTCAAGCAAAACTCTAAGTGGGGAGGCTACAACCTCGCGTAGCATGGGATCAAACTTATATCGCACGCTCTAAGAGGTGGCCTCCCCTCTCGGTCCCAACCGGAAACATCCATGCCCCCGGACCCGGTGGCATGCCTACCGGATGCAGCCGGTATCTTCCACCATGGCCTCTCTGTACGGTGTGTGCTAGAAAGGGGTTGACGACTTACTGAACCGTACCCTACTTGTTGTAGGGACAAGTGGTAGTATGAAACAAGTATGGGGGTTACTGGAACAAGACTTGATCTATGGTCGACTCAGGAGGTTTAAGTATTCCCTGCATGGTTAGCATAACGAATACATTTCATCCAACAGACAGAATCACCACTCATCATACCCCCCCTCATGCCATACCGGACACCCTCGTCTCGACGGGGAACTAGGGGCAAGCTCAGGTCTACCCAAGATGGAGACTTTCCCGGCTTCCTTCCGGCAGGCACGAAAGGCATACAAGGATGATTACTGTCACAAGCTAGACCATTTCCAACAGCAAGGAAATCTCCAATATGCATTCATGCAAATGATCATATCACCACATAAAATAACGAGTTCTACGTATTGAGTTGGTGTCATAATCGTGTCAAACAATGCATGAAAAATATTATGCCAGGGTTCAGAATGCTTGCCTTCAAGTTGTGGGGAGGCAGGGTGCACCCCAAAACTTTTGAAAGTTTTCTCCTCTCTCAGAAATCCTATTTAAAAAAATATTTTTGAATCAATACATAGTTTCAAAAACAGTACCAAAAAGTTGTCTGAAAAATTATCAAATAAATCTGAAAATAAACTAGGCAATATTTGAGAGAGGTAGGAAAACGAATCAATTCATTTGGGGTTATATATAAAAAGTTATAGCCAGTCAAAGTTTTGGTCAAAATCTGTTTTTAAATAAAACAGAAAAAGAAAAGAAAACGTTTCGAATAGGTACACGTCGAAGACGTACTCTGGGAATACGCCTCCACTTATGCCTGCGTGGACCGGTGCTGGGTCTCTGAAAGTGGGCCCGCCTGGCCCACCGGTCAGGTTTGACCAGTCCACGCGCACGTCGCCTCCTCTGACCGAATGGAGGCGGAGCTCCGGCGAGGCTCGCCGGCGAACGTAGGCATCCCTCGGGGATTTGAGTACATGGGTGGGCTCAGGTGATCGAGGCGAACCCGTGGGTACCCGCCATGATCGCCGTCGTGGACGGAGTTGCCGGCGACGAGCTTCGCGACGGAGATGGCTTCAGGTGGATTTGGGGTCCTGGGCTGCGGTGTTTCCCGAGCGGGTCTGAGGTGTTGGGCGGCTCCGTAGGGTCATGGGGAGTCGGCGATGGCGCTTGACGGACGGGAGGGGCTTTGGTTGCGACGAAATCGGCCGGGACTTGGCGGCGGCCGAACCGGCCGGACTCGGGGAAGACGGCCTTCTTCTCCTCGACTGCTGGCCATGGTGGCCTTAGGGGGATAGCTTGAGGTTGCTTGAGGACTCGGTTGAGCTCGGGGGCCCTTATATAGGCGGTTGATGTCGGTTCGCGGCGGCCGTGGATAGGATCGCCGGCGACCGCCATTCTGTAGTAGCAGGGGGACATGGCGGCGGCGAGTGCTTGCGGACAAGCTTGCGAATGAGCTTGAGCTGCTCCAGGGGGCAGCTGGCGAGCGCTGGTGGCTCGGGCGGCACCGTCCGCGGCAGGAGCTGTCGGGGCGGCAGTGGCGGCTTGCGTCGGTGGCGCTGTAGGGCGCCAGGAGAGGGCCAGGGCGGCTCTGCGGTGAGGGAGGGGTCGGGCGCGGTGGCTGGGAGAGGGGAGAGGCCAGGACGGGTGCGGGGAAGGCGGCAACGTGACGCGGCGACCTGCGCGCATGCACATGCAAAACGCGCGCTCTAGCCGCGCCCAGAACATGCACGCCAACTGTTCGGCGAAATGCTAGTGGGTGCTAGGGGTTTAAGATGAGGCTGGGGATTAGCAGGCCTGTGTTAGGGTCGTCTAGGAGCTTAATGGACATGCTAGTTTGTTCAGAGGTGCAAGGTCACAGTGCAAAACTAAAATCATGCCAGAACTGTCCCTGCACTCAAGGTGTTTGACAAAATGCCAAGAGCATCTAGGAAACTTTTCGAGAGGCCAAAATCTCCAGATCAGGGTCTCTTTAGATGCAGGTGAGGGTGGCAAGGTCATTTGGGCAAAACCATAAACTTGCTAATGCAAGTTTTGCAAATCTTCAGTTTTTGACAGAAAGGAAAAGGCATGATTGCATGCACTTAAAATCCCCCAATGGGTCCACTCTCCTGGACTTAGGGGTTTGGCAGGGTGGTCTATAAGGAGGAGAAATAATCATGGGTAAAGGAGCAAGTTAGAATATGGTTGTAGTACAAATCATCAAGTTGGACCAGAATGAAAATGAGGATGATTCACTCAATTTTTTTCAAAGAACAATACTGGGTTTTTGCAAAAAGTTGAATAATATACTCTTACTGACATTCCATAATTTTGGTGGGAGTTTTAAAGAAATATTTAAATGGGTTGTAGTGCAAAAGTGCCCACTGGACTAGATTTGAAAACTTGGTGTAGAACTCAAAACATTCAATGAATGAAATATATTTTTGCATGAAAGTGATTTAAAAACATCACATGACATCGCCAAATTTTGGTGGGATTTTAAAATGAATTTAGCAAAGGGTTGTAGTGCAAATGGGGTCCTAAACTTATGAAAAACCATTTTAGAGAGATAAAACTAAGGGATAATTAATTATATAAATAATCCTACTGATAAAAGAATTGTTTTATTTGAGAGGATAAATAAGTCCAATATTGATTGAAAAGTTTTCACTTGGGGCAAAAACTCCATAATAATAAAGAAAAGAATGGTTCTGAAATCAAAAGGAAATCCAGAAACTAAAAGTTTAAGTTTCCTGGCAAAATTTTGATAAACAAAACATGGTTAAATTTTTGGGGCGTCACATTTCTTCACATTGTATTGAGGGCTAAGGATAAAGAGACAAAGTTTATAATATGGTAAGCATAGTATGACATCATTCATATCACAAAACAACTGAGAACAGACAAACATGCAATTGTAACATTGTGTGGGCAAGTCCAGCACGGAACTAGATTATGGGTCAAGATCAAAGGAACATCACTCCTCTCTTTTAAACCTTGTAAGGTGCAATGATACGCTAAGACAATTGTGTATAAAATTGAAAAGAGTAATAGACATTGGCTGCAAACCATGCAGTTCAAGGCACAAGTCAGAGTAAGTAGTAGTTAAAAGGCATGAGGATTAAGGACTTACAACAACGGCTTTGACTGGTGTAGTCATGCCCTTCTTTTTGCTGGTGTGACAGTCCTTGAAGATTTCCACAGCATTTGGTTCAGGTACTTTTTGGTCCTTGCGGTCTTTCCTCTACATTTCGAACAAGTCAATATAGATCTGATAATATGGTACAGCGAAAAAAGTGAAACAGTAGCTAATTACAAGAGCCTCGCAGTGTGCAATATAGCTACGAGATCCTGTCGTCTGTTGGAATTTCACTTTCGTACGGTTGGCCTTGTTCTTTGAACAGTTCACCTACAAGAAGATAGATTTGTGTGACACATGCGTAAATAGGACTTCAACATGTGATCTGATCACATATATATAATGTACCTGATACTTTGGATCAGACTAGTGTTTAACAAGGCCCCTCCAGTCTTCATCCGATATATTTTCCGCTGGAGATGTCTGGGAAAGTTCACTGTTAGCCTTGCCTTCAAAGTGAGTTTTCCTCAAGTTATACCGATACTGCCGCAGAGTAGACTTGAAAACATGGGTGCAAGCTTGTATGGTTGCATCATCGTGGCTATCCAACTTGAACCTCATCTGTTGAAAATTACGGGAGTGTCATTATCAGCAACCTAGAAAGTATGGGACTGAGCAAGACGATATTACGAGTTTCCATACATAACCATACTTACAGATAAATGGTCGAGGAAGGTGTTGAACTGGGTTTCGTCTTTGTCATTCCTATACTGAATCCATGTTGGGAGGATACATACATGACACCTAAAGGCAACCGCTGCCTCTGATACTAACTTGGCTGACTCTGTAGCATCACGTGGCCTTTTTAAACCTGCCTCAAAACAGATCTCCATTCTTCCGCCTCTAGATTTAGTTAACCTATCGAGCATTATCCCTGATGTTTGTTTCCTCTTGCGCCTAGGTGCTAGTCCAACAACGAACATAGGAAGTGTTAGTGTACATCAAACTGTGAGACTACATATAAAGAAGCATGGAACTGTAACTTGACTCCAACAACTACCTTCTTGCTGTTGAAGCTCACAAGGTTCATCTAATATTGCCAACTCGTCTTGTGTAAAGAGTGCTTGGGAAGTAGTGTCAGGTGGCAAGGGAGCTTGGGAACGTGCTGCTAGCTCAGTTGACGCATGAGTATGTCGTGCAGTTGGTAGTACTGTGGTAGCTGTTGCAAGAACTAGGGCTGTCTCTGCTTGTTTGGTGGCAGCTATTGTTTCTGTTTAGCTTTTTTGCAGCTCGTGTAGCATGGGATGCCGTGTTTGTAGAATTTTCCTCTGGACTTTGACCTTCTATTACACCATCAGTGCCAGCAGAATCTGCAGGGGTCATCCGCTTCTCATTCCCTGCCATTCTGTGTTTCTTCCTCTTTCTCTGTGCCATGTTAAGTCAAGCCGACAATAAAAACGAATAACAATTTAGTTCTTCAAGAAAAATTGATGCGTGATGCAGGCGAATTGAACTTTGATGTTAGACAACCACATGATAGGAGGATGTAATATGTATGAAAACAGGACGGAAGAGATAACTTGAACTATGATGTGTAAACTAAGAAGAAGACATTTCACCAAATTAGAAGCAATGCAATGGAAGGTAGACACCATATGAAAGATGCTACAAATATCGCTCCGCCAAGTTAATGTTGTCTCATCATAAATGGCGTTTAAACAAATGTGAAGCAAGACAAGAAATAAATCATATGCAAGATGCAAACAACATCACACTACCATGTTAGAGGTCTCTCGTCATTAGTGCCATTGCATATTCACAGCATTGCATATTCACAGCTTATGATGTGTAAACTAAGGAGAAGGCATTTCAACAAATTAGAAGCAATGAAAGCTAGACACCATATGAAAGATACAACGAATATCACTCTACCAAGTTAAAACTGTCTCGTCATAAGTTCCATTTCAACAATTAGTAGTACAAGCTAGAAAAGAATGTGAGATGTAACCTATATCACACTCTGAAGTCAAACGTGTCTTATGATAAGTGATTGTTGCAGGTTACACAACAGTAGTAATTTGATGTAAGAACATTGTGTGATAGACAGATATTGTATGTTCTAGAAACAGGAACACGTGTCTTATTCAAGTATAATGTGTAAAGTAAGCAGATGGAATTCAACAAAATTAGAAGCAATACAAGCTAGACATCACACATAACATGCAACCACATATAACAGTACCAAGTTAGAGGGAGCACCAGTGATGCTGCACTAGGGGAGACGTGCTCATCATAAACACAGCTTTGTTGAGTGTCTATGCATGTGTTGTCTTGGAAATCATCTTGGGGGTGTGGAGGAGTAGAAACTGTAGAGGCCCTCCGTTCGGAACGAGCACCTTTATCCGCTGCCTTGCTAACTTCCTTCCGCTTTATTGATTTTGAATTGTCAAGTAAAACCGACAAGAAAAAGCAATAAAATTCTCTCTTTAGAACTCATTCATGCATGATACTGACAATCACTACTTTGATGTAAGGCAAACACATGATACCAGGATGGAATATGTACGAAAAACAGGACGGCATGGCATGTTCACAACTGTTTGTGTAAACTAAGCAGAAACCATTCCAGCAAATAAGAAGCAATGCAAGCTAGACACCACATGAAAGATGCAACCAATATGAATCTGCCAAGTTATAAGCATCCCATCATAAATGGAATTTCAACAAATTAGAAGCAGCGCATGCTATAAATCATATGAAAGATGCAACTAATATCGCACTGCATATACTAATGGTGTCTCGTCATATTGATTGATGCGGGATACAAAAAAAACTACAGTTTTATGTAAGGACATGCTTAATAGGCAGATGTACTATGTACTAAATACAGGAAGGCATGTCACATTAACAAGTATAATGTACTATAAGCTAAGCAGACTAGCACATGCAGTTTAACCAGATTGGAAGAATTACAATCTAGACACCATATGCACCATGCAACCACATATCACGCTGCCAAGTTAGAGCAAGCACCTACGATGCTAGTGTAGGGGAAATGCTGTAATCAACTACAGAGCTACATTCACTATCTTCATCTAGCATTTCTGTTTCTTGAGAATCATGTCGGGAGGCTGACGGTGCATTCTTTAAATGAGTAGTCCCCTTGCCTGCCTGCCTCGTCATAAGTGATTGATGAGGGATACACAAGAACATTAGTTTGATGTAAGAACATGGTTAATACACAGATGTACTAGTATGTACCAAAAACAGAAAGGCATGTCATATTCAAAGGAATAATGTGTAAGCTAAGCAGATGCAATTTAACCAAATTGGAAGCAATACAAGCTAGACATCCGGCTGGTGGTTCATGTAAAAAATATCTTTCCCTATCTTGATAAAGACTGACTTCGGCCTTTCGAATACAAGCTAGACACCATATGCAACATGCAACCACATATGATACCGTGAAGTTAAAGCAAGCACCTGGGATGGTGGTTCACGGCGAGCGAGATCATCAACTCCAGAGCTACGTTCCCCGTCTCCATCTGCTGACACTACACCCGTTAAAGTCTTGAAACGTGTCTGGCCTAGCCGCGTACCATGCTGGAGCGACTTCTCTCTTCTCTTTCCTGCTTCTGTGAAGGCAGGGTCTGAGATACCCTTGCATAAAAACACAATAGTGAGAGTATGGGTGAAGTGTGTGCAGAAGTAGTGCACTGTAAAAGTAGCAGATAGCAGGTGGCTGAAAAATAAATGACAGGAGACATATGATAGCTTTACAATATTGCGTGGCAAACAAAATTAGATTCTACTCCATATGATTTTGTAATATATGAGAACAGGAAATGCAGGTACTCCTCCAGCACACCACCACATGTGGTCCTATCAAGATAACAGTCGACTAAAAATAAATTGGTCAGTCGATTTTTTTATGAACCGTCCGATCTATAAGGAACGGGCAGATGGCCTTCGTCTACCTCCCACCAGTCACTGTTGACGATCTTTCTCGAACCGCCAGCGACCACCGGCCCAGACCCCTGCCTCCGCCGCCCCGCCCTCCCATCGACCTCACACCACCGCCGTGCTTGGCAGCGCCCTGTGCCATCCTTTAATCCCGCCGACCTCCGGATCGGCGCCAGAGCTCTAGGCCGCACACGCCCTAAGATAAACACCAAGCGCTGCTTCTCGGCGTAATAGTCGTACTAGCGCCTGTTACGCCGGGGAATGCTTCCGTTAATTGGGAATCAACTGGTCAGAAATTGAAATTCAGGGGGGCGACAGACCTCTAGCTAAGGTGAAATAGTATATGAGGAGAAACCTTGTGCATCGCGAGTTACTAGGAACATCTAGTATCAATAAGAAGCGGTCAACTAGTGTCTTCTGTGGGATGAATACCGTGCAAGCAGAGACGTAAGATTTGCATGAATAAGGGAAGAGGATTACCTTCTTCGGTTGCCGGTGTGGTCACCTCCACATGTCGCGCCGATCTTCTTCTTTTTACCGGGGAAACCGATGTTCTGGAGGGTGCAGGCTTGGACGAACCCATGGCCAAATTGTTGACTGTGTTGCCGTGGCCGTATGTCGGCGGAGGGGAAGCAAATCCGAGGCGGCGAAGGATGGCGTAGCAGGAACAGCTCCGGTGCGGTGGAGGGTGGGTAAGTTGGAGCGGCAGCGGTGAGGCGCGGGACGGCGTGGTTGAACTGGCTCAGGTACGGACGGCTCAGTCTCGGCTTCAACTACTAGCCGTGGAGGGCGTTGCGGTTGAGGTTGCGGTGGACGACGACGTCGGGGTATCGGCTCCAGCGTGATGGAGGAGGGCGGCGGTTGATGGGTGGGATGGGGTGGCGGACGGAGGACGCCGGGGTTTCGCGGCTTGGTGGGATGGGGTGGCGGACGGGGGACGGAGAGGTAGTTTTGGTGCCCATGGAGTACGAATGGCGAATCAGACGGGTGGGGGGAACCATGTTTCGGTCTGGGACGCGCTTGTTTTTGGCTTTTTTGAACAGAAGATGGGACGCGCTTGTTTGAAATTTGGGGAAAGTACAAACTTTGCCCCCCCCCCCCCGCTCTTAAATTTCGGACCTACCGCGGGTCGGGGGTTGGATGGTAATCCCAGGTGTCCCAAATAGTGGGCGGGAGCGATTTTGGCTGCGTGCATGTGTGCTTAGGCGGCCATTGTGTATGAATGTTTTTCGGAGGCGGTTGCGTGGCGTCTAGATGAAGCTACAAACATACCCTGATTAAGACCTTTAGACGTCGGGCCGACGGGTTTCACGGGTCGGAGTTATTAGAAAAGTAATTTCCTTGTACTACCAAACATTGGTCTCACGCTGTTTCGGGCGAGTAGAGGATCTTTTGGCGCTTAGTTTGAAATTTTGAAACACAAGCATTCACGTTTAGAGTACTCTTGAACTATGAGGATTGACCTGAATAGACAACGTTATATTTGACCTTGTATGTTTGAAAACCTCATTAAATTATCTGCTTCTTTTTGAAATTTTGACACTTGAAAATCCTATAACTACGATTATTTTGGAATGGAGGAGCTAAATTTGAATCTATTTTGTACATGACTACATATGCTATTATGTACAAAATCAGAGCAAAGATTGGTGCCCCCATAATTTAGGTATGGTTTACAAATGCCATGATATCAAATTCAAATAATTGAATGGACTTCATGTTGAATTCGATTTTTTTAAACCACCTTAAGTTGAATTCAAATGTATGCTAGTTCATATGTAGCTATTTATAATGTCCATTGTGTCGAATAATGTGCTTTACACACACAACATGAACTATACTCACGTTTATATTCGATTGCTAAAGCGATGCATTGTCTGGAGTTCAAAATACTAACTATGTGGATCAATTGTGTCGAATAATAACATAGACATGCTCAAATTCGATAGAATCTAGATGTCTGATGGATCAATGACCGCTCCTTATGCGAATTGCAAATATCATGATGCCATCCTAATATTTGGATACAATTTATATCTTTAATCAATGTGTAGGCAGTCTTTTACGTGTAGTTTCACTCTCCATCGGTGGTCTCTCACACATGCTCACACACTCTCTCCCGAGGTGTCTTTCTCGCACACATGCTCTAGATATAACCCTCCCTCCCTCTCGTAACCATTTACAACTGTTTTCACTAACCTTTATCACAAGCACTCTTCCTCTCGCAAACATACACACGCACAATCCTCATCGACCCTTTCTATATACATGGACCTGCCTACGTGTCTCATGTACGCACATTATCTTTACGCCTGTCTCTCACGCATTGTCTCACACCTCTCTTCCTAATCGACGAGTATGATTCTAGCAGAGCATTCTGTAGGATGCCCCTTAAAGTTAGGTTGGATGAATAGTAATATCAGAGATAAAGGGGTTACCTTAGTCCAAGAACCTAGGGTTACAAATCCTAGACGGCTTTGTCAGTGGACACAGAGTCCTTCACAATTCTGCTATCTTTGTCTTGTACGACTAGTCATCCATGGGTCTTCCTAAATGTGTCATGGGCCGACCAATGTGGCGCAGGACGGAACCGAATCAAGGGCCTCACCTCGACCCACCGGACCTCACGCGGTGACACACCCTCTGCCCCCACGTCTCATTATCTTTTCACACCCACACATGCCAACGCAAACGCCACACACATAGAAAATTTCTCCTGGTGCCTCTATTCCCCCCCCCCGCTTGCATATACACACTCAATGGAATGGAATCTCTTGTCATGACGTCATATTCGTCTCTCTCTCTCTCTCTAGACCACTCTCATTTCTCGTGCTATCTCTCCCATGCCCCCCGTCGGCCCCTCTATCCATGCCTCTCTCGAATACGTAATACACACACATACCTCTGTAGACCCCGCCAAATGCATCAACTACACATTCACACATGTTACATCACGTACCCCATTGATCCAAAGAGCCCTCTCTTCACGTTTATTTCGCATACAACATTCCTTTTGAATAAAGTGTGGCCAAAAAATTATTTTAGAGTTTCTACATATATACAACATTACAAAGTTATATGGAGGAGTACGAACGCTAATTTGCATTGCATGGTGCCCACAATGATATTTATTATGCACTATGAATTTGTATATTTTTATATTATATACAAAGTTAGTCATAATAAAGAGAAACGAAGAGCATCTCTCTCTCCATCGCATACACCCCCTCAGACCCCTTTCACGTATGCACACAAAACTATCTCAGTGTCCTCTAAAAGTAAGCCCCAGAAAATTCACGCATGTTTCATCTTTCTCTCGCGATATATGCAATGACGATCATTGTATTTGAAGCGAAAGCACGATACATACATTGGAATTCATAATCCACTCATTACGGTCACCATTTACGCTTAGTGGTTATTATATCGATCACGGCTCACCGTACAACTCAGATTTGCTCATGACATGACTAGTTGACCAGCTTAAACGCCCATGTGGCACCTCTAGTGTTGCATCACATTATCTCACTACCATTGTGCCCACACGTCGACTTGTATCTACTCTACATCTACACTCTTATAAAATACATAAAATACACTCTTATAAAAACAGAGTTGGTGATGATGGTGTGCCTGCCATCCTGCAATATAGGCCGTCCGATTTATATCTGACGGATAGGAAAGAAACTATGGCAATTTTGCAAAAAGGTACCCACACACCTCCCAGATTTGCAAATAAGGCCTTCCCTCGTTCATCCTTTTCTCTCACAAGATAAACAAGTCATACAAATGCATCTTGATGTTACATGCAGTGCACGGGCATCTTGCTAGTAAGAATGAAAACAAACGACAAAAAAATATTTTGACGGTGGTTCAAAGTCATGACCGTGGGCACAACGGACAAGGTGGCCTTGTATTGGTATGCTGAGCCGTCAGTTTTAACACACAGGAGCTGGTGTGGTGATTATACACACACACACACACGCACACGAACTGCATCCACGCAACACTCACACAAACACATGCACCCACGCACGCACGCAACACTCACACGTACACATGCAGCCACGCACGCACGCAACACTCACATGCACACACGCACGCATGCATGCACACACCAGTACATCACACGACCAACACACACTCTCACGCTCAAGTGCTCAACCTACATGTGCATGCGCACACATCAGGCCCTGACAGACACATACATAACCAGGTGATTCCCGCGCATGGGTTGGAGCCTTGTCGCGCCTGCGTAAATTTGTGTTTGTCTGACCTTTTCCCTATGTGAAATGATAGGTGGGACCCACAAGGAACGTGGTCAATTTAACTAGTCAACATGGCGCCACGCAGGACATTTGGCCGGTCAACAGAGTGCAATCCGATGCTAAACTATGAGCAAGTGACCGGATAATCACCGCAAAACGTATATAGTGACCGTAATCAGCTTATTCGAAGTTCGTGACCAGATACGCTTTTATCTCTGTAGGCCCTCCAACACTACATCTCTACACGTTCTCGCATGTTACATCTAACAACTATGCAATACAACACTACTACTACACTCTAACACAATAAATCATATGTGTTTTTAGTTTTACTAGATATCATATTGTTACTTATAATTATTCAGTTTGCATACATTAAAATTGCCTTTGAAATGTATGGCCAGTATCATCTACCGCGCGGGAAAAATCCCGCCCTTTCCTGTTTAATCGGGTTTGTATCGATGGATTGTGCGAAATAGCAAAACTATAGTACTATACATTACAAGTGACAGTTCACTCGGCCGTCGAGTCGTTTACTCCTCCGTCGTAAGAGTGGAGCGCTCGCTTTCATAAATCTTCTAGTCCCTTTCGCCAACATGTCGGTCATCAAGCTACCGGGTCCACGTGCCATACCGGAATACAAAGATGCAGAGCAGCCGGGTGAAGCACACCTAGTCATGGCGCGCCGCGTAGTAATGAGCAATGAGGCGTCAAATCACAAAGCTGCACCTTTCCCGCAGTTAATTTGGAGGGACAAAGTAATAATGCTAAAAAAAGAAGTTGGAGGGACGAAGCAACCATCATTTCACTCGTTGCTGAATCCGCTTCTCCCTCATCTTCTTCAACTTAACCACGTGTTGCTGCTGCCGTTGTTCTGCCTCACGTGGGACGCAGATCGGCTTGGTAAAGCACTAAAACGTGGGACCGCATGTTAGCAAACCGCCATCTGCGCGGAAAAATCACCTCCTTTTTACTAATATTGATTCTATAATTTTTTAGATCAATATAATTGAGATTTGTATAGATAGCACACAGGAGCAAAACCAAGTGGTATGGTTAAGGGCATCCACAATGTGTAGCCAAATGTGAAAATAGCTTTTGGCATCGTGGGAACCATTGTGGACGGTGTTGCCAAAGCCAAAAGATGGAACCGAAGCTCCTCGATTGATTGATTGAAGGAATAGAAAATGCAACGTCTTTCCTCTTTCTCCCATGCTTGGACGCATGTAGTACAGTATAGAGCACAGAGTCTACTCCCCTGTCCCTTCTATCACAAATCACAAAGCAGTGAGGCGTCAAATCACGAAGCACGGAAGAAGCAACCATCATTTCACTCTTCGCTGCCGCTTCTCCATCGTCTTCTTCGAGAAACCATCTCACCGCACTAGTACTCCTAGTAGTAGTACTAGTAAAGGACTTCCTGGATGCAAATAAGGCGGTTGTCTCGGCTTGCAGGTGGCACTTGCAAACGACTTACCGTGGTCTCCCTCAGTGGTGTTCTCCGTCGAACGCAATTCGCCAAACGACAAAAAAAATATCGTCGACGCCACCACAATGGGGAAGGAAGTCAAATATAGTTATTACCTCCATTTTTTTTGTACACAAGGCCAGTATATAAAAATTACAATCCTAGTACGCATTAATTGACACGTGAAACGAGGATTTGTATCGATTAAATCCCGCGAAGGAAAACCCCGCCTTTCTTTTTTAACACTAGTACTCCTTGTACGCACATACTTATCCTGTTTGGGTCTAGGCCTTGCATTTCCAAACTTCGCCACACATTTTTGCCAGGCTTGCCTAAAGTTTTCAAAATGATAAGGAGGTACACTTGCACACGGTTGTCGCGGTCGCACCGCACCCTCACACGGTCGTTCCTGCACGCCGCGGTCGCACCGCACCCTCACACAGTCGCTCCTGCACGCCGCAAACCCAACCAAGGGAACACACCCTCACTGACATGTGCTGTCGCATGTGAACAAACCAAACTCAGCCATCCTATCGCTGACACATAATTTTTGTTCATAGAGTATGTTTATCCAACCGCATGTTGGGGAGTATCCGTAAGGCCCGTGCGGTGGTCTGTTGGGGAAGAAGAAGAGGTGAGGAAGAAGGAAAGAAGGGTTAGGAGACGTAGGATATTCATCCAACCGCCTGAAATGGTAGACTGACCCAAGTCAGGCGACTTGCATAACAAATACAATACAGTATGTTTTTACACAGCAAAAGATCCATAAAAACAACAACATAAAGAAAAACTATCAGTGCTCGCGGAAAGAGATGGCCTCGTTGTCTTTGGCTACCGGCGCGAACCAGCCGTCGCTGCCGACGTGTGTCTCCGCACCGTGGTTGTCCTCGACCTCCAGCTACTCGTTCAAGCGGAGCATGCGGGCGCCCTGCACGGACGAGAGCACAGCCCGGTTCAAGTCGAGGACGTCCGGTTCGTCCTACAGGAGGGCCTCGGTGGCGGCAGCATCCGCGCGCTCCGTGTGGAGTCGAGCCTTCGCCACCCGGTTCAAGTCCAGGACATCCGGTTCCGCCTACAGGAGGGCGTCGATGAGAGCGGCATCTGCGCGCTCTCCGTCGAGTCGAGCCTCTGCCGCCTGGTTCATGTCCAGGACGTCCAGTTCCGCCTGCAGGAGGGCCTCGATGGCAGCGGCATCCGCGCGCTCCGCCTCAAGTTGAGCCTCCGCCGCCGGGTTCACATCCACGACATCCGGTCCCGCCTCCACGAGAGCCTCGATGGCAGCGGCATGCACGCGCTCCGCGTCGAGTTGAGCCTCTGCCTCCCGGTCCTCCTTTAGTATCGCCATGTTGAACCGCTGGTCCGCCTGCACCATGGGGGACTCGGACGCCGGCACGAAGTCGACGTCCATCGTCTCATACCCATCGAGGGCCTTCTGCACCGTGACCTCTGCAGTGAACATTGGATCGGCTTCCTCCTCCTCGTAGCTTGGCTCCAGAGAACTCGGGGATTGGCCCGCCGCAAAGCGAGCTTGGGAACGGAGGCCTGTGGTGCCGACCGCCCCCGTGATTTCTGTGCGGCGCTCCGGTGTCAGCATCTTGTAGTAAGTGATCTTGTGGCGCACCATGGCTTTCCGGCGAACTAGGGGACGCTTGATGTGGGCTAGGGGATCGAAAGGTGGGGGAATGGGCTGGAGATTTGGTGTGGTTTTAGGGCAGTGGCTGGCGTAGGCCGAGCAGCGAAGGTTCTGGTGTGAATAGTGGTTCCGGTGACGACCGGTCAATCGGTTTTGATTGTACATCACTCTTGTCGCGTTCGCGTTGCAGCCCGGCACGCTGGACCCTCCACGTTGCTCACCGAATGGAACGTGCTTCGTCTTGCGTTTTCGCTGCCGCCAGGGACCGCAGTTGAGAGCAAACCGACGTCCCTCCCTCCCCGCCCGCGTCATTTATTATACCACCACTCCCTCCGTTTTATGCGGAGTAAATAAAAACAGAGGGAGTATACTACGGATGAGGATCCCCTGACGTGGCCGAACCCATTGAGTAACTGACATACGGGGCCTAGCAAGCATGGGGTCCGCCAGTAAGTGACCGAAAGGGAGGGTAAGGCAGGGATACCTACGTCAGAGGATCCACTTCCACTATACTACTTTGACCAAATGTTAGAGTAATAATATATGACATGCAACTTACACAAATGTTAGAGTAATTATATATGACATGCAACTTACACAAAGCATACAGGGTCTAATGCATTTTTCGAGGCTAACTTTGACCAAATGTTAGAGTAATAATATATGACATGCAACTTACACAAAGCATACGGTCAATTTTGTATGTGAAAGGAGTTTCCAATGATATAATTTTCACATTATACATCTCATGTACTATTAATCTTGTCAATAGTCAAATTGGAAACCATCTCGAGTACAAATCTAGGAGTACGTACGGATCTAACAATATTGATTGGGCGTTGTTGAATGTTCATACCTTTTTGATCATAGTAGAGATACTTTGACTACACATAAAACTTATACGTAAAGTAGAAAGGATAGGAGGGAGTATATTGTACGTTCAAAAATGAAATGAACATTGAATACCCTTTATATATGATTTGCGGATGCTATGATCACGGTTCAAAATTTTGAATCCGCCTTAGGTATCACGTGCCCCACTCGTTCCCTCTCAATTTCATCTCGGGTCCGGAGATCTATTGAAAGAGGACTAGGTGGGTACATGCGAATGATACTCGGCGGAATGTTCAAATGAGGCATGCGGGAGGATGGACTGATGGAGGCTTACATGATCGATGGTGAAGAGGGTTGGAGAGGAATGAGAAATAAGCAAACGCCATATGATTACACTTGAACGGCTCAAATAAACAATAAGTTGTCTCGCTTGGCCTACATAGTGAAAGGCATAATGCGCAACGCGGAGCACTGACGCTCAAATATGGCCGCGAAAACAAGGAAACCGACATGTGGGGCACACCCTTCGGGACGATGTAGCACAGACTAGTCCAATGGAGGGGCTAGCCCACGGCCTCCTCGCCACCGACAACCATTCATGTGGGTCGTTGGGGCCAACAACGGGGCGCAGCTCCAGCACCGCCTCTGGACACGGCGACCGCGGTGAGCGACACACTCATATCGTTGCTAGACACGGTCGGTTTCAGTGTGCCGAGGGTGGCGGTAGTGCTGTTGCACGACCAATGGTATGTTTGGTTTGTGCCCAAGGTTGCCCCATCAAAGCATTGGGTAGCCAAAATTTTGGTTGAGGTATTGGTTGCCCATGATTTGGCCGACGTTGGCAAGAAAAATGAACTAGATTTGGCTAGAGTACATTGGCATGCCGAATAAATGGCAGCCATCCAAACAAAGACCAATCTTTGGGTATGACCAAAATTTTGGTAAGGTGCACTTTGGCCACAATCCAAACACACCCCAACACCCGGCTCGTCGAGGATGCACGGGGCGCCGCGATGCATCCGCGGAGTGGTGTAGCGCGGCCAACTGCATCCTCTGGACCTGAGACCATGCCGGGTCGTCTTGCTTTTTCAATGACATGCGGGGATCGCATTTGAGCAAAGGGCATCTCCAACGTTGCCACGACCGCAGCTGACTACCCTGGCACACCAAAGCCCTTGTCCCTCGCGCCGTCGCGCGGTGCGTTCCCAGCCGGCGCCAGCTGCCCGCATTCATGCCTCCGTTCGTATGTCGTCGTTAAGAGGCTCGGTGCCCGAGGAACCAACTCCGGCGACTTAATGATGCACCCGGACGCTTGGCCTCACCGGAATGCGCTACTTAAAGCGACAATGCCCAGCTAACCTCCACACCATAGCGCATCGTCCTCCTACCTGGCACCACATCCGCCATGACCGCAAGTGCGAACGCTCTACGGGAGAGCTTGTCTTCGGGGATGAAGCTCGAGGTCGCCGCCCTCGCTCAAGTCGCCTCTCGCGACGCAATAGCGGCGTAGCCAGACGCGGACGCGACCGCACAAGCGGTGGTCACGCTGGCGGCCGACGACGGGAGCACCCTCAGCCACGCGTCCTACTTGCCGCCATCCAATGTCCGGCACCGCCGAGGTCGGGGGCTCCTCCGAGGATGAGTAGGGCATGGGAGGCGGCAGGGCATGGTGTGCCAACTGGCCGGTCCATATCCCGTGTTCTACTCTTCCTCGCCGGAGACCGCACCTTCACTTCACGGGTCTTGAACCCCGCCTCCGTACATAGAGATCGCAGATGGAGGATGTCGGTCTCCGCCGTAGAATAGGTTTAGGGTCGGGTTTCTTTTATTTTTCTGTCCTATAAAAGTTGGAGATGTAATGAAAATCTGTCGTGTTTGCATTAATCTCGGCCAGTGTATATGAACTTTCACAATTATATACATGTTGTGGGAGTACTAGCAAGATGCCCGTGCATTGCACGGAAGATCAAGATCTTGTGGGAGAAAAGGATGAACGAGGGAAAGCCTTATCTGCAAATGTGGAGAGGAGTGCGGGTAAATTGTCATAGTTTCCTTCCTATCCGTTAGATATAGATCGGACGGCCTATATTACAGGATGACAGGCACACCATCATCACCAACTCTGCTTTTTATTGAACCGAGACAAATCTAAAAAACCCAACTAAGCCAACCTCCCAGCATATCGCGCGGGAAAAGACCCGGCCGCGCCATTTTAGTCGGGATTACCGGATTACTAGTAGTAGTATCGATGCATCACGCGAAGCAACATTTTTTTTTTGAGGGGGCGAAGCACCTACTAGTTTAAAAGGAAAAAAGGCGGTACACTCACAGCACTCGTGTCCTGGTCGCATTGCACCACACAGACGTTCAGTCCTGCACACGGCTCACGCCAACGGAACGCGCTTCGGCTTGCCTCTTCACTGACACGTGGGACTACACTTGGAGAAAACAACCATGCGCCAAACTCCCCCCGCCCACCGCGCGAAAATCCCCCTCCCCCCAGACAAAAATTCCCCCCAAATCCGATTCAACTGCCCTTCGGCCAAATATTCCCCAAACCCCCTCCCCCCATCCCCTTCCACTCCATTCACTCCGCCAAAGCCGCCCTCCCCGCGGCGCCGATACATCGGTGTCGCGGTTCGTCGAGGGACGCACGGCGATCCTCTCGCCCCATAGTACACTCTCGAGACTGCCGCCCTCAGAGCGCGCCGCCACCTCTGGCTACGTTCTTGTGGAGGCGCACGGCGGTCAGCACCGCCACCGCTGGCTATGTTCGTGTGGAGACGCACGGCGGTCAGCTTCTCCCACGGTACGCGCATTCTAGACTGTGGCCCCGTTCATGTCGGTGTAGCGCTGAATGTTAGCTGATAGACGCTGTTAATCTCACTGTTTGGCGAAGTAGTTTACTGTCAATATGCTCTTCTTAAGAAGCTTCCTTGCCCTGTTCTGCACTCAATCTACTTAGCTGAGATGGCATGCCAAGGCCGATTAGTTGCTAAAATATCTTGCCATATATTTATTGTGACGTAGATTGCCATGGTCTAGTAGCCAATCTGTTAGGTGAAATAGCTCTACACCGTTTTATACTCAATCTTTGTTGCTGCGATGGCCTTCGATAGTTCGGTGGCTTTGTGCTCGGCCTCATTGACTGCTGGAACAGCCTGCCATAATTTAGCACTCAAATCTGTTTGCTGAATTAGCTTTACATATATTTCGTTACTTAGATCTGCTTGTCCAAATATCTTGCCATAGCTTTAGACATCGACCTAGGTATTTTTTTCTGGACTTCATAAAAAAGCATATATGTTTTTCCTGTAATATCTAGTAGAAGAACTAATTTGTATGTCTAACAGATGGACAGGACTTGGATAACTTCTGCTCGAAGATTCTCCGCTGCATATGTCGACGGGGTTGAAAACTTCATGAACTTTATCAGAGCTGAGTACGGTGGTCCAAAATCAGATGTGGTCTGCCCGTGTAGCACTTGTATGAATTCAGTTACAAGACCCTAGTCAACTGTGCAAAATCATCTACACTTGTATGGGATGTCGGTCACATATACTAGGTGGGTTCATCATGGTGAAGCTGTGAACGTCAATGTTATTGACTACGTGGAAGCAGCAGATCACCATCTTGATCTGCCTGATGCTCAGGTGGAAGAGGAGGAGGAGGTGGTGGTGGAGGAGCCAATGAGTTTGACCAACATTGAAACAATGCTAAGAAATGCTCGTGCATTCCGTGAACTTTCACCTACAGAATAAAAACAGTGGGCCCGCATGTTGGAACAATGCAACGTTGCTATCACCCCAGGAAATAAGTTGTCAGTATTCTCAGCTATGGTCACCTTTCTTCAGGTGAAGACATCTGAGCGGATGAACAACAAATCATTCGATGCGATGTTGGCTGCTTTCCGCAAATCTTTCCCAGATCGTCGAGCTGCCACACACCCTGATAAAATGAAGAATTTCCTTCGTGCAGTTGGAATTGGATATGATATGATCCATGTTTGTAAGAATAATTGTGTTCTGTTCCGAAGGATTATGCCAACTAAAGTGAATGCCCAAATGCAAATCATCAAGATGGAAAGATGGCGATGCTGTGAAGAGGATTCCTCATAATGTTCTGAGACATTTTCCAATTACACCAAGATTGCAGAGGTTGTTTCATGATGTTGAAACAAGAGAGGATGTATTGTGGCATTCTAGGAACCAGGAGTACAGAGATCAGAATGTAATGAGCCATCCATCTCATGGTAGTGAGTGGAAAAGCTTCAATGATAAACACAAAGAGTTTGTTTTGACCCGAGAAACATTAGACTTGGCTTAGCTTCGGATGGATTTAACCCATTTGGCCACAGAGCGCCACATATAGCATGTGGCCAGTGCTTGTTATCCTTACAACATGCCTCCAAATGTACGCACCAAAGAATCAAACTACATGATGGCCTTGCTCATCCCAGGTCCAAAAAGTCCTGGAAAGGTTTTTGATTTGTTCATGGAGCCTCTTGTGGAGGAACTTCAATAGCTATGGAAGTGTGTTCTCACTCGAGACCTATATAGCAGCCCACCAGCTGATTTCTTTCTGCATGCTGTTGTAATTTGGTGCATCCATGATTATCCGGCTTTGGGCACTATGTCAGGGCGAACGACACATGGTTACAATGCATGTTTTCGTTGTGACAGGAATCCGCTGTCATATGTTACTTAGCAAGATCTTTTACACTGGACACCGTCGTTTCCTTCCCAAGGACAAGCCGCATCCTAGAAAATACCGAAGGCATGTGTTCAATGCAAAGCATGAAAACCGTGATGCGCCAAAGAGGCTCACCACCGATGAGTTGCAAGTGGAATTAGAGAAGGTCAGGCATATTACACCAGGAAACCATCCTGGTAATGGTAGCGGGAAAAGGAAGCGTGGCATGGTAGAAGAGAGATTATTGTTTACCCGCAGGTCCACTTTGTGGGACTTGGAGTATTGGAAAGATTTGGATCTGAGGCATAATATTGATGTGATGCACATCGACAAAAATATATGTGACAGAATTATCGGCACACTTCTTAACATTGAAGGCAAGACGAAAGATACCTTAAAATCTAGGATTGATTTGACACACCTGGGTATCATAAAGGATTTGCAGGTGCAAGATGAAGGTAAACCACGGGATATGGCACCGGCTGTGTACATCTTGGACAAGGTAAAAAGAAAAGAATTATGCGAGGTCCTGTCACGTGTGAGATTCCCACATGGATTTGCTTCCAACCCTGAAAGTAGAGTCAGTGCAGATGGAAACAAGGTACAATGGTTGAAAACTCATGACTGCCATGTCCTACTTCAAAGGGTTTTACCTGTTTTCCTTAGAGGATTGGGCATACGACTTATCTGAGAGAGCTTGCAGAGTTGGGACAATTCTTTAGGGAACTCTGCGAGAGAAATATCAGGATAGATGCTTTGGAGCGCCTTAGAGACAAGATACCAACTATCCTATGCGACCTTGAGAAGATATATCCTCCAGCCTTCTTTGATGTGATGGTGCATTTGGTTGTTCATCTACCGATGAAGCACTACTTAGAGGTCCAAGACAAGATGGCTGGATGTACCCTATTGAAAGGCGGCTAGGCACTTTCAAGGGCTATGTTAGGAACAGAGCTAGACCCGAGGGTTCCATTGCAGAGGCCTACATTGCTACTGAAGCGTTGACATTCTGCTCAAAATACATTGAAACAATTGATCATCTTAGCAAAGAGGTGGGTGAAGACAATCCGGGCTCAATGTTTTCAATTATTCTGCTCGAGTTGAGGAAGAGTCGACAAGAGGACAAACCTAAAGATTTGGACAAAATGGTTTGGTATGTGTTGAATAAGCGTCCCGAGATACTACCTTATATCAAGTAAGTGCAGATCGCAGCTTATACATCATAATCTACTAAACTTGCAGCACATTCTTATATATTTAGATGTTTGACGCGATCACTATGTTGTGCAGCATCTACAAAGAGGAGTTCTTGCCGCAAAATCCAAGAAACATTGACAAACTGGTTATGGCAGGATTTGCAAAATGGTTCAAGAACCATGTAAGCTTTTGAAGTGCTTTGTCGTTTTTTAATATATTGAGTACATAAGATGATCAGCTTGTCTATTTTCTAACCATAGGTTAAGAAGATGCGGAGGATGGGCAGGCAGTTGATGATGCCCTTTACTCACTAGCAATGGGTCCCGATACTCGGGTAAGACATTATGAATCTTGCGTTGTTGGAGATGTGCGCTACAACACCCTTGCACGAGACGAAGGCGGGAAGACACAAAATAGTGCCATCATGAGCACGGATACGATGACAAAGAGACAACTGAAATGTATGCTAACATAACAGACATTGTTCGCTTGCGAGATATCTCCAGCCGAGGATCATCGGTTTGTGGTTACATTGTGCTGTCGTTGGTATAACCTAGTTTCCAGGATCGCAAAACCTAGAGCTGATGATTATTTCAAATCCATCAATGTCAAGGCGGCGTATCAGACCAACGAGCCTTTTATTTTGGCAAATCAAGCAACACAGATATTTTTCTGGAAGACACATTTGCACGTAGCGATGGTGGAGAGTATTGCAAAGGTTTGAGTAGAGGAATTCGCTTAATGAAGTTGCACAACAAGATGATGCTTACACTGCCCCGATGTACAAGATAACACAGATGTTCCTAATATCTTTGAGAACCATCACGTCAATGATGCCGCTAAAAGATTTCTGTCGTCTTGTGGACATACAAGAGTTGATCAAGAAGAAGCCAACGCTCGAGGACGTTGAGGACGAAGAAGAAGATGACACCGTGGGGAATTACGATTCAGATCGATACACATGGCGAAGATGTTGACGCCATCTGCTGCGGATGATGATTACATTGCTTTTGTCGTATTTTCCTATCGAAGACGTTTTTTATCTACTATGTGAAATTGTGTTTGCTATGACAACTGAAACCTGATGAACATGTTGTTTAGTATTTTGCTGTGAGAACATCACTTGTTATGTATGTTGATTTGTGTTTGGTGATTGTATGACAACTAAAACATGATGACATTGTTGTTTACTTGTACTCATATTTGGCTGTGAAACTTGAATTTGATGACATAGTTTGCTGTTGGACTGCAATTTGCTCGACGTCTTCGAATGAGAACAAAGCTAACCCGACAGGGCCTCTGCTATTTATTTATTTATATGAGCAAAAGGTATCCCCCTGATTTCCGTTAATAGAAATCATTAGATGTTCACAACACTACGCCCAGCCTGCTACACAGGTTTACTAGTTTCAGCGAAGTCCTCATGTCGTAGCCACTGAATACATCACGAGTGCTACATACAGTGCAAATAAAGAGACAATCATCCTGCAGAGTTCATCGATTTTGCCCATTATCTTCACAAGCTATTTCATCTCCTCATTGCTGTCAAGGCCGTTCAGCAACTGTTGCTTGGCCATGATCGAGGAACTGCATCTTTAACCTTTCGCTCTGCATCTTCCTCTTCTCGCCTTCCTTCGCCATTTGTCCAACACCCCAACCTGCTGGTATTGGGATTCCTCGGCTAACCAAATAATCAGTAATTGCATTCCCCACATCAGAACTTCCCGTGAATACAAATCACACGAATCTTCCCTTTTCTCGCATGAATCAAATTGGAAGATCATCAACCAAACTATTAAAATAATCAGCAACCGAAAGCAGCGAACAACACTTAAACATATTATTACCCCATGATTCGGGCATTTGTAGAAGACTCGGCCGTGGTTGCGGATTGTGGTTGAGACGTGACGGATGACTCTGCGTGATTTGCAGCAGTGGCACCACACCAACGGCAGCGGGTTGCGATGAGCAATCGGCTGCGGTCTGTGTCTTGGCGGGGTGTGATGAGACCCACGAGCGATGGTACGGGTGGCGACTTGGCGATATCTGGTTGTTGCTCTGAAGAGCGGTGGACGAGCAGCCGTGGACATGGTTGCTGCGGCGAGCTTCGATGCTAGGCGAGTAAGTAGAGAAGAGGAGAAGTGAACGTTGGATATGTCGGTTTCATTACTTGCGAGTAGCATAGCACCATATATAGTCATAGTCTAGGTTTGGATTGAACCAGCTATGAGAGCACGTCTTTCTTTTTTCTAAAACTCGCAATGTCTCTTTACTGGTACACTAGCTTGTTCTGTACGCCTTCCCAAGTCTTTGATTTTATTTCCCTTTTTTTGCGAGGAAGGAAGGAGGATAAAATTGAGAGTTCCTCGGACTCGAACCCAAGACCTCTCGGTTGAAAACCAAGGGTGCTAGTCACTTATGTGGCGAATGTTCCATGTGAGGAGGACGACAGACGAACGCATTTTCCTCGCAGTTTTCTTCCTATATATAAAAAAGTATGCTACTTAGTGTCCGCTTAGTCAAAAAACGATTGTGCCAACCTTGACCGTTGAATTGACATTCAACGTCTATCGCGTTTCTTCAGTCTCTTCTTCTTCAAGCCGCCAAAGCCAAACTAGCACCGGCGGGACCGCCTGCTCCCGCCTCCCACGGCTGGCTGTGATCTTCCCTGGCTCCTGTTCGTTCCCGTCCGAGGCCTCACCATCGTCCTCCGCCTTGGTTCGCTCGCCGCGGCGCCGCCCTCCAGTGTTGTCAACATGGTCAACAACCGAGAGGAATAAGGAGATGACTTTACATGGTGAGGATGACAGTAGGGACCCAGCAGCGCGCGAATAATTTTGTGTTTTCGGGACGGAGAAGGTATCAACTGGGTTGAGCGGGACCCGTGGCCCGTCTAGCCCAGGCTTTTATTTCATATGTTTAGCACATGACCAACCCAATTTGTTTTTTTCCTTTCTGAAAAATGGCTAGCCAGCTATTTTGTTTTTTGCAGAATAACCAACATAGGCCTACTTGCTTTTCTACGCCCTACCGGGCCGGAAATCTTTCAAGACGAGGAGGGATGCATTTTGCCCAGAAAAAATGGGCTATAAGTAATAAGAAATGGGCTATAAGTAATAAGAAATGGGCTAGAAGTAATAATAAATGGGCTGTAAAATGAAAAAAATACAGCAAACAGGCAATTAGTTCCAAAATATTGTTTTCTTTCGGATTTTGATATTTTAAATTGCATTGTTTTTGTGCGGGTAAAATTTCATTGAATTTAAATTAAGGTATATTTAGATTTAAAATTAATTTGAATCTGGCTAGAAATTTCGGGCTGTATGCTGTTTGGGATAGATTTGGAGGCTGACTTGTGGGTCTACTAGGTTGACGTGTACTTTGGCTTTTTCAACTTAGTCCACAAACGATTCTAGTAGCAGTGACCGTTGGATGTTAATCCAACGGCCGTGCTGCTTCTTCAATATCTGATCTTCTTGCTCCGGCCGCCAAACCAGCTCGGTGGGACTGCTCGCTCCCGCCTCCGTGGCGGCTGTCTTTGCCGCACAGCCGCACCGCCCCACCCTACTTCATTGCTGGCCAGGCCATTCCTCTACTCACCCACACCTCCTGTTATTTTCCGGCGACGGCAGCCGGACCAGTAAACCCTCGTACTCCCCACCGCGTGGGCAACCATTGCCGAGTCTTCCCCGGCTCCGTGTCGTTCCCTTCCTAGGCCTCGCCGTCGTCCACCGCCATGGTGCTCTCGCCGCGGCCTGGTCAACATGGTCAACGAACGACATCCATCGGCCGTGGACTGTACACGCAAAATAATGATTCCTCCACCTGACAGCTGGGACCCACCGGAAGGGCCTCTGTATTTCACGAAAAAAACGTTCCCCCCACTGACATGTCGGACCCACCAGCTATATCTTCGCACGCAAGGAAGTGCGTCCTTATTACGCACAAAAAATGAATACCCAACCTGCTAGCTGGGACCCACCATAGTGGGAGGATGATTTGTGGGCCAACTAAGTTTACGGGGACGGAGGGCTTTGTCAACTTAGTCAATATGAATGATTCTAGCTCCAGTGACCGTACGATGTCCATCCAACAGCCGTAGTGCTTCTGCAACCTCTGGTCTTCTTGATCCAGCCGCCCAAAGCAGCGCCGGTCATGCCGCATGCTCCTACCTCCCGTGGCCGGCTGTGCTGCCTCGGAGGCCTCACCGCCCCCTACTATTCCCACTGCTGGCCAAGCCCTGCGTCGACAACAGCCTCACACCGCAGCCAAACCAGTGAACCCTCGTACTCCTCTCCGCGCGGGCTTCCACTGCCGCATCTTTCCCGGCTCCGTGTCGTCCCCTTCCTAGGCCTCGTCGTCATCCACCGCCGTGGTGCTCTCGGCGCGGCCTGGTCAACATGGTCAAGGAACGACTTCCAACGGATGTGGACTGTACGTGGAGAGGCTGACAGCTGGGTCCACGGCCACAGCAAGGAAGTGCCTCCTTATTACGCGGAAAATAATGATTCCTCCACCTGAAAGATGGGACCCACCGGACGGGCCACTGTATTTCACGGAAAAAACGTTTCCCCCTGACTGCTGGGACCCACCAGCTTCATCTTCGCACGCAAGGAAGTGCGTCCGGGCAAAAAAAATGATTTGCCCCCCTGACTGTTGGGACCCACCAGCACACCTTCGCACGCAAGGAAGTGCGTCCAGGCAAAAAAAACGATTCGCCCCCCTGACTGCTGGGACCCACTAGATACATCTTCGCAGGCAAGGAAGTGCCGTGACAGTCGGGACCCACCTAGTCGAAGCATACGTAGCATTGTCATCCTGGTCGCGAATGTGTACATACATACTGGTCGATGTAGAGACGCGCACGTGTCGTAGTAGAGGCGCGCACGTCTCGTAGTAGAGGCACGCACGTAGCATGTACACGTATGTATAGCGGCCAGGGTGCAAGAAAGAAAATACGGCCATGTATGTGTACATACGGGCGGGGTCTCGAACGCCTACTCGCGCATACGTACGGTCAGGGCTCGTGTACATGGCTAGGTCGGAACGGAGAAATAGCGTCGTCGTCGTGTTCATGGGGAGGCAACAAAATGCGTCGTGTTCATGGGGAGGCAACGAAATGCGTTGTGTTCATCGGGAGGCAACGGAATGCGTGGGAGCCAACCGGCTTGGACGGAGCAGGCGATGGAAATGAGGCCTGGCGTACCGCAGAACGGAGGAAACGTCCTTGTGTTCGATCGGCCACGTTCGGAACGGGGTCCTGTTGATCGGGAGGGGTGTGGCATACCGCAAAACGGAGGAAACAGACTTCCTACGGTCGAAACAGGGGTCCTGTTGATTTGGAAGGGTGTGGCGTACCGCAAACAGAGGAAACGGACCTCCTACGGTCGAAACGGGGGTCCTGTTGATCGAGAGGGGTGTGGCGTACCACAAAACGGACGAAACGGACTTGTGCTGGAGCGCTACGGTCGAGACGGGGGTCCTGTTCATCGGGAGGGTGTGGGTACCGCAAAACGGACTCCACGGATCCGTTCATCTCCACCGTCGACCTCCTCCAGCCTCCATGGGCTACCGTCGACCTCCTCCAGCCTCCACGGGCTCCTGTTCATCCAGCCTCCACCGCGGCGCCTCTCGGCCTCTGCTCAACCACCCCTCCACGGGCAGCCCTCCACCGTCTCACTGCTCATCCAGCCCTCCACACCATGGGGTCCTGTTCATCCAGAGGCAACGCCACCGCCATCGCTCATCCAAAATCCCCCGCAACGCCTTTGCTCATCCAATCGATCGGCTTGAGAAGCAGCAGCAGCGAAGAATCGCTCCATCGGGTTTAGTTAACAGCCATCGATCGATCGCTGGGTTCGAACGCGTAGCCTCGCAGTCTAATCTTTCGGGTTCGATTAGAGCCCAACGCCTCGCTTCGGGTTGATTAGAGCCAACACCTCGCACACACGCGCGTCGTGTACGAGAGAACGCACATCGCCGCCCCGACCTCCCACCGTAACCGCAAATCCTCAAATTTTCCTCCCCCTCGCTTCTACCACGGTTTTTTTCGTCATGGACGGCCCAAAGAATGTCATGCAGCTGCATCTCCGGCCCGCCCAGGACAAAAAGCCCATTTTCTGTCATGATTTTTTGTCATAGAAGTAGGAGCCCACCACATCTATGATGATACCGGGTTTTGTCACAATTATCGTCATAGAAGTGTCATATGTATGACAGAAATTTTTTTCGTTCGGCCCAAAATGTCACGGATGTGTGTTTTTTTGTAGTGATAGGACATAGATATATGTTTGTTTGATGCTTTTATTATGTACTAGTACTTGGCAATAGAAGACTTGGTAGTTTAATCCTGTCCACCTTACTAATGAACTGGTTCACCGAAATGAGTTTCATATACTACAAGGTTGGAAAATGTGGTAGGCGTAAGCGAGGCGGTTGGCCTTCGCCTAGTGCCTAGGCGGTGCTTAAGCGCTCTAGGCGCAGCCTAGGCGGTAATATAGATTCTACTATCAAGGTGTATTTGTGGTTATTATATGTGTACTGATGTTAATTTAGGGCAGATAAATATGTTAACTACCAGCTGCTGCCATTTGAATATGTGATGTTTGGCAGTTCAGTGCAATATGGCATGATTTCTTGCTTGGGTAAACAATTTGTTGCATGCACTGCCTAGACTACCATTTATGCCCTAGGCGAGGCGTTTGGCCATCACCTAGCGCCTAGGCATGCCTAAGCGCCTCCTAGGCACTGCCTTTTGCAACAGAGTATACTAGTGCATGCTAAACTTGTTATGTGTCTTCTTGTTTCTTCTTTTAGAATGCTGATAGTATATTGGGGAAGAGTGCCTTATTAAACAATGGTAAAGGAAGTAATCCAGATAAGGTTCAGGATAGTGACACATCCTTGTTGGTCTCCAACAAAGCTGATAAAACAGCTAAGGAAGACTATCTTGAAGACAATGAGACAACCCCAAAGTCCTGTCTTGGTTTAGTGTTCGAGTTACTAGCCACTCTCGCTTGCACAAGCTATTCAAACTCACTTTATGCGAATCAGTTCGGTTTCTTGAGTCTCAAATACAAGCTGAAAGACATCGATCAGCTGTGTCTTTGCGACAAGAAGTGGAAGGACCATGAAGTCCCTGGAGCATTCAGATGCATACTTTTCGGTGCAACAAAGAAGCGTTGGAGGATTTTAGCGCTAAACAGACAAAGCTAATCAGCTTTCTAAGCTTATTGCCGCATGGTGGATACCTGGATAACGTTTCTTGAGCTCTTGGAAGTTGTTTCGCTTATGCTCTTGTTTTGCTGCAGCGTTTATTTGCCTTTGGTGGCCAATTTTGACGGCCGATGTATGTAATGTCTGCTTTGTTCCCTATATTTGCACTGGTGGCGAACTTTGATACCCAGTGGATGTAATATGTGTAATAGCGGTAATAGGCTAGCATTAATTGCTTGCTTATTTATTTCCTTATTGTCTTGTTTAGTTGTTTGCTTGTAGTCACTGCAGTTCTTTTCCTGTTTTTTTAGTGGCCAAAATAGCCTATTTTTGGTAACTAGGCCAAAATAATCATGGCAACACATAGACTATTGTAACCATGGGCCTCCTGCAGGCCGTATGATCCATGGGCCTTCGTCCGGCCGTAGGATCCATCGGCCTTCTATACGGGCCTTAGGGTCCATGGGCCTTCTATGGGCCGTAGGGTCCATGGGCCTTCTACGGGTCGTACGATCCATGGGCCTTCTACGGGCCGTATTATCCATGGGCCTCATACGGGCCGTAGGATCCATGGGCCTTCTACGGGGCGTATCATCATTTCGCCAATCATGGGTCATACTATTCATGGACCATAATGGGCCGTTAATAGGCCGTATTTGATAACTCTATGAAAACAGCCCAACGGGTTTTTTTTGACATGAAAACGGCCCAATGTATCAACGGTCCGCAAACGGGCCGACTGTAACGACGGGCTGAATTTGGCCCATAAGAAGAAAATGACAGTAATGGGCCGTATGTAACCGAATGCTGCAAATGAGCCCAAGAATGAATGGGCCCTGAGAAGGCCGAAAGATAACTTGGGCTGGAAACGACCCAATGGAATAACGGGCCATTAATGGGTATAAAGTGATACACTGTTCATTACAGGCTAGTTTCACCACGGGCCGTTAATGGGCCAAGAGTTACAAAGGTCCTCATATGGGCCGAAAGAAGTCAAGGGCCACACATGGGCTGGAAGTTAAAACGGGCTGAATCATATTGGATGGCCCAGATGACGCTACTGGGCCTAATTCGGATAGGGCATAACCGGCCCTGGGTTAGCGGGCTATAAATGGGCTATATGCGAACATGCCGTTAACAGGCTTTCCATGGGCCGGCCCGCCACCTTTTAACCAAGTCAAACAGGCTGGCCTTTTCACAGGAATGGGCCTCTGTTGGGTCGTGCCACGTGTCGTCGTATCATAGGTGCCTTCGGTCCAATGAGCGGATGACATCTGTCCCAACGGTGAGCCGACACGTGTTTCCTCCAGCCAAAGATGATTTTACACGTGGAAAATCCCCATTGGTCGGGGCTGTTAACGGGTTATCGGATCCAAAACCCGACCCGATAGCTTAACGGCGTTCCGTTACGATGGATGCCACGTGTCGGTCACCATTGACGAAAGCACTTCTGTGACGCGCGATTTATCGTCATGGAAGTGGACACTTCCGTGATGATAATTTTGGTAATGTCATGGAACACTTCTACGACAGGATAGGTATGACTATCTTAATTCTGTCATAAAATCGTCATGGATGTACATGCATGACAAAAAACGCGACCTACTGTGACAAACACGTATCATCACGGAAGTGTATTTTTTTGTAGTGTATGCCTAGTTGATGTGAGACTTTCTCCTTTTTTGTCTTCTCCACATAACCCCCACCATCATATTCTAGTCCACCTATAGTGCTATGTCCATGAATCACACTCATGTATTGCGTGAAAGTTGAAAAGGTTTGAGAACATCAAAAGTATGAAACAATTGCTTGGCTTGTCATCGGGGTTGTGCATGATGTGAATATTTTGTGTGGTGAAGATGGAGCATAACCATACTATATGATTTTGTAGGGATAACTTTCTTTGGCCATGTTATTTTGAGAAGACATGGTTGCTTTATTAGTAGGCTTGAAGTATTATTGTTTTTATGTCAAATGATAGACTATTGCTTTAAATCGCTCGTATCTTAATATTCATGCCATGATTAGATACATGATCAAGATTATGCTAGGTAGCATTCCACATCAAAAATTATTATTTTATCATTTACCTACTCGACGACGAGCAGGAATTAAGCTTGGGGATGCTGATACGTTTCCGTCGTATCTATAATTTTTGATTGTTCCATGCCAATATTATTCAACTTTCATATACTTTTGGCAACTTTTTATATTATTTTTGGGACTAACATATTGATCCAGTGCCCAGTGCCAGTTCTTGTTTGTTGCATATTTTATGTTTCACAGAAACCCCACATCAAATGGAATCCAAACGTGATAAAAACGGATTGAGAATATTTTTGGAATATTTGGATAATTCCGAAAGAAAAATCCACGCGAGACGGTGCCCGAGGTGGCCACGAGGCAGGGGGCGCGCCCCTGACCCTCGTTGATGCCCTTCTTCGGCCGCAAGAAAGCTAATTTTCAGAAGAAAAAAATCTCGGCGAAGGTTTCAATCCAATCGAAGTTACGGATCTCCATATATACACGAAACGGTGAAAGGGCAGCGGAGAGAACGCAGAAACAGAGAGAGACAGAGAGAAATATCCAATCTCGGAGGGGCTCTCGCCCCTCCCGTGCCATGGAGACCATGGACCAGAGGGGAAACCCTTCTACCATCTAGGGAGAAGGTCAAGGAAGAAGAAGAAGGAGGGGGGCTCTCTCCCCCTCGCTTCCGGTGGCGCCGGAACACCGCCGGGGGCCATCATCATCACCGCGATCTACACCAACACCTCTGCCATCTTCACCAACATCTCCATCACCTTCCCCCCTCTATCTATAGCGGTCCACTCTCCCGCAACCCGTTGTACCCTCTACTTGAACATGGTGCTTTATGCTTCATATTATTATCCAATGATGTGTTGCCATCCTATGATGTCTCAGTAGATTTTCATTGTCCTATCAGTGGTTGATGAATTGCTATGATTGATTTAATTTGCTTGTGGTTATGTTGCTGTCCTTTGGTGCCCATCATATGAGCGCGCGCGTGGATCACACCATAGGGTTAGTTGTATGTTGATAGGACCATGTATTGGAGGGCAAGGGTGACAGAAGCTTTAGCCTAGCATAGAAATTGATGCATACGGGATTGAAGGGGGACCAATATATCTTAATGCTATGGTTGGGTTTTACCTTAATGAACGTTAGTAGTTGCAGATGCTTGCTAATAGTTCCAATCATAAGTGCATAGAATTCCAAGTCAGGGATGATATGCTAGCAGTGGCCTCTCCCACATAATACTTGCTATCGGTCTAGTAACGTAGTCAATTACTTAAGGGACAATTTTGCAACTCCTACCACCACTTTTCCACACTCTCTATATTTACTTTATTGCCTCTTTACTTACAACAGCCCCTAGCTTTTATTTACGCTCTCTTTATTTTCTTGCAAACCTGTCCAACAACACCTACAAACTACTTCTAGTTTCATACTTGTTCTAGGTAAAGCGAATGTCAAGCGTGCGTAGAGTTGTATCGGTGGTCGATAGAACTTTAGGGAATATTTGTTCTACCTTTAGCTCCTCGTTGGGTTCGACACTCTTACTTATCAAAATAGGCCACAATTGATCCCCTATACTTGTGGGTTATCAGTGGTTTATCGCTCGTTCAGCTGACGGTGGTCATTTGGTGCTCATTTGCACATACCAAATTGACCAAACCATTACATCAAACCACATGTAGTACAATGCCTAGGGCATACGTGACATTGATGGCTATGGTTGCTTCGTGTTCGAGAAAGATCCCAGCTCCGTTGGGCCAGGCGTATTCAACTGGAGGTGGGTTTATAGCCTCGGCAACCACTCCATGTTCCTTGGGCTCAATTATCCGATCATCCAACCAATCATCGATCATATCACCAGTGACGATTATCGTGCTATGCAACTTCCATTCGCCAGGGGGAACTGTGTTTACACATCATACCATGGGTTTCATGAATCACCATATCCAGAGATTCGTCGACACATCTTGTTGCCAAATAATCTTCAGTGTGTGAAAGGCATCAAGCTTCCATGCGATGGATGGATTTTGCAAACCCGACATGCGGCGATGTGGTTCATGCCAACAACAAATATGCACAACTTGATTCGTACTGATATATAGACTGAGCCATTTATCCTGCTGCTGTAGCATGACCCTCTTTTGTTGGACATTATGTACTATTGTTAGTTTGAAGCACTCCTCTGGTTTGAAGGATAGATACCTTTCTGGGATCAAGTGCATCCTAACTCACCTGCATAGGACGTGAAGATAATGATGATGGAGATGCCGTGCAGAAGCCATACACACACACACACACACACACACACACACACACACACACACACACACATATCAATTAGGCTTCAAGTGCATACTTGTTGGTGAAAGTGTTGTCCAATGGGAATTATATTCTGTATTACTCACGTAGCCTACAATGTCTGTCGCACAGCCTTGTAACTTCTTACTCCATTTCTAAATTTGTAATAGTCCTCTATACCGTATATTGCGCTACTCGTACTACTACCTCCCTCCTGGTTTATTGGTACCCTTCATAATTTGTGTCAAATTTTGACCATAAATTTCACTAACTAAATATTAATGCATGTCACAAAAATTATATCATTTTATTCGTATTTGAACATAGTTTCAATGGAATAGTTTTCGGTGACATGCATTGACATTTTGTTAGTTAAACCTATGGTTAAAATGTGACACTAAATACGACTAGTAAGTACTCGTACAGTAGCAGTCCTAGTATACATCGGTCAAATTATTCATCATGTCCTCACATTGAATTGACGTGACAACACGCTGCGTGAGGTGACACAAGAATCCCGACGGCGTGTTCCAGTATTGTCGACTTCAGATTTGGATTACTACCACTTTCATCTATCGAAATATTTCATCATTTACTTAAAACAGTCGATTGATCATACATTGAGTACCATATAACCGGAATTAACCGATGCAAATCCAAGAAGGATTGGCCAGTGCTGTCTGCTGGCGTCAAGTTCGATCCCACGGATCAGGAGCTGATCGAGCACCTTCAGGCCAAAGTGAGTGGTGACAGAGCGAGATCTCACCCTCTCATTGATTTGTTCATACCAACCATCGACAGCGAGCACGACATATGGTACACCCATCCCGAGACACTAGTAGAAAATAGGGCTTTGGTTCGGGCCTGGCCAGCCCATTAGTCCCGGTTCTTCACGAACCGGGACCCATGGGGGGCATTAGACCCGGTTTGTGAGCCTAGGGGGCCGGCCGGGGCCTCGTGGGCATTGGTCCCGGTTCGTCTGGATCTATTTGTTCTGGTTCTAGGCATGAACCGGGACCAATGGGCTGTGCTCCTAGCCCACAGCCATTGGTACCGGTTCGTGCCTAGAACCGGTACAGAAGGGGGGGGGGGTTAGCTCCGGTTCAAGCCACGAACCGGGACAAATAAGTTGCCTATATATACCCCATCGCCGCAGCAGAGCACTCCACAGTGCTCTGTTTTTTGCTGGCCAGCGAGGGGGAGGGCATTGGGTGCTCTAGCTCACCTCCTATGCACATGAGGTGTTCGATGAAATGCCCGAGCCACACTAGTTAAGCTTTCTCCTCTCGAAGCTCGACCTCGGAGCTTCATTTTTCCCGAGATTTGTCTAGGTTTAGCGGTCCGTCACGCCCCGTCCTCGTTTTCACCGCCGTCGATCGCCCGCGCCGATCTCGTCGCCGACACCACCGTGGTGAGCCACTTGTTCTTACTTTAGATATACTTGTCTGATTATCTTACTTTAGATAGATACTTGTCTGATTTTCTTACTTTTGACACACATAATTATATATAATGCACACAGATGAACCGGCAATGGATGTACGGTGATAGACACACCTCTGAGTACATTAAGGGTGTGCATGAGTTTCTCGAAGCGCCTGAGGCAAACGAGCAGAATGGTTTTATGTGTTGTGCATGCCCTAAATGTGGGAATACAATGTCTTACTCTGACCGGAAAATCCTTCACACCCACCTCCTTTACAAGGGTTTCATGCCACACTATAATGTTTGGACGAGGCATGGAGAAATAGGGGTTATGATGGAAGACGGTGAAGAAGAAGAGGACGATGACAACTATGTGCCCCATGAATACGGTGATGCTGCAACGGGGGGAGCTGGTGAAGATCAAGAGGAACCAAACGATGTGCCCGATGCTGCTGCTGAAGATCAAGAGGAACCAGACGATGTTCCCGATGATGATGATCTCCGCCTGGCCATTGTCGATGCAAGGACGCAATGCAAAAGTCAAAAGGAGAAGCTGAAGTTTGATCGCATGTTAGAGGATCACAAAAAAGGGTTGTACCCCAATTGCGAAGATGGCAACACAAAGCTCGATCATCAGATGGAATTGCTGCGGTGGAAGGCGAGAAATCTGTGCTCGACAAAGGATTTGAGAAGCTTTTGAAAATATTGAAGAAGAAGCTTCCAAAGGATAATGAATTGCCCGACAAGACGACGCAGCAAAGAAGGTCGATGCCCTCTAGGATTGGAGGTGCAGAAGATACATGCATGCCCTATCGATCGCATCCTCTACCGTGGTGCGACGAGGATTTGAATGCATGCCCGGTATGCGGTGCATTGCGGTATAAGATCAGACGAGATGACCCTGGTGATGTTGACGGCGAGCCCCGTAGGAAGAGGGTTCCTGCGAAGGTGATGTGGTATGCTCCTATAATACCACGGTTGAAACAACTATTCATAAACAAAGAGCATGCCAAGTTGATGCGATGGCACAGTGAGGACCGTAAGAAAGACGGGAAGTTGAGAGCACCCGCTGACGGGTCACAGTGGAGAAAAATCAAGAGAGAGTACTGGGCTGAGTTTGCACGTGACCCAAGGAACATATGGTTTGGTTTAAGCGCGGATGGCATTAATCCTTTCGGGGAGCACAACAGCAATCACATCACCTGGTCTGTGACTCTATGTATGTATAACCTTCCTCCTTGGATGTGCATGAAGTGGAAGTTCATTATGATGTCAGTTCTCATCCAAGGCCCTAAGCAACCCGGCAACGACATTGATGTGTACCTAAGGTCATTAGTTGAAGAACTTTTACAGCTGTGGAATGGAAACGGCGTACATACGTGGGATGAGCACAAATAGGAGGAATTTAACCTGCACGTGTTGCTGTTTGGAACCATCAACGATTGGCCCGCTCTCAGTACCCTTTCAGGACAGACAAACAAGGGATACCACGCATACACGCACTGTTTAGCTGACACCGAAAGTATATACCTTGACAAATGCATGAAGAATGTATACCCGGGCCATCGTCGATTTCTTCTGACCAACCATCAATGTCGAAAGAAAGGCAAGCATTTCAAAGGCGAGGCAGATCATAGGAAGAAGCCCGCCATGCGTACCGGTGATCACGTACTTGCTATGGTCAGTGATTTACACGTAATCTTTGGAAAGGGCCCCGACGGACTAGCTGTTCCAAATGACGCTGAGGGACGCACACCCATGTGGAAGAAGAAATCTATATTTTGGGACCTACCCTACTAGAAAGACCTAGAGGTCCGCTCTTCGATCAATGTGATGCACGTGATGAAGAACCTTTGCGTGAACCTGCTAGGCTTCTTGGGCGTGTATGGGAAGACAAAAGATACAGCTGAGGCACGGGAGGACCTGCAACGTTTGCACGAAAAAGACAGCATGCCTCCAAAGCAGTATGAAGGTCCTGCCAGCTATGCTCTTACCAAAGAAGAGAAGGAAATCTTCTTTGAATGCATGCTTAGTATGAAGGTCCCGACTGGCTTCTCGTCGAATATAAAGGGAATAATAAATATGCCAGAGAAAAATTTCCAGAACCTAAAGTCTCATGACTGCCACGTGATTATGACGCAACTGCTTCCGGTTGCATTGAGGAGGCCTCTGCCGGAAAATGTCCGATTAGCCATTGTGAAGTTATGTGCATTCCTCAATGCAATCTATCAGAAGGTGATCGATCCAAAAATCATACCAAGGCTAAGGAGTGATGTGGTGCAATGTCTTGTTAGTTTCGAGCTGGTGTTCCCACCATCCTTCTTCAATATCATGACGCACGCCCTAGTTCATCTAGTTGACGAGATTGTCATTCTCGGGCCCCGATTTCTACACAATATGTACCCCTTTGAGAGGTTCATGGAGTCCTAAAGAAATATGTCTCTAACCGCTTAGGCCGAAGGAAGCATCTCCATGGGCCATCAAGCAGAGGATGTCATTGGGTTTTGTGTTGACTTCATTCCTGGCCTTAAGAAGATAGGTCTCCCTAAATCACGGTATGAGGGGAGACTGACCGAAAAGGCACGCTTGAGGGGACTCAATAATATGCAGGACGGATATTCTAACCACACTACACAGCTTCTACGTAACTCTACCTTGGTGACCCGTATGTCGATGAACACAAGAACAGTCTGCGCTGCAAACACCCGGAGTAAAAGCGACGATCGGATTACATGTGAACACATCAGGACTTTCAGAAGTTGGTTGGAAACACGTCTCAGAGGTGACAACACTGTTTGTGATGAGCTGTACTCGTTGTCCAGGTGTCGTGGAATTGTCACGGCAGATGTCCTCGTGAAAGGACTTAGTCGCAGGGCCATCGTACGGGTTAACTTAGAGGGGTTAAAGTGGACACAAAGACACGGGAGTTATACTAGTTCGGCCCCTTCGATGAAGGAAAGGCCTACGTCTAGTTGTGATGGGATTGATGTGATTTCAGCGACTAGGGAGCAATAGCTTCGCCTAAGCCTCGGATTGTCTGTCCCCTAAACCGCCGCCGGGTCGTCCCCTTATATACACGGGTTGACGCCCGGCTGGTCTACAGAGTCCCGACCCGGCTCATACAAGTGTCCGCTCGGTCTCTTCTCTCTTATCTTACAAAGACAAGTTACAAGACTAAGGCGGTTTACATAAACGGACCCTAATTCGCCCTGGCTCTGGGCCTCCTCCGTGGGCCCCGATCTTGGATTTAGGGTAACCCGGCCCCTCCAGGCGGTTCACACTCGATAGTTATCTCCCCAACATTAGGCCCCAGATTGACTTGAACCGTTCATGTTAATCTTCAACATCTTCAGAAACTCTTGATCTCCTTCCTATTTCGTGAACCGCCATCTCGCTTGAACCGCCGTGGCGCCATCCTCCGATCCCCGTGTCGAGGCGCCTTGACGTCATCTTTAATAAAGAAATCCAAACAGAAGATTCCTTTCCTTTAATGCTATCCCGAAATCGAGGCGGCCGCCGCGCCGCTCCGCCGCTGACTCCTCGATTCTCGCGCTTGTTAATTGCTCGGTTCCTTATAAATAGACCGGCAGGCCCTTTCTCTTCTTCGCTCTTCTCCTTCCTCGCGACGCCCAGCCTCGAAGCTCCGCCGTCGCCTCCGACCTTCCAACGCGGCGTCGGCCGG
Source organism: Aegilops longissima (assembly GCA_021605205.1). Taxonomy (NCBI): domain Eukaryota; kingdom Viridiplantae; phylum Streptophyta; class Magnoliopsida; order Poales; family Poaceae; genus Aegilops; species Aegilops longissima. The sequence goes on along the minus strand of CM038678.1, from coordinate 176,353,233 downwards.
GCGCGTGATCAACCTGATCAGATCGAAGTTCTCGGCGCCTCCGCTTTTGCTCATCGTAAGGCCCTCTTCAAGCCCTAGATCCCATCTCAAGATCCTGTTCATCTCGTAGTTCATAGGTGTTTCATATCGTTTCTTCATACCTGCTCTCGCCATGGCCGCACTGACTCAGCCGTACCATACACATCTGCAAGCGGCGATCGCCCGCCGTCAATTTGGCTCTTTATGCATCTTTCCTTTTGTTCAGATCCTCTAGTCTAGAACGCCCAACCTTCCTACTCTTTATGAGGCTTGCATAGGTCGAGAAGTTTTTCATCAAACTTCGTAGATCTAGATTACTTCCATTCGCATGTGAAAACTGTTTCATCCACACTTAGTAGATTTTTCAGCTCTGTCTCTTTTGGCGGTTTGACTTTTGATAGCTAATCCGTCACCCATTAGTCCTCGCTAAACCGAATCGAAACTGGCTGTCAATCGCCGTTTAACATTGTATAATGTGCTGAACCGCTTAACGGTGAACCGCTTTTCCTTTCGCAGTTTAGTCTTCCGAATGGCCCTCAATTCTCAGCTTGCAATTGGGTCCGGTCTAAGGCCACCGAGACGCAACTCAACGGATACGTCACAACCGGCGCTTTAGCTGCTAAAAATGTCCTCCACTGGCGGGTTCCGGATGCCGAATGCCCTCCCAATCCGCAAGAAGGAGAAGTAATTGTGTTTGTGCAGCACTTAGACCGGGGATTCTGCCCACCCGGATCAAAATTCTTCCGGGATGTCCTTGCCAGTTTTCAACTCCATCCACAGGATATTGGTCCAAACTCCGTGTCAAACATATGCAATTTTCAAGTGTTTTGTGAAGTCTACCTTCAAGAAGAACCGTCTGTGGAGCTGTTCCGGGATTTTTTCCACTTGAACCGTCAGACAGAATTTTCTCGATGGTCCCAACACGTAGCTGGGCGGCGTTTCAATCCGAAGAGGAAGGAAGTGGACTTTCCTCACGCCAAACACCACAGCCATCCAAAAGATTGGAACCAAACCTGGTTCTACTCGCCGAACACCGCTCCCGCCAATGAGAATCCTTTGCGGGTTACCGTCCTCACCGCTCAAGAACCATCATCCGCTGCCTTTACGCTTAACCGCGCGGAACGGAAGAACTCGCGCCTCAAATTATCAAGCTCGGGCTCTAATGGCCAATGGCTTAACTGGTGTGGACCTTGTGCGGTGTTGGGTTTCTTGGGGCGTCTTGCCACTAAGCCGCCGGCCCGGATTGATGCACGAGTACACTGGCAGCCTCAAAGACCCTCAAAGACGTCACGAGTTACCAATAACTAAACTTGAGGTCACAGAGATCGTAAAGAAGATGCTTGATGAACCGATCTCCATCTGCAGCCTAACCGGTTGGCTCCATTTTGTGTTGCCAACAAACCGCCATGTAAGGTTCTGCTCACCGCTTTTCGGACCTGTAATACTTGGTTGGTATACATTAGTCCTTGTTACCTCGCAGGCCAACAGCTCCTTCTGGAAGCGTACCAAACCGGCTCGGGCGCCGCGTATAAAGTCCAAGGCCACCAAGAAGGCTGGCAAGAAGAAAACCGCCGAGTCTTCTGATCCGCCGGAGGACGAAGAATCAGAAGCTGAGGTAAAACTTGATATCCTTAAGAGGGAGTCGCCGTAAACCGGCTCTCCTCTTTGTGTTTCTTCTTTCTTGTGATTTATCCCTTTGTATTCCTTTTACTGGCAATTTTACCTCCCAGGATGATGCTGAAGCCAGCCATGCCGACCCTGTTGAGGTAATCTTTCTTTCTTCCGAATCCGACCTCGTGCCGGTTAAAAGAATTCGACGCGCCGTCCGGAAAGTGAAAAAATATCATTCACGTGCTTATTTAAATCAAAACCTTTCCTTGAAGACACAAGAGGTGAAGAGCGCCGACGACCCCACGACATGGTCAACGGATTCCTCATCCGGTTTACCGATACACCAACCCGGAAGCGCCGCCCGTGAGGTGACTTGTTCTCCGAAAAGCGTTATCCCTTAAAAGGTTTCTTCCGATGTCCTCTCAATCCGTCTCGACCCAAATTATCGGACTCTTCCAACTCTTCCGGCGGTTCATCAACCACGAATCGCCTCCGCTTAAAGTTGCTGCAGGTACGAATCGCTGTCCCGCCAATTCGGTTTACAATTGCCTTGGTCGATTTGTCTTAATTCAATTCCAAATATTGCAGCACCAAGGCTCGCTTGAGTAAGAAAGCGAAAACCCTGGATCCTACTGCAGATGTTGATCCGGAGAAGACCCCAGAGCAAACCCACGAAAATCCTGAAGTCGCCAAAAATAGCTCTGGTGAGTTGTACAAAGACGACATCGCTGATCCGCCGTAAACTGAACCGAGGTCCAAGTGGAAACCTCGTGATCCTGCTCCACCGAAGTCCGCCACAGAGCGGGTCGAATCGTTGAACCGCCGAGCGAGCATGAAGGCACCAAGCCCAAAGAAGACCGCCAATCCGGCCAGCCCGGTCAAAAATGATGATGTTATTGTGACGGGCACTGGCTACACCACTCCTAGTCAACCGGTCGCTTTAGCAAAACACAGCGCCAAGGAAGATTCTGCCACTATGAGTAAAGATAAGGGGAAAACTGATCTGTCAGCTTATGACAACTTCTCTGCCCAAGAACTTCACTCCGGGTTTCTGAACCGGCTCTACACAAGCCGTGACTTTGAAGCTGGTCTGGTAAACCGTATGAAGGACCGCTATGAGGTAATGAGTTATGCCTTTCTTGTACTTTGGCTGTACAACAACCCCCAAGGGTCGGTTCAACTTAGCATAGTTAAACCGGGACTTAATTTGTGCCTCCCCATAGCAAACTGAGATCAACTAGCCATTAGCCCCCAAGTGCCAAGTTGAATATTTGTATTGAGCTTGGGACTTTATAATGAAACAACTAACATGCTCCCTTTGTTATCAGAATGAAATATACCAGCAAACCGTGCAACTCAAGGACCTTGGGCCAATCTGAAACTCAACAAGCGAAACCACCAAGGCCAAGGACTAATTGAAGACTGCCTTGGCCACTATGGAACAGTGAAGGAGTAGTATAAACCGAACGGGCCAACGGGACACCGAGAAGGCCGGTTTGAAAAACGGGCGGAAGATGCCGAGGCAGCGCTTAAACCGTGATCAAGAGCTTATCGAACTCAAGCGCCAAGTGCATGCCATGACCTCTCGCCATCTTTGGTAAGAAAACTTGCACTGATTATCTCTATTTTGATATTCCCGCCGGTTTAACCCGAGCTGTCTCAAACCGTGCAGCAAGCGTATTGCTCATCTCGGGCTCGATGTGCGGAAGAAGCTCAAGGCCGCTTATACGCTGATTGAGCAGCTGTATACCGCGCCAGCGAGTCATATGTGCCACATCATACGACAACACGGCTCCGCCCCTCGATCGAGATACACCGACCGCTGTCCATGGTTCCGGGCAGCTTGAAGAGTTGAAGCGATCCGCGCCCGGCTGGCACCCTCATCGCTCTAACTCGTGCTAAGGCGTGGATAGCGGATTTTGATCCGCCGACATAGCCAAGGGTTTCCCAGCGCCAAGAGAACGGTGAAGCCTTTGATAATGACGCTCAAACGAATAACAAAGGAGATGCGTCACCGGGCGAAGTCAATCGGCAGCGAAGCCAACCTGGCGGTTCACCGCTCTTTTTATGACGCAAACAACAAACGGGTGGAGTTTGTCATTCCTGAAGTGCAGAGCCTTGTTCCTCCAATCCGTAAGCACACTTATGCCGCTGACGTTGATCCGCTGAGCTTATAAGTGAAGAGGTTGTCTTCGTGCCTTAACCCGGATTGGTGGTCTACCAATGACTTCCGGCTTTGGGTGATGAAGAGGAAGAAGTTGAACCGACGCCAGCGCCTCTACTTCACGCCAACCCGCGAAGAAGCGAATCCGCAAGCCGGGTGACGCCCCAAACTGCTAGTCATAACACCACGCGAAACACCGGGCCTTGGAAGGCTTTGTAATAGGATAGTCAGCACTTTGTTTTGAACAATGCCTTTATGACCTCAGTCTGTATCCCTTGCATGGTGGTACTGACACCGTGGATTTGATGAACCGTCAACTTAGTTCGCCTGCAATCACAAATTCTTTAAACCGCCACGGCGGCTTGTGTCACCAGCCGGCTTGTGACGCTTATATATTTATATAAGAAAATATGGATGTATATGACCAAACTTTATGATACAAAAAATACCTGCCAGCGTCGGGCATGCAGTTGGCTTAACCAACCTTGAGGCGGAGGTTATATAAACCATTACCGTCAAAGGAGAAAACAACTCCTGTGCTTAGAGTGCCGGTTTACCGTGTAAACCGTGTCGGGCATGACAAGCCCCCTGTTACTCCATAATGGGATGGTAACAAAAAAATCAAACCAGAACAAAATCACCGGATTAAAAATGGACCGAATTCCGTTACCTGACAACTTGAATCCGGTATTAAAAAGGTTGTCGGTTTAAGAAGGCAAATAAAAACCAAACAACTGGTATGAAAACCATATGGAAGCAAAGGCAATGATAAAACCGCTTATAGAAGAGGCTTTATCGAGCCTCGATCGATGGTGTTACCATGGTCGGACAGACCAAGCTCCCCATAAGGTGTAGCGATGGTTCAAGTCATCCAGCCCCAACCGAAATCGTGGCATTATGCCGATCAAGTGGCATGGAAATGGTTCGGGTTCACCAAGCCCCAAGTGATTCTATGGCCTTAGGCCAACCAAGAGGCGGATCGGTTCAGACGTGACCATGTCCCTGTGATCTGGTGGCTTTCGCCCATCAAAAGGTGTTGCGTTGGTTCGGACACCACCAAGCCCCCAAGTGACAAAAACTTCAAAAGCAAGACCAAGGGTTAAACCGAGGCCGCTATGCACAACATCTCCATGTACCCAAACCGGACTTTTTACGTAACGGATACCCCGCTTTAGCCGAGGATCCGTTTATTGCTTTTATTCATAATATATACATTGTCTTAATATGTACATAAGTGGAGCCGATGGCTCGGGTATAATAAGGTCAAGATGAGCTATGTTCCACGGCTCGTTGGTCTCCTCTTCCGACGTGCGTGAGTCTTTTCGCCTAGAACATCAATCGATAGTATGACCCACAGCAAATTCTGCTGACCACAAAGGGCCCTTCCCAAGGTGGGGATAGCTTGTGCATATCTGTTCGGTCTTGAATGAGCCGAAGCACCAAGTCTCCTTCCTGAAAGGTTCTTGTTCTAACCCGCCGACTGTGATACCGACGAAGATCCTGCTGGTAAATCGCCGAACGAGCAGCCGCCATATCTCGCTCTTCATCCGGCCGATCCAAAGCGCCCTGCCGTGCTGCCTCGCTATCGGCCTCAACATAGGCTGCCACGCTGGGCGAAGTCATGACGGATATCGCAGGAAGGACCGCCTCGCCCATAGACCATAAAGAACGGTGTGTATCCAAAGTGGATCTGTTAGGGGTAGTATTGATACTCCATATCACGATGGTAGCTCTTCTACCCAACAACCCGCGTCCTCTCTAAAGGGACCATAAGCCGGGTTTAATACCTCTCAAGATCTCCTGATTAGCTCGCTCCGCTTGACCATTGACTGCGGGTGGGCCATTGAAGAAACATCGTCGGATGTGCTCGCTCACAAAACTCCTTCATGGCTCCCTTGGACAAATTAGTGCCATTGTCCGTGATGATCTTTGTGTGGAAACCCAAACCGAAAATCACCTTTTGATGAACTGAACCGCCGTGGCCGCATCACACTTGCTAACAGTGCTCGCTCTACCCACTTTGTAAATTTATCAACCGCCACCAGCAGTGGGTCTTCTTGTCCTTGGACCTTTTGAAAGGTCCAACCATATCCAGCCCCAAGTCGCAAACGCCAAGTAATTGGAATCATCCTCAATTCTTGGGCCGGTACATGAGCACGCCTCGAAAACTTTTGGCAACCATCACATCGTCTGACCAGATCTTCTGCATCAGCATGGGCAGTCAACCAATAGAAACCGTGGTGGAACGCTTTGGCCACCAAGGACTTTGAACCGGCGTGGTGACCACAGTCCCCTTCATGGATCTCACGCAATATCTCACGGCCTTCGTCAGGGGACACACAACGCTGAAACGCCCCTGACACGCTGCAACGATGCAACTCGCCTTATATATGGTCATAGACTTAGACCGCCGAACTATCTGCCGGGCCAACGCCTCATCTTCCGTAACTCGCCCGGTTCATGTATGCCCAATAAGGAAGCGCCCAATCCGAATGACATGCAAGGTCGCCACCAACCGAGCCTCCGGATCAGGAATAGCCAAATCAACTTCATCAGAAGCTTAATCGACGGATTGTGCAAGACATCAAGGAAGACATTAGGCGGACCGGTTTACGTTGAGAGCCCAGCCGGCTTAGAGCATCCGCCGCCGTTCTTCCGACGGTCCACATGGTCCACCCGATATCCTTTAAAGTGTCCTGCAACAATATCCACCTCCCGACGGCACGCAGCCATGAGTGGATCTTTGGAATCCCAAGTACTGATACTTGCCGGGCCACCAAGTCCGAAGTCACCAAAACACTTAACCCGCTTAGATTCATCTCCTTAGCCATCCGGAGACCATGGAGCAAAGCCTCATACTCAGCTGCATTGTTAGTACAGGGAACATTAAGCTTAAGAACGTAATAAAACTTGTCACCTCGTGGGGAAGTTAATATGACTCCAGCCCCGAGCCCTCCAATTGCTGGACCCATCAAAGTGGATGGTCCAATAGGTATGATCCGCTTTTCTTCAGCGCTTGCAACTCTGTCCAATCGTTAATGAAATCCACAAGTGCTCGAGACTTTATCGCCGTCCGAGGCACATACCTTAAACCGTGCGGCCCAAGTTCTATAGCCCACTTAGCAATCCGCCGCCGCTTCGGCTCAGATGATATCCCCAAAGGAGCTGAACTGACCACCGTGATGGGGTGCCCTTGAAAATATTGCTTCAACTTCCGCTTGCCATAAAAACTCCATATACCAGCTTCGCCAATGCGGATATCTTTGTTTAGACTCAATGAGGACCTCGCTAATGTAATAAACCGCCGCTGAACCGGATACTCCTTCCCGCCTCCTTTCGCTCCACCACAATGGCTACGCCGACCGCCCCGGCATTAGCAGAACATATAACAGAGCGGCTCCTTGTCAATGGGAGCAGCGAGAACAAAGGGTTGGCCAACCGCCGCTTAAGTCCTCCAATGCCTCATCAGCGGCTGAACTCCTGCATGAACTGATCCGTTTTCTTCAAAGATTCGGTACAAAGGAATGGCCTTCTCCTAGGCGGCTGATAAACCGGCTTAGCGCAGCAATCCGACCTGCCAAACGTTGGACATCATTGATACACTTTGGCTTAGCCAGGGAGGTGATAGCTGTAATCTTCTCCGGATTAGCTTCAATCCCCCTGTTGGACACAAGGAAACCCAATAACTTGCCTGCCGGAACACCAAAAACACACTTGGCCGGGTTAAGCATCATCTTGTACACCCGCAAGTTGTCAAAGGTTTCTCTCAAATCCTCAATCAGTGTTTCCTTCTTCCTTGACTTAACCACAATATCATCCACATAAGCATGCACATTACGACCGATCTGTTCATGCAAGCAATTCTGTACGCAACGTTGATAAGTTGCTTGGGCGCTTTTGAGCCCAAAAGGCATAGATACATAGCAGAAGGCTCCAAAAGGGGTGATAAACGCCGTCTTCTCCTGGTCCTTAACCGCCATCTTAATCTGATGATATCCGAATATGCATCCAAAAACTCAACGCCACAACCCGCCGTAGCATCAATAATCTGATCAATACGGGAGGGCGAAGGATCTCGCCGGACAAGCCTTGTTAAGATCAGATAATCCACGCATTACGCGCCAAGTGCCATTCTTCTTAAGGACCAACACCAGATTAGCAAGCCACTCGATGGAAAACTTCAACAATAAACCCTGCCGCTAAGAGCCCGGCAACCTCCTCTCCAATGGCCTTGCGCCTTTCCTCGTTAAACCGCGAAGAAACTGCTTTACCGGGTCTGTATTTGGGATCAACATTAAGAGTGTGCTCACGAAGTTCCTCGTACACCCGGCATGTCGAAGGTTTCCATGCGAAAATGTCCCGATTCTCACGGATGAACTCGATGAGCGCGCTTTCCTATTTAGGATCCAAGTTAGCACCGATGGTGAACTGCTTGGACGAATCGCCGCACAAAATCAACAAGTTTAGTCTCACCACCGACTTAAACTTCAAACCGGATCGTGCTCGTAGTTGGCTTCTTCAACGGGTCATATCCGCCGGATCAACATTGTCTTTATAGTACTTTAACTCTTGGTGGCACAAACCGACTCAGATAAGCCGCATCACCTTCCTCGCATTCCAACGCAATCCGCGGCTCCCGTGAACCGCTATCGCCCCTTTGTGACCCGCATTTTCAGCTGCAAATAAACATAACAAGGCCGTGCCATAAACTTAGTGATAAGCCGCCGCCCAAACAGGCGTGGTAAGGGCTTTGATTTTCACCACCTCAAACGCCAACGCTTCCGACCGAGTCATGTTCATCTCCAAAGGCTACCTCCAGAGCTATCTTACCGACCGGTATGCTGACTTGCTGTGCACCACGCCGTGAAACACTGATCTTGGACGGCCCGAGATGCTTATCCGCCAACCCCATACGCCGGAAGGTCTCATAGTACGTGATGTTGATGCTGCTCCCTCCATCCATGAGTACTTTGGTAAACTTGTATCCTCCCACCGAGGTGCCACCACTAGGCTAGCTGACCCGGATTGTAAACCCGGGAGGATGATCCTCTCGCCCATACAATAGGCTGCTCTGACCAGCGCAGGTAATGCGGTGCGGCCGGTTCAACAACACTGACCGCCCGCTTCTGAAGTTTGCGGTCTCGTCTGTCCAAGCTGGTGGTAAAGACATGGTACTGTACACTGTTTAATTGCTTTGGATTACTTTGGTAACCCGACTGTTGCTGTTGTGGATTGTAACCCCCTTGGTTCTGATTGTTCTGATTGTTTTGATTGTTCTGATTGCCTTGCCCGCCCGGATTACCACCGAACCCCGGGCCGGAATTTCCTCCGCCGTAACCCGGGGCGGACCCTAAACCGCCGCCGGGCCCTTGATCATACCGGAAAGCATTAGAATTTTTGAACTCATGCATAATATAACAATCCTTCCAGAGGTGGTTCGCCGGTGCCTCCTTCGTCCCATGCTTCGGACAAGGTTGATTCAATAGGTAATGCAAACGCTCCGGATTGTGACCTTGTGCACCGCCCCGGTTTGATTGCTTACCTTTGCGCCGCTGACCCTTGTCCCCGCTGCTGGTGTTGGCTACGGCCCATGTTACCGTTAGCCTTACGCTTGTTTCCCCATTGCCCGCCAATGATGTCGCTGGCCTCGAGTTGCTATTCTGCTTTCCTTCCCTACTTCGTCATCCTCGCACTCGGGATCCTTGGTACTATCGTAATCAGCATACTTTACCAAAACGCCCATGAGCGTGCCCATGTCATTGCAAAACGCTTCATGCGACTCCAGCTTCAACTTCAACGGTTCGAACCGGCAGTTGGCTTCTAGGGTTAAGATAGCGAATAAGGGTTGATCCGGTCCGATGAATGTAAACCTCCAAACGCGGCGCACTCCAATGTGTTGTAGATTCTCCTCCGCTCGACACAAGCCGCCAAATCCACCACCGACATAGGCTGCTTACAGTGTCTTTGAAATTTTGAATGAACCGGTCCGAATCGGGTCCACGAACTAACCGAGTTGGGTGGCAAATTTTTCAACCAAGCACGGGCCGCACTCTTCCAACATCATGGTGAAATACTTCGCACACGCAGCTTCGCCCACATCCAGCATCTCCATGGCCATCTCATAGCTTTCTATCCACGCTCGAGCCAAATCGGCGGTATAATTGGGCACCTTGCGGACCCTTTGAAGTCCTTGGGCAAACGCACATTGCGTAAAGCGGGACGAGGCAAGGCACCCCAATGAGCCGATGTGACCCCGGTTCGAAGATGGTCGGGCGAACCAGCGCGAGCTGATGGTCCTCATGTTGTGCTGTTAACTCGCCTCCCCACGCGCTCTGGCCGGTCCACCACCACTTGAGCGCCTTCGCCACCGCCGGGTTGTTGCTCGAGGCGGACCGCGCTGCGCGCTGTTTGATACGGCCGGTTCATCTGCGCTACCGCTATAACTCCGCTTGGGCGGGGGTGGAGTGGATCCGATCCCGACCGTATGAATACGCTTCGCCGAGCCAGGGCCGCCCCGAGGAGCTCCTTGACCCGGCGAAGTTTCTACCGCTGTGGTGAATCGCCTCGATCGAATCGCCCAATCGTGCCGCAGCGCGACAAGGTTATCCATCGGGTTGGAGTAGTGACCGGAGGTGTTCAGACACCGGGCGTGCCGGTATGATGGCGAGGCAGATCTATCACACGGGCTGAACTGGCGCGGCCGCCCCTGTGTGCTTCCGCCGGTTTACCACCGTGGCGGATTATCGTCCCTGCCTCGGGTATTGAAGAGCTCTTCCTCGAAACCAAGGCAAACGAGATCTGTACTTCCTTTTCATGACTTCATGTGATGCACTCGATCCAAAGATGAGCCTATAAGCTCGTGCATCCAAAGCGCCTGCTCGCCGCCATCCTCACGTCCGCGCTGCCGATCCGCTTAGCTTTAGCGATCTGTTCCTTCACCTTGCAATCTCTCGCAGTGCAGGTCCTGATCCGCCGGGTTAGCCTCCGCCATGAGCGCAGCTAACGCGCCAAATAACTCGATAGAACTTGAGCGGCGGGCGACAGTGGCCTCCTTCCCGCTGCCACCACCACCGCTGAACCGGGCGATTTATGGGCTCCATGGTCAAGAGTGAAGGCCGCTTGTGTACCGCCATGAAAATTCCAACCCGGCTGGGTAGATCAAAGGAGTCCGAATACTCTCCGCCGGAACAGCCCCGATCCGCCATCTTGCAACTGGTACAAAGACTCGGTTTCTCCGGCGGATGACTCGTCGCCGAGTAGACAACGGTTTCGCCGCCAGATGCTGATCCGCCTCATAGTCTCCGTGGACGACTCCCACGAAAGCATGCTTGACAGCCGGTTTAGCTGTGGCAGGACTCTTCTTCGCCCGCTGAGCCGCTCCTCGACGAGGTCGGTGCAGATGTCCGCCCAGGCCCCGCTCGCCGATCTTGCCGATGAACACGTATGCCACCAAAGGGGACCCGCACCAGATTAATCGAGCCGCCTCGGGCCCCAAATCCGCATCGCCGATGTAGAGTTTGCCGCGACGACTCTTAGTCATCCGCCCACAGCATAGCCTTCGAGTCCTTCGAACTTGCCTCTAAGATCATCAAACCATCAGGCGATAGCCCCACGGTGGGCGCCTAACCGTCGTGGAATTGTCACGGCAGATGTCCTCGTGAAAGGACTTAGTCGCAGGCCATCGACGGGTTAACTTAGAGGGGTTAAAGTGGACACAAAGACACGGAGTTATACTAGTTCGCCCCTTCGATGAAGGAAAGGCCTACGCCTAGTTGTGATGGGATTGATGTGATTTCGGCGACTAGGGAGCAATAGCTTCGCTTAAGCCTCGGATTGTTCTGTCTCTAAACCGCCGCTGGTCGCCCCTTATATACACGGGTTGACGCCGGCCGGTTCACAGAGTCCCGACCTGCTCATACAAGTGTCCGCTCGGTCTCTTCTCTCTTATCTTACAAAGACAAGTTACAAGACTAAGGCGGTTTACATAAACGACCCTAATTCGCCTCGGGCTCGGGCCTCCTCTCAGGCCCTGATCTTGGATTTAGGGTAACCTGCCCTCCGTATGTGTTCACACTCGTGAGTTATCTCCCCAACACCAGGGGACCATCTTCGACTTTATTGATTTACCAAGGATACGAGATAAATGGGAATACATTTTACACGATCGCCCAAGATCAAAAGAGCACCAACCAAAACAGCGGTGTCCGCTTTGATGCAGCAACCAAGAGGGGAAAGGACACATATTATGGTTACATAGTGGACATATGTGAACTTGACTCCGAACATGATTTTAAGGTCCCTTTGTTTAAGTGCAAATGAGTCAATCTGTTAGGAGGCGGGGTACAGGTAGATCCACAGTACGGAATGACAATAGTGGATCTGAACAATCTTGGGTACACTCACGAACCGTTCGTCCTAGCCAATGATGTGGCACAGGTTATCTATGTGAAGGACATGTCTACCAAACCGAGAAAAAGAAAAGATAAGGAAGCGAATACATCAAACGATGAGCCAAAGCGCCACATAGTTCTTTTAGGAAAAAGGGACATCGTGGGAGTGGAGGGCAAGTCAGACATGTCCGAAGATTATGAAAATTTTCATGAAATTCCTCCCTTCAAAGTCAAGGCTGACCCAAGCATCCTGATAAATGAAGAAGATTATCCATGGTTACGGCGCAACAAGGAAAGGACACAAGCGAAGAAAAACTGAAGACTTTCTCTCCACAACTATTATGATGATACCATGCCAACTTTCAACCTTTTCGTAGTTCATTTGAAATCCCTTTGTAATGCATTTAGTTTCCGTATGAAACTCGATACTTCAAAGAGATTGTCCGCTTTTGTACACGGTGCATCCAGTTTTTGCCAGAACCCTCTCAACTTTCTTGCACATGCTATGTGGATGAAATGATGATACCATGCCAACTTTCAACCTTTTCAGAGTTCATTTGAAATGCTTTTCAATTTTAGGGTCTTATAGCTCAAAATAATCAGTAAATGCATGAAAAATAACAAATGAAGTTAGAAAGGGTTGAAAATTGATGATGTGGCTTTGAATGGTGAATTTTGAACACACAAAAAGTCAGGAGTTCAAATAAGTTTTAAAGAGTGAAATCCCTTTGTAACAGACGAGTTTCCGTATGAAATCCTGATACTTCGAAAGAGATTGTCCGTTTTGTACACGAAGTGCATCCAGTTTTTGCCGTAACCCTCTCAACTTTCTTGCACATGCTATGTGGATGAAATGATGATACCATGCTAAGTTTCAACCCTTTCAGAGTTCATTTGAAATGCTTTTCAATTTTAGGGTCTTATAGCTCAAAGTAATCAGTAAATGCATGAAAAATGGTGCATGAAAAATAACAAATAAAATAAATAAGTAATTAGAAACAAAATAGTATAAACTTTAATAAAATATATAAGTAGAAACAAAATAAAATAAACTTTACTAACATCAATAAAATTTATGAAACTAAAATTATCAAAGTATTTTCTCTTCAAAACATTATAAGCAACCTCTAGTATTATTGAAACTAAAATTATATAAAATTAATGCAACTAAAATTACCGAAGTTTTTCTGTTCAAAATCATTAAAAGCAAAAAGAATTTTCATAAAGAACTTTTTTTGTTAGAAACTTTAATAGCAAAAAGAATTATCATAAAGTAAAATAAATAAGTAATTAGAAACAAAATAAAATAAATAAGTTTTTTGTTGTAAGTAGAAACAAAACAAAATAAATAAAGCAAAAAAGAAAACAAAAAGAACAGGCAAAATATAAAAAATATGCCACCTACTGGGCCACCACGACCTGAATACGACTAGTGAGGGAGTCCCGGACTAGGGGGTGTCCGGATAGCCGGACTATCGTCACGGCCGGACTCCAAGACTATGAAGATACAAGATTGAAGACTTCGTCCCGTGTTCGGATGGGACTTTCCTTGGCAAGGAAGGCAAGCTTGGCGATACGGATATGTAGATCTCCTACCATTGTAACCGACTCTGTGTAACCCTAACCTATCCGGTGTCTATATAAACCGGAGGGTTTTAGTCCCAGAGGACTAACAATCATACCATAGGCTAGCTTCTAGGTTTAGCCTCCTTGATCTCGTGGTAGATCTACACTTGTACTACCCATATCATCAATATTAATCAAGCAGGAGTAGGGTATTACCTCCATCGAGAGGGCCCGAACCTGGGTAAAAACATCGTGTCCCTTGTCTCCTGTTACCATCCGCCTAGACGCACAGTTCGGGACCCCCTACCCGAGATCCGCCGGTTTTGACACCGACGTTGGTGCTTTCATTGAGAGTTCCTCTGTGTCGTCACCAATAGGCCCGATGGCTCCTTCGATCATCAACAACGACGCGGTCTAGGGTGAGACTTTTCTCCCCGGACAGATCTTCGTGTTCGGCGGCTTTGCACTGCGGGCCAATTCGCTTGGTCATCTAGAGCAGATCGAAAGCTACGCCCCTGGCCGTCAGGTCAGATTTGGAAGTTTAAACTATACGGCCGATATCCGCGGAGACTCGATCTTCGACGGATTCGAGCCGCAGCTGCGCCAAGACTGCTTCGATGGGCATGATCTAGCTCGCAGTCGAACAAAGGCCCTAGAGGCCGCACCAGAATCCGCCCGACCCTTAACCGTGCCGGATTCCCGATCGAGGACGAGTGGTTGGACACCGCCGGGGCTATAATCTCTACGGCGATCGAGTCAACTCCATCCCTGTCCTTTATGAAGACTCGACTCCGGGGTGCCGGACTCCTCTCCGGACTCCGAACCCTCCGCGCCCTTGCCAATCGAATCTGATTGGGCGCCCGTTATGGAGTTCACGGCCGCGGACATCTTTCAACACTCGCCCTTTGGCGACATCCTGAATTCACTAAAGTCTCTCTCTTTATCCGGAGAGCCCTGGCCGGACTACGGACAGGAAGATTGGGATGCGGACGATGAAGAAACTCAATGCCCACCCACCACCCACTTCATAGCCACTATCGAAAGCTTACACGACGTGCTCGATTTCGACTCCGAAGACATCGACGGTATGGACGACGATGTAGGAGACAACAATGAACCAGCACCTATAGGATGCTGGACAACCTCATCCAATGATGTATACATGGTGGATACACCTAAAGGAAATGAAGACGAGGAACAACGGGACGCCACGAAGGATAAATCCCTCGAAAAGCATTCAAAACGGCAACGTAAACGCTTAACAAAGTCCCGCCTCAACAAAGACCCAGCCATAGAGCAGGGCAAACCGGTGGACAACGAACAAGCTATCGAGCAATCGTCCGAACAAGACAACTTGGATAAACAATCTGTCCCCGCGAAGACAACAGTCCGGACGATCTCACGCCGGACAAACCATTGGAGCAAATGACCTCCGAAAAGGCTCGCCGCCATCAAGCTGCCGTAGCCTGAAAAAGCATAAGCGCAAGCTCAAAACAGCGGAAGATGCACTCAGGATTAGATGGAGCAAAGTATTCAGCACCGCAGATAAAGCACGACGACAACGCCGAACAAAGAGCTACCCAAAAGAAAGGTACTGCCTAAATTGATGAGGAGGCCTTAGAGCCCCACAATTAAAAGCAAGAAGGCCACCCGGTCGGATGGACGACCACGGCAAAAAGAGAGCGCTAATGGTGCTGCACACAAGCCAATATGCGATCCGCTAAGGATTCACATCAAAAGGATGGCCCAATTAGGTCCATCTATGGGCCAAGAAAGCACGCCACAAAGCAATGCAACACGCCAAAATTCGAAAACCACGGCACACCCAATATAGGGGCGCCGCACACCCCTATGTTTCATCGATGAGGTGCCGGATCATGAATTTCAGCGGATTCAAACCCGTAAACATAGAGGCATACGACGGAACAATGAGACTCGAGTCTCGGATTGAGGATTACATCCTCCACATACACATGGCTAGAGGAGATGACCTCCACGCCATAAAATACTTACCCCTTAAACTCAAAGGGCCAGCTCGGCATTGGCTTAAGAGCCTCACCGAAAATACCATTGGAAGCTGGGAAGAGCTCGAGGATGCATTTCGGGCAAATTTTCAGGGGACCTATGTCCGCCCTCCGGACACAGACGATCTATGTCACATAACTCAATAGCCCGGAAATTCTGGAACAGGTTCCTTACTAAAAAGAACCAAATAGTCGACTGTCCGGACGCCGAAGCCTTAGCAGCTTTCAAACACAACGTCCGAGACGAATGGCTCGCCAGACACCTCGGCCAAGAAAAGCCAAGAACAATGGCCGCATTAACAAGCCTCATGACCCGCTTTTGTGCGGTAGGGGATAGCTGGTGTCGGTGTACTAGAGTAGGGGTACCCTAGTATCCCGAACTCGTGCACGGGCAGTCGCAGCACCCCGCGGCAGGGCTGGCCTAGTGACCGCCAAGGTCCTCCATGACTCCTTTGGAGCCATTCAAGAACAAAGTATTCAAGGCCCCGGCAAGAGGAGCTTGCCGGGAAGGCCACTCAAGGCACGAAGGAAACAAGACCCCGGCAAGAGGAGCTTGCCGGGAAGGCTTGGCGAGCGACAAGCTCCCGAGCGCAACAATGATCCAGCCGCAGCAAGGTGCTTGCCGCGGCAGGCAACCTCTCTTCATCTCCGATCCAGCTCATCCGCCAATGTGTCGCCATGGGGCTATTCCAGGCACGCGTGTCAAATGGCTGTGCAGCCAGCGGAGAGCAGCGATAAGCGGCGCTGACAAGCTACCATCGTGGCAAACGGAGGCGCACTTGACGGTCCCTATTGCACTGTTCAGGCGATAGGGACGGGCATTTATTAATCTTGTCCCTTGCCGTCATAGTTAGGTATAGTTCACTGTACACTGTACAAAGCGGTGTACCAACTACTGTTTTTCCTATTTTACCCTTGTCTACTTGCCACCTGTGGTGACCCCTTGTGCCTATAAAAGGAGGCCCAAGTGCAACGTAGAAAGGGTTCGGCTCGTTCGGTTCATTCGACTCATTCGAGACCACACTCACTCAGGCTAGGTTTTGTAGCTCCCATTGCTACCTAGCAAGAACACAATACAATCAACCAAGCAGCAGTAGGAGTGTTATCTCTCCGGAGAGCTCCGAAGCTGGGTAAATCTGCTCGTGTGCATCGCCTCGATCTGCTCTTTGTGCATTCTCCGCCCCCCATCGAACCACAAGGGACTCTGTCCCATAGGTGTTCGTGGGTCACGATCAGCTTCCCCGACATCTTTGGCGCGCCAGGTAGGGGGCGTCGAGGCTGTGTGAACCTGATCCGGCGTTCACACGAGCAGCTTCTTCATCATCTTCGTCAACATGCCACCGAAGAAGAAGGCTTCGGCGGCAGCAGAGCTGTCCGCTCAAACCCACCACCACCGAGCCGACGAGTGGTGGGGAAGACGTCAGGCGGAGGAACGGGCGCCGCCGAGAGAGCCCACGACGCCGCCAGTCCAAGGACAAGGCGGCGCAAGCTTCGCGCCCAAACCGCACCGCTTCCATCTCGTGGAGGCGCGGGACCGACAAAGATCATGATGCTCGCAGCACCATACGCCGTTGGATCAAGGCTGCCGAGGATCCCGAGGCCTCGAGACCCGCGATGCACGCCAAAGATGTCTGGTACGAAGCGAGTACGATCGCTGACGGATGCTGCTCCTAACTTGGTTAGGAGTCCGAGCACATCCCCGCTCTCGCCCGCACGCCATTGCCACCCACCACTCCAGCGAAGCCTTTGGCAAGAGCTCAGCTACTTTAGACTACCTCCAACGGCCGACAAGGTCGACGAATGGAGGGCCACCATCCAGAGTCTCATCGGCTTTGCCTAACAGCGACGTTCCGCGGCAACCAACTGCGTCCTTGCCGCGGCGAGACGACAAGGCATGAGCCGGTGGCGACGAGACCTGTGGGGGTGCAACCACCATGCACTCCCCAGCCGAAGGCTAAGATCACCACCTCCTCGGATCCACCTCGACAAATGACTCCACCGCCGCCGGATCCACGAGCTCCCCGTGATCAGCGCCAAGTTCTTAAGGAACGGTAATAAGAAGACGCCGAACTCGTGATCGAAGCGCCAAGAGAAGCGGCATCAATCCGACCAGCGCTACCGGGCCCGCTGTCGACATGCATGCGCCTGGGGAGCCAGCGACTTGTCAGACGTGGTAGGTTGCCCTGCTGCTCACCCGTGAGCTGCGGCAAGTCCAAAGGGTCCCGACAAGAAAAACTTCAAGCCGAGCAAAGCGAGAAGTATGATGGCAGGACACACCCATCGGAGTTCCTCAAAGATCTACACCATCGCGGTGCAGGCTGCGGGGTCGAGACGACAAGATCCTTGCCAACTACTTCCTCCGGTGCTCAAGCAAACGTCAGATCTTGGCTCATGAACTTGCCGGACAGCTCCATATCTTCTTGGGCAGATTTGTGCCATCAGTTTGTCGGCGCCTTCACAGGCGGCCACAAGCCTCATGGCCAAGAGAGTGACCTTCACCTGCTCGCCTGAAGGAAGGAGAGTCCTCGCAAGTTCATTCAGAGATTCAGCTGCGGTGCACTATAACATCCAGATGTCCACCCTGCCGTGGTGATGAGCGTGTTTCATCAGAACGTGCAGAACCGCAGGATGAGGGAGGAGATGGCGATGTGCAAAGTCAAGGACGTCAGTGAGCTGTATGCCTTGGCCGACAAGTGTGCACGTGCTGAGGAAGGAAGAAGACTCCCAGGAGAGAAAGTGGGAGCAGAATCTGACAGTGAGGAGACCGCCCCGGCAAAGAAGAACCGGCGGCGGAACAACAGAAAGAAGAAGATCAAAGAGGTACTAGTTGTCGAGCAATCCGGCAACGGAGGCGGCACCAAGAAGGCCAAAGCTAGTGGCTCCGGCAAGGAGGTTGCCGCTGACATCGACCGCCAAGCTGTGGCGGCCGCTGACAAGCCGGACAGCTCCAACAAACAGTACTGTAAGATTCACCGCACCAAGGGCCACGATCTCCAGAGTTGCAAGAAAGTTGAGCAGCTTGTTGAACAGCAGAAGGCTGAATACGAGCGGCGAGGCAAGGAGAAGGCCCAGGAAGGTGCTGGTGCAGCTAGTAATAAGAGACCCGGCCGGGGAGGACGCCGCGGCAAGGCCAAGCAGCGGCAAGGAGACAGACCTCCCCGCGGCCGCGACAAGGATGAAGACGATGATGACGACGAAGACATGGAAGACGATGAAGCTGATGAGCAGGAGTTTCGTAAGGCAACAGAGGTTCTTCAGGTTGACGGTGGTGCTTCTCGCATACCTCGCGACCGCCAACTCAAGCAATGGATGCGGAGGTCAATGCAGCAGTAACCATCCGTGGAGTCACGAGACCTCGGAAGTGGTCCAGCACGCCCATCATTTTGATATTGAGGACCACCCTGATCGCATAACTGCGGTCGGGTGCTTGCCGATGTTGGTCTCACCAACTATACGCAACCTCAAGGTCACTAAGATGTTGGTTGACGGCGGGGCCGAACTGAACCTGATCTCCTCTGCAGTGCTCCAGAAGCTTCAAATCCCTGACAGCGAGCTCGAAGAGACTGGCACTTTCCAAGGAATGAACCCAGGAAGGAGCAAGCCGAAAGGGAAGATCACGTTGCCGGTAACATTTGGCAGCGAGCTGAATTTTAGGACTGAGAGGGAGGGTCACATTCGACGTTGCCGATTTCCCATTGCCCTACAATGGAATACTTGGCCGTCCAGCACTTGCCAAGTTCATGGCAGCCTCTCATTATGCATACAACCTACTCAAGATGCCCGGCCCGATAAGTGTCATTTCTGTCCATGGCGACAAGAAAGATGCACTTATCTGCGCCGACAAGATTTACCGATGCAGCAGCTGACAGATAGCAAAACATTTGTCTGAAGCTCCCGGGGAAGAAGAAGACCACTTTGTCCGCAAGAGCTCGATGCCCACTCCGCAAGCGCACCTCTTCGAGTGCTCCGCCACCGCCGAGGACGCACCATCGAGCTCCACCGCAAGTGCAAGAAAATGATGGCAGCTCCACCAAGACCAAGAAGGTGCTCGCCAAGGAGGACGGCACGGTGGTACCTTCACCATCGGTGCCACGCTTGACCCTAAGTAGGAAGGCGAGCTCGTTGCTTTCTCGGGCGAATGTCGATGTGTTTGCATGGCAACCATCTGACATCCCCGGTGTTCCCAGGAAAGTAATTGAGCACCACTTAGCTGTTTGTCCTCATGTGCGGCCCGTCAAGCAAAAAGTCAGGAAGCAGGCAGTGGAGCGCCAAGAGTTCATTGCAGAAGAGATCAAGAAGTTGGAAGCAGCAGGCCTTGTCAGAGGAGTGCTCCATCCCACGTGGTTGGCCAATCCGGCAGTTGTACGCAAGGCGAATGGGAAATGGAGACTTTGTATTGACTTCATGGATGTTAATAAAGCTTGTCCCAAAGACCCATTCCCCTTGCCACGTATCGACCAGATTGTTGACTCCACGGCTGGATGTGATTTGCTTTCATTTCTTGATGCATATTCAGGATATCATCAGATCTTCATGGCAGAAGAAGATGAAGAGAAAACCGCATTCATTACACCATGTGGCACATACTATTTCATACGGATGCCTTTTGGTTTGAAGAATGCTGGTTCAACGTTTGCAAGAGTGGTCCATGACGCTTTTGAGCCGCAAATGCACAGAAATGTAGAAGCCTACATGGATGACATAGTGGTCAAGAGCAAGGACAAAGCAACTCTGGTTCAAAACTTAGATGAGACCTTTGCAAATCTGCGCAAAATCAACCTCAAGCTCAACCCCGAGAAGTGCGTGTTTGGAGTCCCTTCCGGCAAGCTTCTCGGGTTCTTCATGTCTCAGAGGGGAATTGAAGCCAACCCCGACAAGATCAAGGCCATTGAGCAGATTGAAGCACCAAAGCGCGTCAAGGATGTAAGAAGGCTTGCCGGTTGCGTGGCTGCTCTTAGCAGGTTTATCTCTAGGTCACTGAGCGCCCGCCATTTTCAAGATTTTGAAAAGGCAGGTCCAATGAAATGGACTCTGAAGCGGAGGCTGCGCTGCAGACTTGAAGAGGTACTGCCCTCCACTCCAATACTTGTCGCACCTAGGCCACAAGAGAAGTTGCTGTACATAGCGGCAACCAATCAAGTGGTTAGTGCTGCTAGTAGCGGAAAGGGAGGCGGATGATGAGCCGGCAACCGAGACAGATGTACATCCAGCGACTGCTGGGACTTCGCCACAAGCTCGGGTCCCGACAAGGACGGATCTCACGCAGATTGCGAGAAGATGCTGAAAAGGATGGTGCAGCGCCAGTCTACTTTGTCGGTTCCTTCGCAGGGGGCTAGGTCAAGGTACTGTGTGCGAAGTTACTTTTCGCCTCCTCATGGCCTCTAGAAAGCTGCGCCATTACTTCCAAGCACATGAGATAACAGCTTGTCACTCGCTTTCATGAAGAGGATATTGCA